>CM054148.1:64486277-64501749 GCA_028751875.1 Rapana venosa | reverse complement strand
AGAGAGAGAGAAGGAGGAAGAAGGGGAGGGGAGAGGGGAGAGAGGGAGAGAGAGGAGGAGAGAGAGAGGAAAGGGGAAAAGAAGAGAGAAAGAGAGAGGTGGAGGAGAAGACCGGGGGAAAAGGGAGGGAGGAGAGAGAGAGAAAAGGAGAGAGAGAGGGGAGAGAGAACGACAGACAGAAGAAAACAGACAGACAGAGACAAGCAGAGAGACGGAGAACTTTTAAAAAATGAAAAAATTTATTTATAGAGGGTTACAAAATAAGCATAACCATGCTTAAAAAAAAAATTCCCTTCTATGGGGGAAAAGAAAGCTAAAAATAAAAAAAGCAATTTAACTTGAATACAGGGCATAAGGGGAATAATCTAAAAAAAGAAAACAAAACCAAACTATTTTAGGAGGTGGACATTCCATGAAAAACCCCCCCCCTCCCCCCCCCCCCCCCCCCATGTTCTAGAGTAGACAAAGAGAGAGGAGAGAGGGGAGAGGGGAAGAGAGAGAGAGAGGAGAGAGAGAGAGAGAGAGAGAGAGAGAGAGAGAGGAGAGGAGGGAGAGAAGATGTCAATCGAATGAAACATTTTCTTTTTGGGAAAACCCGGGCGAGGGACAGAGACACTATGGACAGAAACGGGCGCGAGAGACAGGACATAAGGGACAGAAACAGGCCCAAACAACTAAGTGCTTTCTGTTTTCTTCAGACTGCTTTTTCAAAAGACTGAATTTTTGTCCACAGGGGGGGGAAACATCGGCAGGGTATGTCCAGTAGCATTTTTTTTTAAAAGAGAAAAACCTCTTTGGGCGCAGATTACAATGTTAGTAATCTGAGTTTGCGTGATGGCTTTAGTGTGTGTGTGTTTTTGGTGTGTGTGTGTGGTGTGTGGTTTTTTGTGGTGTGTGTGGTGGTGTGTGTGTGTGTTTGTGTTTGGGTTTTTGTGTGTTTGTGTGTTTGTGGTTGATTATTTTTTTGGGTTGTGTTGTGGTGTGGTGGTGTGGGGTGGTGGTGGTGGTGGGGGTGGGGGGTGGTGGTGGTGTGTGCGTGTGTATGTGTTTGGAGAGGGTTTCATATTCAAATATTTTTTGCCATTTAAGTCATGAATTATTTGACGCAAAAAAAAAACATAGTTATAATTATCATTTGGCTAAAAAGATGAAAAACATTGCATGTGTGAGAGGAGAGAGAGTGCGTGTTGTTTTGGGGGTGTTTTGGTGTGGGTGTGGGGTGTTTTATTAATCTATTCAGTCATTCTTTCAAATCTTTTTGTTGTTAGATTTATTTACATCAGCAAAAAATTTCCAAATTTGGGGCTTACTTTTTTCACCCAGCTTTCATTTATATTTACTTTTTTTTCTTTCGTTTTCTGTAACTGTCTTTCTTTTTCTTTCTTTCTTTTCTCGTTCTTTTTTTTTAAAACCCTTTTTTTGTGCCCGTCCACCTTTTTTCTGTCTTTCTTTCTTCCTTCTTTTCTTTTTTTCATTAATTTCCCCATGAATCAATCCACCCATCTTTCATCCACCCTTCTTCCCCCCTCCACAACATTGAGCCATAAAACAAAAATATGCGATAATTAAAAAGATCACAACACAAATACAGTACCTCCCCCAAACCCCAACCCAAACATTTCCCAAAAGCGCCGGGTCACACCGAAAATCAAAAAGTGCAAACCCAAACCCCCTTCATCCCGGAAGTTCGTTATCTCCATTGTCTCAAAATTGGCCCCTTTCCGGATCCTCCCGGTTTGCGGTCGTTTTGGGGAAAAAACCCCCCCTTTAAAGGGTTTTTGGGAAACCTTAACTTTTTTCCCCCAAAATGGGTTTTTTAAAAATCTTTAAGGGGGATCGAGTTGCCGGGTTTTCATTTCCGAATTTTCCGGGGGGGGGGATGGCCCCAACCGACGTGGGGATTGTGGGGGCCCCCTTTTGAAAAAACCCGGGGTTGGTGTTTTCGTTTTTGCCGGTTTTTTTGGGCTTTTTCCCTTTTTTTTCCACCCCACAAAAAAAAATTTTAAAAAAAAAAAATTTTTTTTTTAAAAAAAAAAATTTTAAAAATTTTTTTTTTTTTTTTTTTTTTAAAAAAAAGAAAAAAAAGGGGGGAAATTTTGGGGGGGGGGGGGGGGGGGGGGGGGGGGTTTTTAGCGTGAAAATTTTTTGGGGGGGGTGAAAGGTCCCAAATTTTTTTGTTTTTTTGGGGGGGGGGCGGGGGGGGGGGGCCGTTTTTTTTTTTTCCCTTTTAAAAAAATTTTTTATTTTAATTGGAATTTTTTTGGCCCTTTTAAAAGGCTGTTTTGGTATAGAATAAGATAGATAGATGATAGTGATAGATAAACGATATAGGGCTCCACTTTTTTTGGGTTCTTTTATAGTGTAGAGCTTTCGTGAATGACGTCTTCGGTTTTGTTTTTATGCACACACATTATGAATGTATTTGTTAGTGAAAAAAAACGAAGCAAAACACAGAAGAACAAGAGACAGACCCTGTTCACCTTGGAAAAAAACGGGCCACCCTAGGGAAAAAACCCTGTTGCAAAACTTTTTTAAAAAACCCCCCAACATACAATTTTTTTTTCGTGTCAGACATCATCGCCGAATAGAATGGGCTCCCTTTAATAGTAAAAAAAACCGTTGTATTACGCAAAACCTCAAATTTGTGAACCCTTTGAAGTTTTAGTGACTGAACAAAAAATATCTTACACACACACAACCCACACACACCCCAACACACACCCCACACACCACACACACACGCGCCCCAACACACACACACACACACAACACCACACACGCACACCCACCCAACACACACACACCCAACACAATCCAACCCAAAAACATTTCCCGAAGTGCCGGGTCACACCGAAAACCGAAAGTGCAACCCCCAATACCCCCCTTCCTCCCGGAATTTCGTTATCTCCATTGTCTCAAAGTGGGGGCCTGTTCCCGGATCCCCCCGGTTTGCGGTCAGTTTTTGCCGGGGAAAAGCCTGGAGGGTTTGGGGGCATTTATTGAAAGTCTACTGTATATTTAGGAGTCTTTATATTTCAATTACGTGTTTTTGTTGTTTTTTTTTTTTGTTTAATTCTGTATTGTTTATTTTTTTTGATTTTTCATTGTGCGTTTGCTCTTTTAAAACCTAAATTCTAAAAACCCTTTTAAACCCAAACCCCTCCCCAAACCCCTGTCTTTACCCATACAAGGGGCCCAATAAAACAGGGTCTAGAGTATACCCAACATAAACAAGAAAAAAAAAAAAAGATGACATTGCTAGCATACTTTAATGAGGGGAATGAGTTTCATTTATTTGGCTTTGCTGAATCCCGCCTTTCTTCAAAAAAAAACGATAAACTGCACATTCCGGATCCCAAATTTTTCCCCAAGCCCCTAAAAAACCAAAAACAAAGGGCCTTTTAAAAACAATTTCGCATCTTCTTTAGCGCAAGGCATACAAATTTTGATGTGTATGAAATCGATCGTTTGGGGTTAGAAAAAAAAATTTAAAGCACAACCCATTTTGATAGGTTTTCAATACAAAATCGTAAAAAACCTAATTGGTTTGAAATTCAACTCTAATGGATGAAGTTGCATTTTTAAAACTGTGAAAACTTTTATTTTTGGGAGTTTTTAAACATGATTACTCAAAAAAACCAAATGAATCCAACAAATTGATGTTTGGGTCTGGAAACAAAAAAATAGAAAACCCCAGTAAACAGTAACTCAGAAATTTTAAATTGATATAAAACAAATGAAAACGCCATAGCTAAAGTAGTGCCTGTCATGTGGAAGCACGATTAATCCTGTTGCTGTCTTGGTTTAAGCGTCGCATAAAAAATTCCAAAAGTTGGCAAAAAACTTATATTACCGACGATTCAAACACTTCTGGAGGAAATTTTTTTCGGACCGAGAATCCATTACACGATTTTTAACCAAACAAAACCCCCGTAAAGCGCTAAATTTTTGGTTAAAAATTTTTTATCTCAGTGAGACAAACATCCCCCCCTTTTAAAAAAAAAAGAGTTAAAGAAAAAACCCAAAACCTCCGGGGAAAAAAAAAGAATAGATCTGGAAATTTAAGAAACCCCCTAAAAACCCCATGGACAGAAAAATTTGGGGACAAAAAGGAAATAAGTAAAATTCCCATTAAACGCAGACAAAGCGAAAATTACTTTCAACAGTTTTTTTTTTACCCTAGTGATCTCGCCAATTTGGAAACCCATAAATACTTATGTAATAAACATTTTTCAAAAAGTCAACGTTATCAAAAAAATACCCAAACTGATAATTAAAACAGCCATTTTTCAAATGTAGCAAAAAAAGTAAATCATGTAAAAAGTCAACGAAAATGACTTCATTACTACAACAATTTTAACCAAAACTATTCCTTTCATTTAATTCACCCTGACAACCTTTGATGTATTAAAAAGAAAAAAATGCAAACGAATTCTAGAACCTGATCAGAAATTTGATGCTCGGATTTAAAACTCGCTATCCTTTATTGTTGAAACACTAATTTATCTATACAACTTGGTATTGAGAAAAGAGTTTTCCTCTCAATTTTAAAAAGGCAAAAGTTATCCTGCCATAGTAGGTGAGCTCTTCCCTTCAAATTCAGGCCAATTTCAATTTCTTTACTATCAAACCCCATGAAAAACACATACAAAATCCAAAATTCTTACTTATAAAAAACAATCTTTTGCACAGGATCAACAGGGTTTCGTAAAAAAATTTTCCGTCCATGCCTAACTCAGCTCACTGACAGTCTCCTACACAATAAAAAAGGACAAAAATTTTTACTGGCCTCCTGTTTTTTGCTTTGAAAAGCATTTGATTTGATAAACACTCTTTGTTTTTGCGTAAATTAAATTGTACAAACTGCCACCGAATTTTAAAATACAAAGAAAATTTTCTTCCAATAGGCAGCAGCTTGTATCTGTAAATAACCAAGCATCAGAACTCCCTTAGACAGGGGGGGTACCAAAAGGGCCAGTTTTGGGCCCCATCTTGTTTTCAGTCTATGTAAATATTTACCTGTTTTTTTTTTTAATGTAAAATGGAAATTTTGCTGCGATACCACTCCTTTTGTAGTATTAGACTCCAGCGATTAACTACAAACCAAACAGTATTTACAGTTTTATTATTTTGGGCTCAATTAAACCACATGTCCTTAAATGCACAAAAAAAAAAAAATGTTTTACTATCAGCAAACGAAAAGGCAAAAAAGAATGAAGGTTTCAACCCCGTTTTTGGAAACGGAAAATTGAAGAAGTTGCTCCATAAAATATTTGTGTTTACCATTTACAAAAATTGACTTGGACTGTCACCATAAGTCACTAGGTAAAGCCTAGCTCAAGGGACTTCAATTATCCAAAAAAAAACCTTTCAAAAATCATTTCGAAAACTATTTTTTGCGGGGCACATTCACCAAACATTTACTATGCGTCAACTATTTGGATACCTGCATGGAAAAACTTGAAAAATTTATTCATCGTTTAAAAAGAGCAGTAAAACTTGTATTTTTAAAAACAAGCACCTGACAATTTTAGGATTATAAGCAAATAAATGTCCCGACATTCGAAAAAGACTTTCTTCAATAAAGTGGTTTATGCAAAAAAATTTTTAATCAAAAAAGCACCTCCCCTTTTCCAAAGTTTTAAATTAACCAACATAACACAACCCTTTGCAACATTTCCAAGACCCCGAAAAAAAACCTTAAAAATCGAGCCTCTTTTTTATTAGGCAGTGACCCATGGGAAAAAACTACCCAAAATTTTTTAAAATTTTTAAAAGCAAAATCAGTATAAAAACTCTAAAAAGATATTTCATGAATAAAGACAGAACACGATTGTAAATTTAAAAGTGATTTTAAATGTCATGACGTTTTTCTTTTCATTAAAATCGATATACCCAGTTTTCATATTCTATAGAGTACATGTGTAACATTGATCTATTATGGGGGGTTTTATGATATCAACCCCGCCGCTTTGAATCTGATGTGTGTGTGGTGTGTGTGTGTGTGTTGGTGGTGTTGTGTACAAGTGTGTGTGTACAAGTGTGTGGTGCTGTGTGTTGTGAATGGTTCGGTTTTGGTTTTTTTTTTTCTTGCGTTTTGGCCTTTTTTTTTTCTTTTGTATTTCACATAAAAATGGGCCATTTGTTTTGTCATGTTAGTTTTTGGTTATTTTTACTAGATGAGCAAAAATTTTTATTGTGACGTTAGTACGCTGGGGGGTTTACATTTCCTCAAATTTTTTCTTTGTCAAAAATTAACGTTGCTCTGCCTCAAAAAAAAAGCCATATACATTGTTTATGCCCGGGGGGAAGGGGGGAAATGGATGTCTTTTTTATACTTCTTTGCTCTGAATCCAATAGCTGCGGTTATTCTTTTTTTCTTTTTTAGTTATTAAATTTGGGAAGGGGATTTGGGGGGAAAATGTGTATGTGTATGTAAGTGTTTAAATATCATCAGTTTTTTGTTTAATCCATTAATTTTGGTTGTTTTTTATGTTGGTAGGGTGGGGGGGGGATTCTGGTTTATTTTGCCTTTTGTTTGTTTTGGGTTTAGGGTGGTTTCTTGGGGGGGGGGCAGGGGGTATTTTTGGGCTCTTTTTCTGTCTTTTTTTGTTTATATTGTTCTTCATTTGTCTTGGGTGTTTTTCTTGTCCTAGTTAGTTATTGTCGCTGTTTTTGTTTTGTTGTTATTTGGTTTGTTTGTTGTTTTTTTCCTTTTGTGTTGTCCTTGTTGATTCATCCTTTGTTGTTTTTTTATTCGTTGTTTGTATGGTTGAGGTTTTGTGTCATTGGTGTGAAGGGGGGGGGGGGGGGGGGGGGAAGCAGTTGGTGTGTTTTTTTAATTTTTTTTTCTGTTTTGTCTTTTTTGTTTTGGTTTTTTTTTTTTATTGTTGCTTGTTTGTTTGTGTTTGACGGGGATTTTTATTAAAAATTTTTTAATTATTTGAATTGTATGCTCATATTTTTCGGGTTTTTTTTTTTTTTATTCTAATTCCACATATGCAATTGTTTTTGGGTTTTTTTGTTTGATTTTTATAGTTTACCCCTAGATTTGGTTTTTTTTATTTTAGTCTGCATATACATTATCTTTTTTTTTTCCCCTTTTTTTTCCTTTCTTTAATAGATGGCCTGATGAAAAAAAGCAAATGCCCTGTTATTCAAAGTACCCTCTGAAAAAAAAGTTTACTTGACTTGCTTGACTTTACACACACACAATCGAGGTAGCGTTCCCTTATCGATAAAATCAGGTTTTTTATTGATCGTCTGTCTAAAATAACATTGCCCCCCTAGGTGCAAGAACACCGCAAGCTCCCTTTTTTATTCATGAAGTTTTTTGCGAGCTCATATTCGTTTAAAAAGAAACCCTAAATTAAGAGGAGTGAGAAAAACACTGTGGGTTGTTGTTTTTTTTGCTGGTTGTTTTTTTTTTCTTCTTTGATAGGGGTGGGGGATGGGGAGGGTGAGGGTGGTGGGGTTTTCTTATAATATGTCGGTGAGATTATTAATGTATGTGGTTTCGTTTGTGTTGTGTGTGTGTGTGGGGGTTGGTGTGGTGTGTTTGTGTGTGTGGACCTTTGTCTGTTTTGTCTGTCTTACTCTGTCTCCCCTGTCTTCTCTGTCTCTCTCCCCCTGCTCTCTTGTCGCTCTCTGCCTCTCTGACTTGTTCCTCTGTCTCTGTTTTCTCTCTCTCTTCTTCTCTCTTTCTTCACTCCTTGCCCCTTTTTTTTTTTTTTAATTTTTATTATTATTATTATCATCATCATCATCATCATTTGGTTTTAAAGGCAACAAGCTTTGCACATTTTGTCCCCCATTTTTTTCCCCTTTAAAAACAAAGACACTTAAACACTTTCCACTGAACCCTAAGACGGGGGGAAAGGGAGGGGGGTGCGCCTGGGGGTTTGAGTTTTGGGCACCAGGGTTTTCATCGGCCTGATTTTTGAACCCCCAAACGAGGCCCCCTACCCCCAAGAGAGTCCCCCCTACTGGTTTATAAAATCAGTACAAATTTCTTTTTCCCCTCTCTCTTTTTCCCCAAAAAAACCTATTTTTGACCTTTTAAATCCAGCCTCAAGACATTTTTTAATTTAAAACCCAAAGGTTTTCCCCCCCTCCTGTTTCATATTTTAACCCAGGTTTTTTCCCCCTGCTAAAGTATACGGCCTGGGGCAGTGTTTGTGTGCTTTGAAAAACTTTTTGCTATCAAAATTTTTTTATTTATAGATTTTGGCCCTGCATCGCACCATGTTTGTAAATATTTTTTTTTTTAAACTTTTGTTTTATTTATCTTTGGATTGAAATGACTGTAAGTTTAAAGGTTGAATGAAAAGCGTTTTGATTTTTTCTTTGCAAGATATAGCGTATATAAGTTCCTTTATTATTATTTTTAAATTATTTTTATTTTTACTATTATTAAAAAGTCCTTTCGATGGGGTGAGAAACCGAGGTTCGTTGGGGAACACATACGGGCACCCTTGTGCACGGTTAAAACCCTTTATGTTGTGAGAAGAGTGGGCCATTTTGTGTAGTAGAAACAGAAAACAAAAAAAAAAATTTTAAAAAAAAAAACCACTTTGAAATTGGGTCGTGTTTAGACATCAACCCCGAAGTCGGAATGCAGCTATCTTCAAGGCGACCCAAAAAAAGCCATATTCCCAAAAAAACTCATCCCTCAAGGAAAACCTTTTAAAATTTTAGTAAGGGTCGGTGACAACAATTAAAAAAACACACCTAACATTCTTTCGAGTTCCCTGGAAAGGTTTTTTAAAATTTCAGGGAAATAAATTCTTGGAAGAATCAAAACCCTTTTCGGGGTCCGTTCCCCTCCAGTTTACAGATTGGGATGCTAAGCATGTTTTTTTATACCTAAAAACCAAACCAAACCCCCATCCGGGGAAATCATCTACATGGTTTTGGGGGGGGGATAACGCGTGTGCAAGTTTTGTTTCAAACCCTATTCCCCCTAAAAAAACAAATTAAACGCCGGGAAACCAAGGTATTTGCAAAGATTTCATGTCCCCTTTTCGTTTAGATTGGGTTTGATTGATCATCATCATCATCGTTCTAACACCGCCCCGGCTTTAGGTGCCCGAATACCCAGATAGGGTTTTGTGTTCATAACTTTTTTCAGAGTTTAGTCCTTCAAGAAATGAAAAACCTAAATGTTTAAGTAGGAGAAAGAGAACAAAAACTAGGGTTTTTTGTGTGGGTTTTTGGGTGTTTCTTTGTTGGGGGGAAATGAAAAGTTGGGGCTAATGAAGGGGTTAGGGCGAGTTATTTGATTTTTGTGGGAATGTGTTTTTTTTTTATTTTATTTATTTTATTTTTATTCTTTTTTTATCGAGGGTTAAGGAATAAGCACTCAAGTTTCTTTTTTTGAGGGCCAAACCCCGGGGGGTATGGGGGCTTTGTTAAATTTTATTTCCATCTGTTTTTTCACCGGCACCCAATTGGCCCAACTCATGGAAAAACGGAAAAGGATTTAAGGTGTCGCAGATGTTCTAGGGGGCGTTTGTACACAGGCCCCCGGTTTTTTTAGCCCCAACCGGAGGACTTTTTGGGGGGGGGGGCTGCACTGATGTTAACTCCAGGGGAAAAATATACTTTAAGGGAAAGGAGGGCCCCGGGCGTCCCGATTTGGGGAGTGGGAATGTTATAACCCCTTTTTTCTTCTTTTCATTCTAAAGTTTAAAGTATCACCCAAAAAAAATTTGCACAGTTCTGTTATATATTCAGCAAACTTATCTTTATAACATAACAACTGAGGATGTTCCGTGTTTGGAATATAACAGAATGCAATGTGATGCAGCGTAATGCACTTCTGAAATTCAATACAAAATAACAAAACAATACAATAAAATGTAAGCAATGTAATCGACATAGCACAATACAACACATTTCAATGCAATTCTGTACAATGCAATGTATTACATAACAACGCAATGCAACAAAAACAAAAGCATTTCAGTCCAACACAGAACATTACAATGTAATGCAACGCAATACCACACAACACGATATTATAGAATACAATGCAATACAATGCGATATAATGCACTACAAACACAACACAAACCAATGCCATTCAAAGTAACATAACAAACAAACACAACTACAGTCATCAAGTTTACTTTCGCCTTGTACACACATCATCATTCAGTGACCCTTTATCCCAATGGTGTGGACTGGTTTCAGCGCTTGTTGGGACTTTTGACACAGACCTTATAATAATGTGCATACAGCACTGACTGGATTTTTCCATTATCTCCCTGAATACCGCTTGTTGCTTTCACTGCACTGCACTGCACTGCACGGCATTACACTACACTACATACATTAAAACTTCAAGGCACTGCATACACCACAGTTACTGCACTGCACTACCACACACACCGCACCACACCACACTACACTGCACTAACCACACCACACAACACTACACCATTCTACACTACATGATCTACACCCACACCCCCACACCACACTAACTACACCACACCACGCCACACACACTACACCCCACCCCACCCCACAACCCACACCCACTACACCACACACACTCCACACCACACCACACCCCACTACCTACAAAAACCCCCACCCCACCACACCACACACATAACCACCCAACACCACACCACACTCACTACACCCCAAACCACACCACATCACATACACTGCACCCAACCACCACACCAAACATACACACCCACACCACCTCATACCAAACACCACACCCACCACACTACACTGCACCACACCAAACCCCCCACACCACCCCACAAAACTACACAAACTACACATTCTACACTACCCTGATTTTCACCACACCCAACCCCACCCCCCCACCACCAACACACACCACACCACACCACACTACACTGCACCAACCACACCACCCACACTACACCACACCACACCACATCACAACCACACTACACTGCACCAACACACCACACACATCACACCACACCACACCACACCACACACACCACTGCACACACACCAACCACATTACACACACTCACACACCACATCACACCACACTACATACACCACACTACACTGCACCAACCACACTACCACCATTCTACCACGTTACACATCACACCACACAAACACCCACACACACACCCCCACACACACCAACCACACCACCCCCACACCACACCACACCACAACCTGCACGACACCACACCGCACTACACTACACCACACCACACCACACTTCACCACACAACACTACACATCACCACACCACACCACACTGCACTAAACTACACAACACTACACCACACTACACCACACCACACCTCACCACACCTCACTACACCACACCTCACCACACCACACCTCACCACACCACACCACACCTCACCTCACCACACACACCACACCACACCACACAACACTAACACCACACCACACCACACCACACCACAGCACACTACCCACCCATACACCATTCTACACTACACCATACTACACCACACCACATCACACCACACCTTACTACACCACACTACACCACACCTCACGACACCACTTTACACCGCACCGAATCTTTCATGTCGGTGTGGTTGTGGACACGTTGAATCTAGCGGGACGGGGTAGCCTAGTGGTTAGAACATTGCGCACGCAATCCTACGACCCAGGTTCGATTCCCGTTCAAGGGGATATTTTCCCCTGGAGTTAACACCAGTGCAGGATTCCACTCTCCCCAAAAGTCCTTCGGATGAGACTATAAACCGAGGCCCCGTGTGCGAAACGCACGCAGAACATCTTGCGTACACGTTAAATCCTGTTCCGCTTTTCGTAAGAGTAGGCCATTGTGTGCCGGTGGGAACAGATGTCAGAATGTACAAAACCGCATACACACGGGGACTGATTGTTAAAAAAAGCACATAAGTGCTTATTCCATTATCCTCGATATAAAAGAATAAATAAATAAATAGCAGAGCCCACCTCTAGCCCTCTCCTGTTGAACTGTGTCCATGTTCCCTGTGTTGTTTGCCCATCGTAGCATGAATATGGCAAGTGATGGAACATCTCGCTGCTGCGGTTAGTTTTTCTTTTGTTTCCTATCTGTCTGTCTGTCCGTCTGTCTGTCTGTGTCTCTGTTCAGGTCGTAGAGTGCACGCTGGGTATGTTCGTGTCATCCATACCACAGGTCATACATAGTTCGCCTCCTAATTTTTTATGACAAAAAATGGATGGAGCTTTAACCATGTGTATTCTTTTTAATTTAATGTTTAAATATTTAAATTTTTTAAAATTCTTTTATATCGAGGATAATGATATAAGCATTTGAATGCTGTTTTGTCCACAAGTCCCACCGGATTGTAGGTGGATTTGTGAATTCTGGTAGCTGTTCCACCGGCTCATAGCTCAAATACTTTGGGGAAGGAGACAAGATTGTTCGCCAGAGAATTTCTGCGGAAGGGGGCCCCGGGTCGTGGGAAGTCTAACACTAGGCTATTCCGTCAAGGGATATATGTTCGTGGTGCGTGGAGGGTGTGTTGGGTGCCGGTGCGGGGCGTGCGTGGGTTTGTATTTTGTGTATTTTTGTTTTTGTGTTGTGTTTGTGTTTTGTTTGTGTGTGTGTGTGTGTGTGGTTTTGTGTGGGTTTGTGTTTCCCACGCCCAAGGCAGACTGACTTGGGGACGGGATAGCCGGGTAGTTACATTGATTATTCGGATCTCTGACCCGGGTTCGTTCTCATTCAAGAGGATTTTTCCTCTGGATTTAAACATAAATGCCGATTCCCCCCCCCCAAAAGCCCCTTCGGATTAACTACAAACCGACCCCCGTTTTCAAAACGTACCAGAAAAAATCTTGCGCACATTTAAAAAACCCGTTCCGTTTTTTCGGAAGAGTGGGCCATTGTTGCCGGTGAGGGGGACGAAAAAAAGACAAAACGCAAACACAGGGGGAAAGGGAGGAAAAAAAACCCAAAAAACCCCAAAAGAAATTATTCCATTATTTTTGAAATTAAAAAAAAAATAAATACATAAATAGATAAATAAAAACAAACAAGACCGTCAACCTCGTTTTGGGACGGCACCTAATAATATACAATTTAAGGCAATGAAAAAAAAACCCAGGAAACAAACAGTCAATAAAAAACAACAACCACAACAACACCCAAACGAAACACACTTAAACATAAAAAAAACTTACCCACACACTTAGTTTGTGGCAAAAGCAGTCATAGGGGTCGGTCTGTAGTTCGAAGGGGAAAAGGGGTTTATAAAAACCACATGCCATACTCTTCTCTTCGCTCTCTCTCTCCTCCTCCCCCTCTCTCTCTTTTGCTCCCTCTCTCTTCTCTTCTCTCTCTTTTCTCTCTCTTTTCTCTCTCTCTCTCTCCTCTCTCTCTCTTCTCTCTCTCTCGCTCTCGCTTCGCTCTCCCCCCTCTCTCTCTCCTCGCTCCCTCTCTCTCCTCTCTTTTCCTCTTCTCGCTCTCCCCGCAAAAAAGGGAAAATTCTGGCTATCGTAACATGAAAGCATACTTATTTTTTGCAACTTTCCCTTGACTTGGATGTGGGAAATATATCGTGGGTTTTTTTTTTGTTCATGAGATGCGAAACCCCCCCTTCAAAAGGGGGGCCATGGCCTAAAATCTGAAAAAACTTTCGCATTCACATTCCTTCCCCCGCAAAATTAAAAAGCTGTAAAATATTCCATTAAAAAAGCTTTCGATAAGAAAAAAAGGGGAAAAAATTTAAAACCAGCTTTTGTCGAAAGCACTTACGCAAAAAAAGTAAGGGAAAGATCGATGCGTTTTTTAACGAAACTTTCTTTTTTTTTTTTTTGATTTTTTTTTTTCACTATCAGCAATTTTTGGTCAAAAGGCTATGGAATGGGGCTTTTAAAATATTAGCGGGGGGAAAAAGAGAGAGAGAAGAGAGAGAAGGGGAGAGAAGAAGGAGAAAGAGAGGAAGGAGAGGAGGGAAGGGAGAGGGGGAAAGAGAGAGAGGAGGAAAGGGAGGAGAGAGAGGGAGGAGGGAGAGAGGGGAGGGGGGGAGAGAAAAGCGTGCGGCTGGGGGCGGCAAGTGTGCGTTTTTGCAAGTGTGGTGTTTTGTGTGTGTGCGGCGTGGTGGTGTGTGAGTTGTGTGTCCTTTGCTGTGTCGTCCTTCCGTTTTTATTTTTTTAAATTTTTTTATTTAATTTTTTATACGAGGAAAAGGGGGAAAAAGCACTTATGTGCTTTTTTACACCCGTCCCCGTCTGTATGGGATTTGAAAAATTGTCATCTGCCCCACGGAAAACAATGGCTACTCTTAAAAAAAGGGGAACGGGTTTTAAAATGGCGAAAGGTTTTTCTGCGAGCGCTCGCAAAGGGGCCCTCGTTTATATTTTTCACCGAAGGACTTTTGGGGAGAGGGAGTAGCATGATTTTAACCCCAGGGGAAAATCCCCTTAAACGGGATCGAACCCCGGTGTCAGATTGCGAGCGCAGGCTTAACCACTTTGGGTATCCCGCCCCCGTGGTGTGTGGTGTGTGTGTGTGTGGTGTTGGTTGTTTTGGGTTTTTTGGGGGTTTTGTTTGTTGTGTGTATTGTGTGTGTGTGTGTATTGTGTGGTGTGTGTATTCAAGTCAAGCAGTCAAGTCAAAAAATTTATTCCAGATGGTACTTTTTAATAAACAATGCATTTGCTTTTTTTCTCAACATCTAAATTAAAAAAAACGGTAAAGTGGGATTACTTCAAAAAAGAGAATAGTCAACTTTTTATCATTATTTGTGCGTTCTTTGAGAGAAAGAGAGGGAGAGAAGAAAAGGAGGAGAGAGAGGAGAGAGAGGAGAGAAAGAGAGAGAGGGGGAGAGAGAGAGAGAAAAGAGGGCGAGAAAAAGAGGGGACAAGAGAGAAAGACAGAGAAAAAGCGGAGACGACAGAACAGAAAAAGGGGAACAGACGAAAAAGCAAGAAAGAAAAAAACCCAGAGAGACAAGACAAGAGAGAAAAACCAGACAAAAGAACAGACAGGCAGGGGACAGACAGTAAAGAACACAGACCATACACAACACAAGCACCACAAAAAATTTGAAGATGAATTTTATTTACTTGTGAATGCATTTTATTGAGAACTCAGAAAAAATTTGTTATTAAAAAAAAAACGAAAGAAAAAGAACGCAAAAATGGTACAAAAATTTAAAAGTGACATAATCACAGTTGAATTATAAGCAGAACATAATATTGTATGATGTTTTGAAAAGAAGAAAAGAGAAGTAAAATACAAAAAGTTTTTTGTGTACATCACTTTTTGCCAAAATAGATAATAATTTTGTTGATTTTTTGTTGGTTTAAAAAAAGTTACAGATTTTTAAATGGCAAAAAATATTCTGAATCTGAATTGAATTGAATCTAATCATAAACCCCACACCCACAAACCACACACAAAACACAAAAACCCCACACATACACACACACACACACACACAAACACAACACACACACAAAAATGACATAT
>CM054148.1:64470678-64485777 GCA_028751875.1 Rapana venosa | reverse complement strand
AAAAATTTTTGGGCCTCTCCTCAAAAAAATCTCAGGCTCAGGGGGTGATTTCCCTTGAAGGTAGCAGGAAAATTATTTGCTGTGAAGTATTTGTCAAAAATACTTTTTCCCAAAAAACCATCCCCCGTTGTCGGTTTTCCACAATTTTTGGAAGTCATTTTGGGATCCCTCCCCAAGAACACCCCTCCTTCGGGAAAATAATGGAAGTGGCGACACCCAAAAAGTGTTTTATGATGGAACCAGCCAGCCAACAACAGCAAAGGGTGCAAAAACACACCCTGTCATTCCACAGCTACCACGGAAGCCCCCCATCAGACTGACAGCCCAAAAAAGGACAAGGAGAGGAAAAGGACAGCACAGATCAAGAACAGGAGGCAATGAAGTGTGATGCCACAAAAACATTCACCATGTTTATTTGTGCCCACACCTCCTACAACTGTGCTGTTTGCACATTGCACCCCCCTTCTCCCAGAACACCCCCTGTCGCGGGAAATGGGGAGGGGAAAATCAACATTCCCCAAAGTGCTGTCAAAGAGTTGAGAGAAAAGCATGTTTTCGTGCAAGGACTTTAACCTTGCTGGGGGTTTTACAGCAAAAATTGGGCTGTGAAAATTTTTTGGCGAAATTCAGGCAGTTGGAACTAGTGCCGAATCATCAGAGACTATGTGCTAAACTATGATAGTTTTGCAGAGGGGGTTAGGACACGCATGGGAACCCAAATTTTTCGTAAGGTTTTAGAGAAAAGGGCATCCAGACATTGGTTTTGAAAACTGACGATCTTGTTTTTCGTTTTCAATGGATGCGCTGTGCACCCCCCAGAATTGTTTTGGTTCGTGAAGAAGGGAACCCCCGGCTGTGACCAATGAGGAAATCCTTTTCTATCAAAAAGTAAGTGTGGTGCCCTGTTGCCCAGGAGAAACGAAAGATCAAACATCCCGGACTTGATTTATGCATGTATAGGGGAGCGTTCGATTCTTGCTTGGTAACCAGTGTGTGTGTGTGTGCGAGCGTGTGTGTGTGTTCGAGGTGGGTTACGTTTGCATGTGGTCGAGCATTTACGTTTTGGTTTTTTTGAGTGGTGTGTATTGTATGTTTGTGGGGCGCGTACGTGTGGTGTTTAAATATATGGATATGCATGTGTGTATATGGTGTGTATAATGTTGTGAGTGTGCGGGTGGCGGTTTTGTTGCGTGTGTATGTCGCGGTATGTGTGGTAGTGCGTGCGTTGGTGTGGTTGTTTGTGTGGAGAGAAGAAAGAGAGAGATAGCTGTAGGTACATCCACAGTTTGTCACGGTCTGTCACGTGTTGCTGTGTAAAATTGCACATGCCATAAAAAAAAAAACAATAGAAAAGACATTGGCCCTTGCCTTTTTCGCAGACCTTTTGTTGTAAGATGTTGATGTTAAATTTGTACAGTTTGGGGGAAATCTCCACTTGACAATTCCTTAAAAAAAAGGAGAATCTCTAAGAAACCCCATGTTTGGAATCCATGACTTGATGACTTTTTGGGAAAATTTGTTATGTCTCGGTTTTGTTTTTATGTGTTTTGTCCCCAGCCCCCCCTTCCCCCCCCCTTGTGAATAGGCATTTTGGGCTTATCACAATAAATCTTTGTATTGTCATTGTCCTCTAAAAAAACTCGTCTCCCCCCCTTTTACATCTAGGAAAAAAAAAAAACAAACTTTGATTTGGCTTTTCACTGTTTCATCTAGATTATTCCCCAATCTGAAAATCAAATTTGACTTTTGCCCCCCCCCCCCACCCCCCCTTCTCTCCCCCTTTTCCCTCTCCCCCCCCCCCCTCCCCCCCCCCCCCCCCCCCACCCCCCCCCCCCCCCTCCCCCCTCTCTCTCTCTCTCCCCCTCTCTCTCTCTCTCTCTCTCTCTCTTCCCTCTCCCCCTCTCTCTCTCTCTCTCTCTCTCTCTCTCTCTCTCTCCTTCTCTCTTAGTTTTTTTGGCCTATTTATGTCGTGAATTGTTTGCATACTAAGATTTTTTTTTCCAAAATTGAACCATTTTTTAAAAAAAATATGTCGCAATATCCCTTTCCCAGATTGGGGACAGCTGTTAATTTTCCGGGAAAGTGACAGTTATTTGTGTTTGCAGGAAGGTTGGGGTTTTTGGAAAACCTTCCTTCCTAAATCTGTCTCAATTTGATGGTATTATTGGTACTATTTTCTAATTTTTCTCTAAATTTTAAATTTGCATATTGCTTCCATTTGTGTTTTGCATTTGCATTTGTAATTTCAGCTTTGTCCTTAATGTAAGTGTCTGAGTGAGCTGATTGCTTTTTTGGGTGTGCAGTCTGTGTAAAGATATGTATTTCCAAAATTTGTTTTGGTGAAAACCAAAAGTCGAAATTATTTTCTTGTGTTATTTTCACCCCTGAGGGGGGACTGTGTTTTGCAGTTATCAATTTTTTTGAATGCTTATTTTTTCCCCTGTTTATCATTTCAGTTTTTTCAATTATTTGTTTTAATCTAAAGAGAACTGGCAAAGGCAAAAAATTTCTAAATCAAAATGGTAACAAAAATGGGATTCAAATGGGTTATCTGAAATTGCACTTTTTTAAAAAATCCCGACATAGGTCTTTTCTGTAAAATTCAATGACTGTTTTCATGCTTTTTTTTTGCGAATCCGCTTTCGATTTTTTTCAGATAAATCGTATCAAACCCTATTTATACTCCTCAGAAGGATCCCAAAAGAAAATTAAAAACTGGATTAATAGTATGTAATAAATCAGTTAATTTCAAGGAAATGATAAATTTGAGAAAAGGCATTGAAAGTATCGGCTTAAAATTTCTTGAAAGGAAAAAAAACCTTTTTTAAATAGGCTTTATAAAAGAAACCCGGGAAACGTACCAGTTGGTTTGATCGCTTTAAAAGCCATGAGGGGCAATGTATAAAAACCCATTCACAGAGATAATTTGTTGGGAGATTTAACTTGATTTATTTAAAAACCTCATGAAAAGGGGAGGAGTGGTTTAAATTTTATTTTCCAGCAGTTCAAACCCCAACCAAAAAACATTTCACTCTAAAAATTTTAAGACCAGTCTTGTCCCAATAGGGATCATATAATAGAAACATCTTTTTCCAATTTTTCCTAAGCATCTTATCCTAGTCTAAGTGGCAAAAAAGGGTACAAGGATACCTAGATGCAATACAAAATGTTTCTTGCGAAACTAAAATTTTTTAGTGCGAAGGATTTCTTTTTCTATGAAACGCTAACTTTTTAAATGTTTATCAGTATAGATCCAAATGAAGCCTTCGCCTGGTATAAAACTTTTCTTCCTATATTTGACAACCGCACCATTAGAATTAAACAGTTAAATTTAAAAGAAAAAACCCCCATGGCTTACTCCAAAATTTAGTGCCTTGCAGCGTGAAAAAAATTGTTAAGAACAACAGGAAAAGATGCGGGGACTTTAAAAAGCAAAGAAAAAAAATAACAAGCTATAAAAAACCTCCTGTTTTTAGGGGCTGTTCTCAAAAAAGAAAAAAACCGTTTTGGAAAGAAAATCTTTCAGCTACATAAAAAAATTAAATCTACTCCTTTTTCTTTTAACTTCGTTTTTAAGAATAAACAAGAATTTTCTACATAAAAAAGGTAATTTAAAGTAAAATTTACAAAATTTTAATACTGCTCACTTAAAAATTTTTTGGTTAATCCGAATTTTTAACTAAATTTCGTTTTTTTTCACGGGTTCTTGAAGATACAAAAATTTGGGTTTCCCAAAAAACCTCTGCGGGGGGCTTGGAAAACTTACGTAAAAATATTGGGTTTCGCCCCCTTTTATATCTGGATATACAACATTTTAACTTTAAATTGAAAAATGTTTTTTTTCCCAATTTTGGTTTTCCAAGTTTTGCCCCTTTTTCTTTTCTTAAAAAAAGGTCCCTCCTATGCCTTTTTTCCCCGCTTCTTGTTTTAACCTCTTTTTTTAAAAAATAACCAGCGTTTTTACAACCAATCTTTTCATCCTACAAAGGGGTTTAAAAACCATTCTTGCCATTGTTCAAAACCCTAATAGAACTGCCTGAAAATTTAAAAATGTTTTTTTCTGGGGTAGTTTTTGGATTTTGTAAGGCTTTTCCCCCAAAAAGATTTTTAAAAAAAAACGTTTTGGGCTTATTTCAATTCTTAACTTAACCCTTTTTCTTAAAAAAGGGCAGGCAGTTCTTCAAGATGGCAAAATTTTCCCCCTTCGAAAAATTTTTCCCCAATATTCTTGGGAAAAATTTTTTGTTTTCTATTATATTAAAGATTTATTAAAAATTTTCACTCTTGTAAACATTTGAATGAACGACTATTTTTTTTATGGATAAAAAACCAAATTTTAATTATTATTCACAAAGGGATGATAAAATTTTGGGTAAACCACTGGTTTTACCAAAAAAATCTAATTCATGAATAACAGAACAAAAAAAACAAAAATTTGGAATCTATTCAAAACTAAAAATTCAGTCAAAATTTTGAAATTTAAATAATTCTTTTAAATTACTTCCTTATTGTAAAAATTAATTTTCCCCGGCAAAGCCTATTTCTTTGTCAAGAAATTATCCCAAAAAAATATTTGTCTTTTAGAATAAAGATTTTTGATGAGACATAAAATTGTTTTTTGGATACTAAAACCAATATTATTATGCTTAACTTTGGGCGGCATTTTAAAAATCTTAAAACGTTTTGGGTTTTACGGGGTCCTTTTAAATTTAAATCACTTTGAAAAAAGGTTAAAAAAACCAATATTTACCTTAAATCAAAAATCCTTTCTGCGTTTCGTACCGTTTGTTTTCTTGCCATCTATTGTTGATAAATTTGTTTTCGGTTTTGGGGTTTTTTTTTTTTTTTTTTTTTATTTTGGGTTTTTCGGTGTGTTGGCTTCCCCTTTGTAAAAAAGGCCATTTGCTTCATTTGAAGGATTCAAAAATCTTTTTAAAATGTTATATTGGGGTTTATTTTTGGTTGAATCTTATCTTGTATCTTCCAAACTGTTTTTTTTGTTTCTTGCCCTTTCTTTTTTGCGTTTTTCCCCGTCCTTTTTTGCGGGGGGGAAACCCCTTTTGCCCCGGCCCCCCCCCCCCCCCCGTTTTTTTTGGGTTTTGGCGGGGGGGGGCGCCTTTCGTTTTCGGGGGGGGGGGGGGGGGGGGGGGGGTTTTTTTTTTTTTTTTTTTCGGGGGGGGGCCCCCCAGCCCGGAAATTCGAGATCGTTCCGGGATTTTTAACGCGGGCCGGGGATAAGGGAGGGGGGGGGGGGGGGGGGGGGGGGGGGGGGGGGTTGTTGTTGGTTTTTGTTTGTTGGGTTTTTTTTTGTTTTTTTGTTTGTTTTTTCTTTTTGGGGTTTTTTGTTTTTTTGTTGGTGGTATTTTTGGGGTTTTTTTTTTGTTGTTTTTTTGGAGACATGGTGTAAAAAGCCTGACTTATCCTTTTACCCCCCAATAAAAATTGGGGTTCGATTTCCTCCGTATCAAAAGTGACAATTAAGCAACATTTAAAGGTAAAATTTTTATTCCTTTCTGCTTACATATCTCCCTGTTTGTTTTGTTTCTTTTCCCTTTAAAAAAAATAGCAAAAAACAAATTACGGGGGTTCGTAAGAAAAATACATTTGCCCCTTTTTATGAAGAGGGGGGGGGGGGGGGGGGGGGTTGGGGGCCCTTGGGCCCCTTATTTTGAAACCTAAAATAAACACTTTTGGGTATGGTGTGAATGAGTGGTGTGTTACATAGGAGTGTTAGTTGTTGTGGTAGAAGTTTTTTGATGGTGATGTGCAAGCTTTTGATTTTCCCATCATCTAATATTAACAAGATTGTGAATGATATCAACAATCTCAAAGGAAAATTTATACTTTGTGTGTGGACTTTGACGGACTTCTTCAAGGCCCTCCCCCGAGTGAAGCAGATCCACGGACTGCAAGGTGTTGTAGGACCAACCGCAGACTGCAGGGTAGGGCTTCATACCCCCTGGAAATTTTCAACCATACAACTGGTTCAGGGGTGTGAATGGAAATTACAGATCGTGCTTGCTGCGCTTGCTGCTGTGCGGCTTGTGCTAGCTGCTGCAGCTTGTTGCTGCTTGCGCGCTGCTTGCTGCTCAGCTTGCTGCTGCTTGTTTGTGTTTGCTTGCTGGCCTTGTAAATTTTTTAATCCAGCTGGATGAAAAAATTCGCCCTTTCACAGTGCCCCTGCGCCCCTGCCAGGAAAAAAAAAAAAGTTTGAACTCTACGGGGCGGGGCCATTTTTGGGTGTTTCAGAGAGATCTATGCAAACTTTGTTTTTTATGAATGAGATTTTTGGGTGGTTCTAGATACATAATGACAGCACATAAAAAAAATCTGTAAACTGTAGCATCAAGATCTTTTCGAAACCTGGTCAAATATTTTATATAAATGTCTAGAAAAAAATTTAAATTAATTAAAAACAGTGCGCACTAAACGCGCCCCCGCACCCACACACACACACAATTTTAAAATTTTATAGATAGATAGATTATACATAATATGAAAATAAAAATAATAAAAAAGTATGGAATTTATATACGTGAATCTTGTAAAGCACAAATCAAAGGCTAGATTTTATTTCATACCACTTTAGTCATGGCAATTTCTCTCCGTAAAATTTGGGCTGCTCCCCCGGGGAGCGGGAGAAGGGCCCCCACTTACGCTGCGCACCCTTTCACCCTTTTTTTTTTTTTTTTTTTTCTGCAGCTGTTTTTGTTTCCTATCAGAGGGGCTTTTTTCTAAGAATTTTCCAGGGAAAACTCTCTTTTTTTGCGTGGGTTTTTTTTCGTGGTAAATAATTAGGTAAAACCGGGCCCTTTTCGTCTCATCCGAAAGACTAGCCCCCCGACCCAAACCCTGGGCCCAATGGATGGGGAAAAAATTTCCGTCCAAACGGGGGGACGAACCCCCCGCCCCTTTTTGACCCCGGGGCTTTTCGCTTTTAGACAGGCGCGGGTTCCCCTAGACACCATCCACCATAGATATAAAAAAGAATGGGAATATTTATATAGATTCTTTGTTCATTTTGTGTCTTCACTCTCTTCACACACATAATTTTGAACAAACTGTTGTATAGACAATGGAAAAAAAAGTCATGATTTAGTTTGGTCTTCTTTTTGCTTTAGGTGGAAATTTAAGGAAGCCCCCTGGCCACATTGGAGTACCTATAACGTCTGTACCGGTGGACCCCGAGTAAGACTTTTGAAAAAATTTTTTTTTTCTGGGCGGGGAGGTGGGGGATTTTTTGTCTGTTGGTCGGTTTTTGCTCTTTTTTTTTCAAACTATTATGGGCAAGTCACCGAAAGAATTTTGTAAATTAGGAGTGAAAAAAATTTAGTTGCATTTCAATTGGAAAAAAGTTGGATGGTATTTGTGCAAAGGGGGGTTTTCGTTTTTTCAGGTCCTTGTAATTGGAGAGTGAAAATTATGGGGGGGTTTTTTTATTTGTAAAATTTCATGTTTTAAAAAAATTTTAAGCTTTATTGCTTTGCGAAATAGTTTTTCTGATGAAAAAAATTTTTGATTGTTCTAGCTCTTAGTTTTTTTTTCCAAAAATGTACACATTTAGATAGATGTACTGAAAAAAAATGCACAAAAGGCTCAATCGTAGTGTTGTGTGTTTGTGGTGTTTTTAAATCCAGTTTTTTGTAAAACGTTGCACTTTAGTTACCTAAAACTGAGTACACAGGTTTTCTGTACTACTGTTATTACAAAAAAAAATTTGAAAAAATAAAAAAACAAAAACGACGATGTGATGATGACAATGATGTTACGTTGTGATAATTACTATCATCATCATAACTTTTATGTCCCACCCCCCCCATCTCATCATCATCTTCATCACTCATCATTCATCTTTGTTGTTAAAGTTTTCATAACTTTTTTTATTATGAAAGATGATTTTTATTTTATTGTTGCGTTGTCATTATTTTATCACATCTCATATTATTTTTTCTTGTTGTCATTATTTTTATTATTATTTCAACAGACGGGGGTCGCATCTGACCAGTGACTCTCCCGACATTTCCGGGGGTTTTTGCGGTATGGAGGGGCCCACGGACCCCACCTGTGGGTCTTCAAGTCAGTTTTTTTTAGAACTCTCTTTGATTTGGGCTTCTGTCTGTCTGTCTGCCCCTTTTGTCGTCTGTTTCTTTTGCTGTCTGTCCGTTTTTTCCGTCTGTCTGTTTTCCCCTGCCCGTCTGTCTGTTCCTTTGTCTGTTGTCTGTTTCGGTTTGTTTTTGTTTCCCCTGTCTGTCGTCTGCCCCGTCGTTCCTGTTTTTCTCTGTTTTTGTTGCCCCTCCTGTCTTCGTTCCGTTTGTCTGTCTTTTTGTCGTCTTCTGCCCCTGTCGTCTGTCTGCCCTGTCTGTTCCTGTTTTTCTCTGTCTGCTGCTGTCTGTTCCTTTTTCTCTGTCGTCTGCCCCCTTTGTCTGTTGTTTTGTTTGCCCCTGTTTGTCTGGGCTGCCCTGTCTGTTTCTGTCTGCCCCGGGCGGTGTCTGCCCCTGTCGTCTGCCCCCGTTGTTCTGTTTGCCCCCGCGTTGCCCCCGCTGTTTTTGTTTGCCCCTGTCTGTCGCCCTGTCGTTTTTGTTTGCCCCTGTCTGTCTGTCCCCCTGTCTGTCTGTCTGTCTGTTGCCCTTTGTTCCCTGTTTGCCCCCGTCTGTCGCCCCTGTCTGTTTTTGTTTGCCCCCTTTTCTTCTACCCCCTTAAATTCCTGTTTGTCTCTGTTGTCTGTCTGTCAGCCCTGTCTGCTGTTTTCCCCTGTTGTCTGTCTGCCCCTGTCGTCTGTTTGCCCCTGTCTGTCTTTGCCCTGGTTGCTGTCTGCCCCTGTCTGTCGCGCCCCTGTTTTGTCTGTCCCCTGTCTGTTTCTTGCTCATGTTCTCGATTGTTGCAATTTATAATTTGTTTTGACTGCTGATGTTGACTGGGGGGGGAGGATATGGGAAATCTGCATGGGGAAATTTCCAAAAGGTTTAAGTTTGTCACATTTTGTTGATTGCTATGTTTTTTAATACTGATTTTCCCCTTCTCCTCCACCCCCCTTTTTATTTTTTTTAATTTTAATAAATAAAATTCGTAATGATTTAAAAAATCATCTATTTAGTGAAATTTTGAAACGTTGCAAAAAGATTAAAGAGTTGATTATTAAAAGTGTTGAGATGTCGATCTGAATCAATTTATTTGAAGTTATCTTGAAATTTTTTTTAACCAGTATAAAGTGCTTTCTTGTGTCTTTCGAGATTATGATAAGTTCAGTGTGCCTGCGTATTTGTAACGCCCCTTTATGGGGTGATTAAAGTGTTTTTGTTGATTGACCTGACAGCTCTGACGTTTCCAAATTTTGTATTCAAGGATTTTTTTAACGTTTTTAAAAAAAATTTTCTCGTTTTGTGTTATTGTATGTATCTTACTAGTGAACATTTAAACCCCTTTATTATTTACTGAGTAGTATACTGGGAATACGGTACAGCGCGGGAATGCTGTGGTTCGAGGGTTCATTGATCCCTCACGGGGAGGAGGTAGGGATGCTAAGTGCAGTGGGTTTTTTTGTCGTTTTTGTATGAATGGTATTGTCTTTCTGTGATTACAAAGTTGCTGTATCTTCTTTCCCCCCTTTGTAATTTATTTATTTATTTTTTATTTCGGGATAATGGAATAAGCGTCATGTGCTTTTTTTTTTCCAGTCCCAGTGTATGCAATTTTTTAAAAAGTTTTATCTGTTCCCCCCAAAAACACAAAAGGCCTACTCTTCTGAAAAGAGAAGGTTTTCATGTGGCGCAATTTTTTCATGGGGTTTTCACCAGGACCTCGGGTTTTAAATTCAACCAAGGATTTGTAGGTGTGGCGCACCACGCAACTCTACCCACACACCCCAGGAAAAAATTTATTCATTTCTTCTTCAAAAAGCTTCTAACTCGATTTACGCATCATTTGATTGTATGCATAGGGAATAAAGAGAAAATTTATTGATCTTTTATTAAATTTTTTGATTTTATTTTATGAGTGGAGGTTGAATGTAGCGCGAAGCCGAAAATCGCAAAAAAGGCGTTTTCTGCAATCAGTGAAATTTCGTGTTGTAGAAAGTCGGGGGCTCGCTTTAAACCCCAAAAACATTATTGATGATAACAAAGAAAGTGAAAGTTTATCTTTTTTTTTATGGGTTACACCTTAATGGATAAAAATTACGTCACCGAACAACGCATTAAAAATTACAAAAAAATCTTATCTTTCTTTGAACAATACCAAGAGCGGGGTAGCCAAATCAAAAGCTAGCCCAAACACTACAAAAGCAACCACCCTTTAGGCAAAGGGGCCAGGGAGAAGGCCCCGAAATTTTTTTTAACGCCTTGATTGGCCCAATTCATACAGAGCGAACTTCACTATGGTTCGAGATTTGAAACCGATGCAGTGAATTTTAGAAACTGCAGTCTTACTCGATAAGTAATTCCTTATAGACTTTTTAAAAATCAAATTTTAAGTCATTTCTAGTCAAATCTAAGTAGTTTTTATGTTGATTTTTTGATTTTTGATTTAAAGTGTGCGAACACTTCGCCGAGTTAACAACAGCGGGTCAAATTTGAACAGGAGTCAAAGGGCCGATTTTTCTTTGATCAAAATAAAATTATTTCTTTTTAAAATATGCAGTTCAAATCATTGCAATGGCTGAATAATACTTTTAGTACTTTTCTAAAAAAAAATTATACAAGTTGATGATTTAGTATTTTATTTATTTAATTATTTTTTTAACTACCGAAGTGGCGGCCGAATTCGGGAAAAGTTTTTGCTTGACTCGGGGATCCTATGGGAAAGTGTGCTTGTGTGTGCGTGATCGTTTTTTGTGTGTGTGATTAATTTAAAACGCTCATAAAATTTCAGTTTTTACCCTTTTAATAAAAGTAACATAGAAATTTAATACTGACTTCCTCAGTTCAACGAGCATCATTGATTTTTTGTATTGCTTATGAACACATAAAAGAATGACAGTAAATAAATAAAACAAAAAAATAAAAAAAAAAAACAAAAAAACCTCAAAACATTCATTCTCTTCACGTAGATCAGTAGCACCCGCGTCCACACACACACACACACACACAAACACCCCACACCAACACACCCACACCACACACAACAAACTCTCTCTCTCTTAACAAATTTTCAAAAAACTGCATACACATGGGGCGGATGTAAAAAAAATAATTTAAAAAAACCTGAGTGCTTATTCCTTATCCTCAAAAAAAGATTTAAAAAATGGAACACACACACACCCCTTTTTCAATCGGTTTACAAACTATAGCATTTATTTGTTGAAAAGTTTATTTGTAACTTTTTAGAGGAGATCCAATGCGATCTGAAAAAAAACTTTTTTTGCCCGGGGGGGTCAAGGAAAAAAAAAAACTTTGCTACAGGTCACTTCTGAAAAAAAAGAGGATGGGAAAACAAGCTGAAACTGAAAAGTTTTTGAAAAATTCTGTGGTGGTGTCCCAGAGCAAATTAAAGAAAGAAGAGAGCGCGCAAAAGCACGAAAAACAATCTGTCACATTTTGAAGCGACATTTTAAGTTCTCGGAAAGGCCCCATTGTTAATGAAGGTTGGGGCAATGTTCCCAAAAAGATTGGTTTAACTTTAGCCAATGGACTCTCAGGTTTTTGTTTTTGTTTTTTTCATTATTGTTGGTATCAGCCAGGGGGTTCTCACCCAGAACTTTTCTTCATATCACAAACCAAGGGAATCATTTATTTTGTTTCAAATGCACCTGGATGAGAATTTTGGTGTCTGTTTAAGTTCCTCGCCATAACTGATATAGGCAGCCCCTTGACTTCCGACTTTTTGTTTAATTTTTTTCTCTTAATTGGTGGCTTTGTTTTTTTGTTTTTTTTAATGGTTTTAAACCAAGCACAACACACACGCACACAACATCATGCATGCACGAATATGCTGCACCATGAGCCCCAAAATGTCCATTTTGAGGGAAAACATTCCACAAAGTCTTTTTAAACACAAAATAATTTGACTGCTGTGCCAAAAATTGTTGCAGGTTCCGTCAGGCCTCATTTCACAAAATTATGGTTAAAAAAAAGATGTAAAAATTTTTTTTTTTTTCCCCTTTAGAATATTTTTAAACAAAGTAATTTAGAAACAAATATACAATGTTCCTCCAAATTTGAAATGATTTTCTTTATTATTCAGAAGACATAAAACGAGGGGCCCGGTGCGAAAGCATGCAGAACATCTTGTCCCCCTTTAAAACTGTTTTGCTGTTCGAAAGGTAGGCCATTGTGTGCCGGGGGAACATGACAAAATTTTAAAAACTGCTATACACGCCAAAAAAAAACACAACAAAAACAAGTGAGCGCTTTGATTTGTTGCTTTTCGATTCAGCACATAAAATCCAACATTTTTATCATTTTTATTATAAGTTTTGACTATTTTTGTAATTTTTCTTAAAAGCGCCCCTTTCCCCATGGTATTTTGGCCTTTTCTCCAACTTTAGGCAAAATAGTGGTAAAAGGGATGACCCTCCCCCCCAAATTTTAAAAGGGTTAATCTTTTTATTATTTGAAAACATTTAACAAACAAAAAAAATACTGAAAAAAATTTTAAAGGGAAAGGGTCCCAAACAGGGACATTGGAATTTTTGCTTTTAGAAAAAGTGGGTTTTTTCCATTTTTTGGGACTTATAAATTTTTTTTCTATCTAGATTCTTTTCTTTTTTTGTTTCCGTATTTGGTAGTAATAAAAGAGAGGGGCTGTGATATTTTAAAGGGTGTACCTTTCTATTTGAAAGAAATATATCTGTCAAAGTTGGCCTTTTTTGTTTTGCGAGCACTTCACTCGTGTCAAAAATTTAAAAAGGCCTTCTTGAAAAATTTTAAATATCACCATAAATTTTTTTGGTTATATTTCTTTTAATAATTCTTTATTAAAGCCCCAAAACTGCTAAAAAATTTTTTCTGCCCCTACCCATAGTTTTGGGGGAGAGTGTAGTTGGGACTGTGTTAATCCAGAGGAAAAATCCCTTTATCAAATTCCCCCTTCCTCATTAAGAGAGAGGGAGAAACCCCCAAAAAGAGAAAAAAGCTTTATTCTTTATTTTTCTTTCTTTCCAATTCTTTTTTTTTTTTCTAGTAGAATTCTTGTTCTTTTTCAGGCCTTTTGTTGTTGTTTATCATCATTTTTTTTGCTAAAGTTTGTTTACTTTGGGGGGTTGTTTACCCATGGATGCACTCATTTCCCCCCGTAGTTGCAGGTCGAGTGGGTTCCCATTTTTGGGGGGACCCCTTTGCGCGCCTTGGCTTCAGTACAGCCCCCCCGTTCACTAGCTGGTAAATGGGTCCGCCTGTTTGGGTCAGGGAAAGGTGAAAAGCGAGGGAGAGGGGGATGGGCGCGCCCTCAAATGTGGCCCCTAGAGAAAAAAAAGCCTCGCTCCCCTACGACCACACAGGTTTTGGGCCCCTGACCTTTTTTATTTTTCGGATAGGGCCTGGAGGACGCCCCGCCGATAGAGCTCACTCTCACACCCCCTGCGCTACCCGGGGGGACAGCTGGCCTGGTTCATCAGGCCCCCCCTCCGAAAAGATCTCAGACCTGCTTTTAAATTGTGTGGGGAGGGGGGTGTGTGTTGGGCGGTTGGTGCAGTATGTGTGGTGCTAGGGGTTGAGAGGAGGGATGATGTTGGTTGGGGGGGGGGGGTTTTGTTAGTGGCGGGGGGGGGGGGGTAGGGGGGGGGTGTATGGATGGAGAGAGGGTGTGTGTATATTGAGTGTCGATGGGGGGGGTGGGGCGCTATTTGGGGGGGGCTTGGGAAGTATGCATGTGAAACACAGCCTTTTCTCTTCTTAGGGGAAAATTACATCAAAGTTTGTGTTTTGTGATGCATCTGTGAAATTGGCATGTTTTTAAAATGTTTGTGTAAAAAATAAATAAATAATAATTTTTGGGGAAATTTTTTATATACCATGGGACTTTAAAAAGGTGTTGTCCCCAATCTTGTCCATGATCTGATAATATTATGAGCAACTGGGTGGGTTTTGGAGTATCAGGGAACATTTGTGAAGCCATTTTGTCAACGTCCCCATCATGATTTCACTCATGAAAAAGCAATTTATGAAAAAGGGACTCCAGTACTAAAATGGTTTTCTTTGTATTTTGAAGCAAAAAACCCGATTTCATTTTTATGGTTAGTGTGTTAGCAAGTGCTTTGTATACATTGGTTTTCCCTTTGTTTATTGGGAATTTTGTTGTATTGTTTTGGATTGGTTGTAATGTGTTTTTTTCAAAGGTTTGGATGGTATTGTTTGATTGTTTGTATTTTTGCTTTTGGGTCTTGTATTTCGATTTGGTATTTTTAGTTTTGGGGTGTGGATGGTTATAATGTGGTGTAAAATGTTGTATTGTATTTACGATATTGGCTGTGTTTCAGATCCAAAACACGCGGAGGGCAACCTTGGCCCCAACTAAGGAACTAGGCCCTTAAGGTAAGGGTAGTGTGGCACTTCTGTCTTATGCAAGACTATAAATTTCAACGGATTGTGTTTAGTTTATAAATGCCCGATAGTTTTTCCGTTTTTTTTTGAGCTGGGTTTTGATTTATTCCCAAAAAAAAGTTCAGTTGAAGTCGAAGTTTTCTTTGAAAATTTCACAAAACGGAAAAAGATTTTTCCCCTGAAGTTAACATCAAAGCTGACTCCCCCTCGCCCAAAAGTCTTAGATGAGACTATAAACCGAGGCCCCGTGTGCGAAAGCCACGAATATTTGCGCACCGTTAAAACCGTTTCCCTTTTCAGAAGGGGGCCATTGTTTTGCCGGTTTGGGGGCGGAGACAAAATTTTACAAAATACTTACAACAGGGGTGGATGAAAAAAAGCATATGATCTTATTCCTTATCCTTGAAATAAAAATAAATAAAAAAATTTTAAAAAATAAAAAACTGCCTTTTTGGGGGGGTGGGGGGGCCTGTCTCGGGTTTTACAATGGTGAGATTTTGCATATGCAACCATTTTTTGCCATCATTGAGGAGCTTCATTTCATTTGGGAGATGTCCCCAAACCCCACTCCCAAAACCCCTGCATGTTTTTTTTTTTTAAAATTTTAAAATTCCTTGGGATGCAA
>CM054148.1:64450522-64470178 GCA_028751875.1 Rapana venosa | reverse complement strand
CTATTAGAACATGGGAACTGATTTGATTCATTATATATAGCAAAAAAGATTTACCAGAGCTTTTTGCCCTTTTTTTGGAATGGAGATTCCCCCTTCCCCCCCCATTTTTCCCCCCCCCCCCCCCCCCCCCCCCCCCCTTTCCCCCCCCCCCCAGCCCCTCGAGCTTCAAGATCCCATGGGGTTTGAGATATCCCCTTTTTTACTCCCCATAAAGGGTTCCGCAGTCGACTTCGAATGAAATGGGAAAATGACGGGGCTTCAGTGTCATTCAGGGTAATGTTCAGTTTGCACCACCGGGGGGAAAGGACCCTACTTACCCTGGCTTTGCCGTTTGTGGCGGGTTTTTGGGGGATTGGGTTCGCTGCAGAGCTGTATCCCGTGATTTAGGTAAAGTAGCAGGGTGCATTGGGACGATTTTAAAGGGGGTGTGCATGATGCTGTACACACTGAACGTGCGTGTGTGTGTGTGTGTGGTTTGTGCATGCGTAGAAAGGGGTGTATGCGCAAAACATAGAACAAGAAAGGGGGCATAAAAAAGGGAGGAACCCAAAACAAGAGAGGGGAAAGCTTATCAATGTCAAATTCCCAAAAAACTGACCAAAAAAGGAAAAGAAGAAAAATTGAAAACATGGACAGAGGGTATGGAAAAGAAAATATAACAATCAGAAAAAAAGGCACTCTTGTACAGAAAGTATTGGGGTTATCTTGTGCAAAAAAAAAAAAATAGAAACGAAATGTTTTAAAAACTTGATTTTTTCTTATTGCTATCTTTTTTAAAGGGGCAGTTTTTTAAAAAAAGATCTATTTTTTCTTTCCCCTTGTTTTCCATTTTTTCATTTGTAGTCATTTTTTTCAAAAAATCATGAAAAAAACCCAAACCCCCAACCCAAAAAAAAAAAGACGTTAGTATGTACATTTAAAACTTTCAGAAAGATTATGATTTTGAAGGAATAACAAAAAGCTATACTGAAAATTTGGGAAATAAATAAACTTTGTTTGATTGTTCAACAAAAAACAACAACAAAGAATATAAAGAAAACGTTAAGAAATTCAGCTTTTTTCAACAGAGGATTGTTTGTTTTTTGTATTCTTTTTTTTTTGGTTTTTTTGTTATTTCATTGGTTGATTGATCGTTGATTGATCTTAAACATTTTGCGGTGGCTTTTGGGGACAGGATGTTGATTTTTGTTTAAATTTTGAACATTTTGCAGGTGCCTTTGGGGGACAGAATTTGTTAACTGGATTGATCTTTGGGATTTTTTGGGGTGGCTGTTTGGGGGACGGGAAATTTTATTGATTTTTTGATGGAAATTGAACTTTTTCAGGTGCCTTTTGGGGGGAAATATTATTAACGTTGATTGATCTTGAACTTTTTGGCAGGGGGGTTTTGGGGGACAAAATGTTGTTTGATTGTTGATTGAGCATTGAACATTTTGCGGTGCCTTTGGAGGGCGGGACTTTTGGAATCCCGTCGTGGCCCCCATACTTGCAGGCTTGTTTTGGGCTTCTTCAATCCCCCTTGTTCTGATCAAAACGAACCCAAACAGAAAAAGACTGACCTCGGGAGGTGTGTGTGTGGGGTGTGGTGTGTGCTGAAAGGGAAAAAATGCTTGTGTTCGCTACTAAAAGATTTACTGGTTTGTAAAACCCAGGTATTTGACTTCTTTTGGGTGTTTTTTTGTTTTTTGGTTTTTATGGCATGCACTTCCATCCCACAGACAGTTCACCAAACAAGCATCACTACTGTAAAAAATTTTGCGCAATATAATTCATGCGCACACAACACAACACACACACACACACACACACAAACACACATCTTGCATTCATACACGTCATTTTGTACTTTGGGGTTATCTTTTCCTCTTTGCAGTAAAAATTTTTACCTGGTTAGAGTTATTTGCTTTTGTTTTGGTGAAAACCCACAGGGCCCTTTTTAGCAGCTTTCCCCTTTTTTTGTTCCAGCCCCCAGCTACGCACAGGATGCCCAATGTTTCCGAGGGCGTCTTGAAAAAAGTGTCCCCAATTTTCTCTCGTTTAGATCAACACGCAAGGGTGGCAATGATGGCTATTTTTCCTTCTTTCTTCTTTTTTTTCCTCCAGAGCCCCGAGGTTCACCAAATGGTGAGTTTTCTCGTATGCAGCCTTTTTTTGCCCGGGGAAGGGAGCTCATACCAACTTTGGGGTGTATGCTGGTATGTTTGTGTTTCCTTAAACCCTCGAATGCGTTTTGGTTTAGGGGAGTTTTAAGGGGCATAATGAATAAAAGATTTCCGGGTCTACATCCCAAAAAGGGGGTTTAAAGGCTTGGGGGTCGCATTTAAAGGACCTGGGAGATCGAAAAACCCCCCACCCTTAATTTTAAACCCTTCTAAAATTAAACCCATGACTTTATGGATCCTTAAAATAACTATTTAACACTCGGCTTGGCGCCCATTGGCGCTACCTAAATTTCTCATGTCGTCAAGCAATCTTAAGATGCCCTGTGCTTTGATTGGATTTCAAATCTGTTTTTTCTTCCTAAATAATCTTTGTTTGGTCTTTAACGTTTCTTAAAAAAGTCTTTAACCGGGAACTTCCGTACCCCTTTAACAAAACTAAAACTTACATTTTAAAACCCCACCCAAAACACCCCCTTTTTCATATCAGATTTACCCCCTCTAATCTATCCTCTCTTAAAAATTTAACGCAACCCTATCTCCAAAACCCCGCCCTAAAAGCGTGTGCGTGCGGCAGGTGGTGTTGGTGTCCATACTCTCTAAAAATTAACAGCACCCGTCCCACACCCAGCCTAACCCTGCTGTGGCGTGAAAAATATTCCCTTTGGTTGTGTGTATGTGGTGTGTGTAAACTTGAATCGTTTTTTTAAAATTTAGGGTGTTTGCTGCTAAAAATGATTTGAATTAAGTGTTTTAATTTGTTTTTTTACAAGATTCAGCACACATAATTTTCCATTCATTATTATTTTATCATTTTATTATTAGAAGGGTGTAGTGTACTTGTTTGGGGCTTGTTTGTTGCTTACAAATTCCCCCTTATAAATTCCATTAATTATTTATTATCACATTGTTTTTTTGTCTTTATTTTTACTACTATTTTTACTTTTTTGCGGGTTTTTTTCCCTTGGGCTTGGCGGAGGGTCATGTCTCCATTTGGGGGATTGACGGGGGGCCTTTTTGGGGGTGCCCCCCATGGCGCATCCGGGGGGGTGCTGCGCTTTTTGGGGCCCCTTTTGGCTGCGGGGGTTTTCAGGTGAAATGCATATCATAAATTTGTTGGGGAAATTTGGGGTTTCCCTCTCCTCTCTCCTCTTTTCCCTTCTTTTTCCTGCTGTGTCTCTTTATTTTTGGTATCGTAAGCTATTTTTTAACTGAGTCTTTTGTTACACAATACTGCTGTTGGTTTTTTTAAAAAAAAATTTTTTAGTAAAAATTTTTTTGGCTGTTTTTTTTTTTTGTTTTAAAATTCACAAAAAATAAAATATTTTGGGCAACCCCCTTTTGAGGGGCCAAGGCCTTTATTGTGAATAAACCCTTAAATTTTAGTTCCTCCCCCTTTCTTCTCCCCCTTTCCACCCTCCTCCCACCCTCTTTCCCACTCCCTCCCTCTTTTCCCCCCACTTTTTTTCCCCATAATTCTTCATTCAGAGTTAACCGATGTCTGTAGTGTTCAGTGCCAGGGGTTTCGGTATGGAATGCGCCCTTTTGCGTCGCTTTGGGGCGTGCCCCATTTTTGGGGGGGGAAACTAAACGGGTTTTGTGAGACAGCCTAGAGCGTTTATTGAAAGGGGAGAGACTTGGGGTTTTTTGAAACCCTGGCTTAAATTAAACAGAGACAAAATTTACAAAACCGCATACAACGGGACTGGAGAAAAAAAGCACAAATGCTTATTCCATATCCCATATAAAAGAATTTTTTAAAAAACGGAAAATAAGTTTAATTTTTTAAAAAAAAAAAAAAATTTTAAATCTTGCTCAACAAAGGGGGAATGGCTCCCTGTATCTAAAATTAAAAAAAAAAAGAAGAAAGGGAGACGATAAACGTCTTGCCTTATGTTGGGGAAGTATGTTTTTTTGGACTTGGGGGGATTTGCTGGAAATTTTAAATCCATGCTCAGAAAGTTATAGAATTTGTCTAGGGTTTAGGGGAAAAAAAAACTGCTGTGGGGAACCAATTCCAGTTTTTAACAGGGTTCTGAGGGGAAAAGTTCTGTTTAAATTGTTGAAAGGTACTAGTTGAAATTTTAAAAGGGTGTAATTTTTTATTACAGCAAAGTGATGTTTAATTTTTACGTGCTTGATATGGTTGAGGAATTTTTTTTTTTCCATTTTTACAAAAAGGTATGAGTTAAAATTTGAGGGTTTTGTCTGGATTAGTGGGGAAATTTTTTATGAATAATCAAGCAGTAAGTAAATATTCCAGGCCTGTCATTCAGTAGGGTTGATTTTTTAGGCATATGTGCATAGGAAAGTGGTTTATACCCTACCTATGGAGTGGTATCATTGGGGGTTTTTAAAAGGGGAAACGTAAAAAAAGAAATATTACAAAAAATACTTTTCCCCCTTTGCTCAGACAAAAAATTATAACATTTTATGTTTAAAGGTTTGACTTCGCTTTTGTTACAATTTTTTTTTTCTTTGGGTTTTTGTTTTTTTTTTTTTGGGAGCCTTTGTTTACCGCCCTTTGGGATTATCTTTCCTTTTTGCATTTTTTTCACCCTTTTTGTCAAATTTTTAAATTTTTTTAAAATATATTAAAATTAAGAAAAAATTTTTTGATTGCCGTATTGAAAGCTATGGGGAATAACTGGCTAAAAAATTTTTAGGAATTCAACCCAAAAAAAATAAGACTTTTTTCCCTGGGGGTCACATGCGTACCCCCCCCACGGGGGCATTTTCTTTAAAAAAAGGGGCATAATCTTTCCGATGAACATTCTTTGGGGTTTAAATTCGTTTATTTTTTATTGCCCAATTCAAGACATTAAATTATTGCAAACGGGGGGATGCTGGGGATTCAAAAAGCTCCTTTAAAGAACTATAAAACCGAGGTTTTGTGCAACGACCAGAACACTTTCTTTCTTTTCACTTTAAGTCCAAAATTTTTTTTTTGGGAAATCAGGGGTGCCCCCTGTACAAATTAAAAACCCGTTCCGCTTTTGGAGTAGCATTGTGTCGTGGGAAAAGATGACAAATTACAAAATATACACAGGGACTGGATGAAAAAAACAAAAGTGCTTACCTTACCCTTTTAAAAAAATAAAAAAATGTTTCTGCGCTTGCAAACACGCATGTTTCTACCTGTAACAAACTTGGATACTGCATTTAACATCTGCAAGAAGTAAAACCGGAATCTAAAACTGGATCCCAAAAAATGTAAAAAATTTCCCTGTTGAAGGAAAGCGCACCTCATATGGGGAAAAAAAGGGCGCAATTCAAAACATCATTGGGAACCTCGAGCTCTAGCCCAAGGGAAAAATCACTATAACTTATACTGAAATCAGAAGAAAGTATTTCCCCGTTTATTTTGGGACATTTTGGGGGGGCAATTTTTTTTTCTATCTCCTAAAATTCATAAATCTGGGGAAAAAAAAACTAAATCAAAAATTTCTGCCCAAAAGTGTACTTTTTTGTCCCTCGGGTTTTACAGTTTAAAATAAAAAAAACAACAGGAGCAATTAAAAAAATGTTACAAAAGTTTAATTTTATCAAAGATGTCATTTAAAAAAAAACCCCCCCCTTACCCCACTACCCCCCCATACCTTTTAACCAAAGGAAAAAAATCCCCTTTTTTTTATTTTATTTGCTTTTTTTATATATCAAAGATTTCGTTTTTTCGATTTTTGGGTTTTTTTTTTCATTTTTGTAAAGATGGGGGCTTTTTTCATGAAATTTTAAATCCAAAGTTTTTGCTCCTGACTGAGAAGGGTTGCAGAGAAAAATGGATTTAACACACGAAAGGGGCATGTTTCAAAGCAAATTTGGGGGGGGTTTTAGAAATATTTTTCTATTTCTTGCTTTTTTTATGCAATAAGGGGGTGCCATTTAAAAAAACGAAGAGGGGGGGGGAAAATAAATTTTACAACTTCTTGAAATAAGAAATTTGTTGTTCGTTTAAACTGTTGCAAGTTTACAGGGTCCTTTCCCATCTTGAAACTGTCCAAAGGTTTAAACTGCTTTCACCCTTCTGAAATAGAAATTTTGTTGTTTGTTGATAAAAAACTTTGAAAGTTTAACTGGTTTCCCCTTCTTGAAATAGAATTTGTTGTTCGACTTCGGTGTTGATAAAACTGTTGCCGGTTCGCTGTCTTTTCCCTGTCTCGAAATAAAATTTGTTTGTCATTGAAAATCTGGTGTCAATTTGCACTTTTCCTTGTTCGTGAAATGAAATTGTGTTCAGATTTGTTAAACGGTCTTCCCCCTTCGTGAATAGATATTTTTGTTGGGTGAAAACTGGTGCCCAGTTTCGCTGTCATTTCCCTCCTCCTTATGTAGCCTGTTAGTAAGGGGAAACCATAACCCACTCTTTCCCCTTGTCTGTTCTGTTGGTTGTTGGGGCTCCGACGTTGTTTTGCTGTCCTCCTATTTGTTGCTTTTGCGTGGTCGCCTATTTGTGCTTTATGCTGTCTCCTATTGTTCTTTTGCAGTCTCCTATGGTTGGTTTGTTTGTTGGCTCTTTCTTCTTTCTTTCTTCCTCACAGTCTTTCTTTTTATTGTTCTTCTTCCATACTTCTTTCTCATCAGCTTTTACTTAATCGTCCTTTCTCTATATCTTCACCGCCCTCTCTTTTTCGTCGTTGTTATTGGCGGCGTTCTCAGTGTGTCTTCGGATGCTTTTGTCATCCTTTTCCATAATCTTTCCTTATCTCTTATCTTGTTCTTCCCCATCTTGTTATTCTTCTTCTGTAGTGAGGCCAATTTTGTTGAAGTTGGCATGGGGTGTAGTTGGCATGCTTTCCCTGGGCTGTGCTGAAAAATGAATCGCGATAGATGCCCTTGTACATGTTTTGAATCGCTTCACAAGCATTTTCTTTGTTTGGAATTAGTTAGTTGGTCTGTGTTTGCTTTTCATTATTTCAAGATATAATGATTGTCAGGACCCTGAAGACCTCATTGTGTAAGACCTTTAATCTGTTAGGGTAAATTTACTTGACTTGAAGCTAGATAGAATGAGTGGTATTATCTGCACCATTCTGGATAATTATGGGTTTATAGATTGGTTAACTTCATGCCACGCATATACACATGTAATACACACTCCTATGCAGGCTCACAGGCATCTGTTTCTCTCATCTTTCACATAGATACTCACGCTCCTCGTCGCTCACACCATACAAACATGTATGCACACACTTACATGGCTCACAACTGTGCATGTAGGAACATGGACATCCATGTGCAAACACATCACACAGGTGTGCACATGCACCACACACACATGAACACAAAACACTGATGGGGTTGACAGCCCCAAACACAGGTGTCACGCATATGCACATGCCATTCAAACACAGTACTCACACAATGTTTGCATGCATCACACACATACTCTCAGGCATGCATGCACACCTTCTTAGTTACTCCAAAAAATGCCACACACACACTCAGATGTCAATCACAACACACATACAGGTCACCACAGGCACACACACATACAGGCAACACAATTTACGGGCACCACACAGTTACATCCCAAATTCAGCTTCTGAGGCTATGAGCTATGTTAGACAAACATCATTTATCAAGATGCGCATCTTCCCCTGGTGCCTTAGCATCAATCACTCCTCACTCATCCCCTTGGTCGGAACACCGTAGGGAGCCCGCATGGACGCTGCAAGGGACCGCCAAATGGTTCTGGCCCTGGCTGCTTTCGAGTTTGGTACAGTAGTAGGCCGGTCCACTCATTGATGTTGGAGACCAGCTTTTGCGGGTCGTCCCTCCTCCTTCTCCCTTCACCATGCCCTGCAGGAACTGTCTTCTGACAAGCTGTTTGTTATGCTCGTTGTTGTGTGGCCAAACCATTTCAGTTTCCTCCTTTGACTGGATCTAGCAATGGTTCTTAGTTGTGCCAGCCAGTGCCCTCGATCTGCTGCAGAAACGTAGTCATTGTTTTATGGTCTCTTAAGTGATGTCAGAGCCCCTGTGCATCTCAAATTCAAAGGCTCGAATGCACGTTCTACAGCGCAGAAGTGTCCAAGCGTCACTACTGTAACAAGGCAATGGATGTGACGAGTGCCTTGTAGAGGTCTGACCTTAGTGTGGGTTCGGATGTGTGGTTTCTCCACACTTTCACACCACTTAGTCATGAGAATGCCTACAGCAAGTCTGATCTTCCATCTCTTGTGTGCTTTTACCTTCTTGGTGATGACTGCTGCACCAAGGGACTTGAAAAGTTTCCCCGACCTCCTCTAGGTCTCGCCACTCAGCTTATGCAGGTGGGAGTGTCGTGGTGGTACTGTTCACTAATCTTGCTCTGTTCCGTCTGATCTCCATACCTGTTGCATTGCTGGATGTTCCAGTCTGGTTTGAGAGATCCGGAGTGCTTCTTTCACTGCGGCGGCCCATGAAGCAATATCTCTGGCGAATCAAAGAGTGCAACTGCCTCCTCCTATTTAGATTTGGTCTTGAAGTCAAGGAGGCCTCCTGCAATATGGTTCTCCAGACAACGTTGAAAAAGAATTGGGGGATAGCGGGCACCTTGTCGAAACTCAACCGAAGTCCTGGAAGAACTCCCCGATTTCCTCCACCACATGGGGACTGCACTAGTGGGAGCTTGTCATACTGCGCCTGATGAGCTTTGAATCAATCCCCCTCGTCAAAGTTATAGTCTCCTCAGACTGCCACAGACTTCTTGCTACAGCTTGGTCGATCGAGGCCCTTCTTGAAGTCAATGAAGTTTGTTTGTAAGAGCTGTATTGATGTTGGGAGATGCTTCCTATGTGCAGTCTGAATGTGAAGATCTGGGTCGACAGTTGCTTCGACCTGTCAGAATCCTGCTGTTTTCTGATAGGAGTTCTTCTGCTTGTGGTTTCAGGTCTGTTCAAGGCAATGTCTAAGCATAACGTTGCTTGGATGGCTATCAGACTGAGTGTTCTGTAATTGTTGGCACTTCTTCAGCCTCCCTTCTTTGAAGTGGAACTATATGGATTGGGTCCACTGTTCAGAATCCACTCTTTGGCTGGTCCCAGATCGGTTGGCAGATATGTTATATGCCTTGATCATGCTCTATCTCTGGGCCGTCCGTTCTTGTTTGATCTCACAGCTGGGATGTGTTGGTCAATCCCGGTGACTTGCCTCCATTTCAAGGATCGTACATGCTTCTTGCCTACCTCTTCCTCCACACCTGTGTGCTTTCCAGGATCTGATGGGTACGGGAGCGTGCACGTGAAGTTTGTTTCGGATCAGCCTTGCCACTTTAGTTGTACAGGCGCTGCCATATTCTGTCCCAGCCCTTCATGATATGCGCACTCTGTAAGGCTTGACCCCTCTGTGCTTCATTAACGGAGGTCTTTGGCTGCTGGGACTTGGGTTTAGTACCTGATGGGCCGTGACGCCTCCTTGCTGTCCTCCTTTCGCCCTTTCCTTCTCGATCCTTGGAGCATTGTTCTGACCATCCATTCCCCATGCCTCAGTCATCTCTCTGAGTGACCTGTGACTGTGTCTATAGCTCTTCTCGGGCCGTTTCGGGGTTTTTGTTTTTCTTTGGCTTGTAGCGCCCTAACGGTGATCGCACCGGTTCCAGGATAGCGTTGGTAACACAAACTTTTGTTTCTTTTTCTCCCTTTCTTTCCCAAGGATCTCCACGCTGTCTCCGAATGGTCTTGCTGAAAGGTCGCAGTGAGTTTGTTGTCATCTGGAAGGAAATTCACTGCTGCAAATCGTGCCCCCTAGTCTCCACTTTAAAGAGTTTTCAGCGATCGTCATGTCCTTCAAGCTTTTCCATGTTGAACCGCAAACGGATGCGCTTCTGGGGTGAGGGTTTTTGTTGTTTTTGTTGTTTTCTTGGTCTTCAGCTGAGCTGGAGGGCCATGATACCATGTCGTGGTCACTGCCAAGTATCAGCGCCAGGGAAAGTGCTGGGTCAGGGCTTTGTTGATGCTCGACTTAAATCGTGTGGTGCCAAGAAGTAAGTCAATCTGGTTATTGTCGTCCAGTTGGTGAGTGGCCACTCAGTCTTGATGTACTGTGGGGATATTTGGCGATCAGTAAGATTGTGCTGCTTCAAGTCCAAAAGGCGAACCTTCTAAAGCTGTGTTTCGGTCCACGCCAAAACGCCCTATTGGCCCTGGCCAGAAGCGTCAGTCGGATCTTGGGCATTCCAGTCGCCCGGATCACGAGAAAAGTCCTTCTAAGGAGTGATTGGATGCGCTCATCTCCCTATCCTCTAGAAACACTCGATGGCTTGCATCACGTATCTGATTTGTTGCATATACCATTGGAAGGCTGGTCATGTGTGGTTTGCTCCCACGCAATGAGATCAGTCCTGCTTGAGATTTGTTACGCTGTGACACTGTTAGTCCCCGCTTCGTGTTGACAAACATCCTACTAACCGTGATTGGTGTTTGGAGTCGTCGCCACTATACCAATAGTTGGGAGCTTCTTCGGTGGTTGTTTCGCCAGAACTCCGTCCCAACGGACTTCGGACCATACCAATATGGCCCATTCTATCTTCTAGTTTCATGGGTTAGTTCGTGGGGACCTGCCCACAACGTGCAAGGTACGGGATGTTCCATGTACCAATGTTGGTCCTCTTCAGCCTGGAGTTTGGATCCTGTTGTTTTCGTCCCCAGGGCATATGTTCCACCACCATCCTGAACGCTCCAAGGGAAGGCGCGGTTGTTGGTCGTCCGGGCCCACCGATCCGGCGTTTCTTGTCTGTCTTGCATGTATACGTCCATGTTGGGTATTGTCTGTGGCGTGATTGCTTGGCGCGCCCATCTCCTCTCCAAGCTGCTATTTGCCCAGATACTGGGAATATGGTCGGTTATCTCCCCACTGAACAGGTAGTACTGGCGACAGGTTACCATAGCAGAATACACCTGACTCTGACCAGTCCTGCATCTTGCGATCTCTCCACTGGTTGCCTTAGCCACAGAGATTTAAATCAAATCGTAACCTCTGTACAGAATGCCTCCACATAATCACCTTCCGTCCTCTGTGAAGTCTTCACCTGTACACATCCTCGTTCCCGCTCCTCTTTGCTGCCTATACCCCGTCTACAAATAACCGAATTCTAACCACCACCCGCTGGCATGTCGCTCTATCTATGTTTCGGGTCCATCAACGGTATGACCTCCCTCTCTCCTTCGCAAAATCCTCCTTACGACTCGTTTTAAATCCAGCCTCAAGACATACCTATTTCAAACCTAAGACTTCCCCTAACAGTTTCATCTCATAATTATCTTCAGAAGCCTTCAATGGCCGTTAGTTTTCCCATCACCCGCTGAAGCATATACCGTGTGTGTGAGCACACGCGGGGGTTTTGTGTGGTAATTGGAATTTGTGAACTGTTAAGTCATGTGGGTTTGCCAGGTGGGGAGTGGAATGATGCAAGCACTTTGATTATTTTGGTTTTTTACATTATAGTCGAGTTAAATTCCAGTTATTAGTAATTTTATAGTAGTTAATGGCCGCTTGTCCCCTAACACAAATCACATGCACAGCACAGCACGTTGCTGTACATGTCCAGACTTGTTTGATTTACAGCATTGTACCTAGAAAAAAGAAATAAAGAGATATCGCTACGGGTGGATGCTGGGGGCCGGGTTAGTATAAAACAGCACCCTCCTTTTCCTATCCCGTTTTTGCCTATTCCTTGTCCTTCGCTGTCCACCGCCTCGCTCTATAGTCGCCGTCGTAGTCATTTTTTCCTGGCCTTTTTTTTTCCCCCAAAAGCTTTAAAGACAACAATTCGGTCACAATGGCAAACAGTTTTGATGTACTTACGCCAACTTTAGTCAGCGCTTAACAGCAGGCAATGCATTTTTGCTCACATGACAGACAGCAATAGTGCGTCGTAGCTTTGACGAAAGAAGAAAGAAGCTAAAAGCCATGAAGATATGACCTGCATGTGAAAGGGAATCACAACCACCAAAGTTGTGAAAAAGAACAGCAATACTACCGCAACACTACACGTCTTTTAAAGCCTTCTGACGCTAGGACAGATAACATTAATGAAAATTAGGCGAACTCAGACTAACATCAAAACCAAAATATAACTCAATCCAAACTAAAAACAAGCCCCCACCAAAACCCAGTATTAAATCAATTTTCAGAGTGGAACAGAAAAAAAAGTCAAAGAGAAAATTGAAAGGTTACGAGCATAAAGCAAAAAGGTGGACTGAGACTCATCATATATGCAAAATGCAGAACACTTGGCATATTTTTAGAACATGCTGAGTGGACCGAGACTACAGTTTTTATGATCACACTGCAGACAACCTTGCATACATGTTAAACTTGTGTCCACCGGTCTGAGATAGCCTTTTGGCACACTCAGGGAAGAGGACAAAATCGACAATAACGCATGCACCGCGAGACAAATGAAAAAAGGCATGGAAGGCTTAGTCCATTATCCCTCAACGAATAGAAAGTAAAAAAGCAAAGGACTATTAGCAGGAGGTGGACTTTGACAGTTTAGGGAACCGTTCACATAATTTATGGGAAATTAGTCCGTTACCTTCAATTTAAGTACCTGTGCAAGTGGCAGAAACAAACACCATTCTGTAGGGTAAAGCCGACTTACTAACCTCCCACTTGGGATCAAGTATGGGTCCCTTAATACCACAACATCAAATTAAGCAGCAATTTCTCTGTTTTGTTGCAAGTACATACACAAAAATATGCAACCAGTAAATTAGTGTTTTGAAGATACCCAAGTATTTCAGTACAATACTGTTAATGGTTTTAGAGATGTATAGCTCATTGTGCCACTGGGTAACCTTCTGATACCCAAGTAGGGCAAGACATACACTCGAACCATCCCTCCTGGGAAGCTGTAGGATTGTACATCCGGAGGAGATGCCTGCGGGGATGACTTTCAAGCTGCTTACTGGAAAGAAGCCAAGACTCCGACGTCAAAGGTACCACTGCTGCTGCCAACTTTGTGCAGTACATATGCCTTTGAACGATTTGGTGCATACACATGTTCTGACACCGACTGTCAGATATATTAGCTGCGCTCCCATTTATTTCTGTCAGGCAGTTCGAATACAATCGTGTGTGAGAGTGTGTTTGTATGACTGATGGAATACATTTGTAGTAAGAAGATAGAGAGAGAAAGAAGGTGTATATGCAACCGAGATCTTGTGCCATACCTACCTTTGTGAACAATCATTCATGAATAAGCTCGAACAAAGGACCTCGATCATGTTTGTTGATTGTTTTCCATCTGATGATTCTTCACCACATTTTCAGAGAAAATCACTACTTTACACTAGATAAAGTCTTCATTTGCAGTATTTCAGCTGTGACCGCTCCCAACCTAAATTCAGCCTCTTTTTTGGCTGAAGGGGAGGTAGGCTTTTCCCAATGCACTGACCAGCATTGACACAAGAACCAACCAACTTTTGTTCACTTTTAGAATTCCCCCAATCGCCTTTTGAAATATACGCGCGGACCACAATGAACGTCGTTCAATATGTGTTGGTGTTGTTTGTGTCTTTAAAACACAGAAGTGCTGAAAAGCGCGATTCCCACAAGTAGGTTACAGCCAGAAACCACAAACACCCTAACAAATAAGTGCATAACATCATTGCCGAGTTTAAAGAGAGCGAGTGTGACTGATGCATTCCCTGTCCATATTTTGTTCCATTGAAACATATGCCATAACAGCAACATTGGAAGAGATACAGCAATGAAGATGATTGCCTTCATAGACTCCATGGTATAGCAGGGTGACATCACATTGACTAATGAAGTGACAACCAGTAATTAAAAACGCCATCAGACCATATGAAGATCAACTAAAGTGTATGGCACGTTACACAAACCTCGGACTGCCAAGACTGCCTAAGGGAACAATACAAGAGGGTGACGAAGAGGCAGAACAGAAATTGATGGAAACACATCAGTAGTCTGCCTTGAGTGGAACCGATTTGCTACGGAAAGCAGAGGTCCCACGGAGTGGAGGAAGCGTGGTTCAAAATCTCAGGGGGGCCCCCATGGTCCCAGGGGACTCGGCAGGGGTAGTGAGGAGACGGTTGCATTTTTCCTCAAAAGAAAGTCGGGTTGGATAGTCAAGTGCCAGGTGGTGCTCACCACTTCATTTTTTAACTAAGCTTAAAGATTCATCAATTTTGTACCGGGTGGGCTAAAGTGCTAGTGAGAAATCAGGAAAAATGGAAGCAATACGGCTACAGGAGACTGAGCTTGGTTGAATCGGTTAAAGAAACAGACATTCATCATGACATACCTATAGGTCAAGGTGGGATCCATTTTTTTTCCACACCGTGTTGTACATTCCAGTTGGGACTCTAGAATAGAGCTTGACAAGTTCCGGGCAAAAACAAGGTCTCTGAAACGTACCAAGAGAGCAAGGAACCACTGTTGATAAATACTTATTATTGCAACCCAAAACAAAAACATGACACGCTTACAACAATGTTTTAAAACCGGAATGCGAAAAAAATTTACGGAACAGTTAGGTAAAAACATGTAACATTAAAAAAAAGGGGTCAGAATGGGCAATGTGCATCTGAATAAAAATATTAAGTAAAAGTGTTTATTGGTCCACAATACTTAGCAGATACAATTTTTAAGAGAAAGTGTTATTGGTCACACTTACAGCATTACAATTTATGCAGAACAAAAAAAGTGAAGTCAAGTAACCCAATGGTGGAAGAGGAAATCATACACAAAACATGTCCCTTACAGCCTGGACATAGATGTCCTAAGACAAACGCCGCATGACAACACCAGAATGCCACAACATTAATTGAACAAAATTCAGCTATTCTTTAATCACAAGGACATGGGTAACAGCAGAGGAAATATCAATCCCCCTCTCTTCAATGAAAAGAAAATGGGCCAATCTTTTAATGAAAAGAGAAAAAGGTATCGCAATAATAACAGCATTCACTTTGCACTCAGTACTTTCAAATCTGAATATCATAAAAAAGAAGAATGAACATCACTTTGGTAATTAAGACAAAGAAAACTATACACATGTTCATAATACAAAATTCCATAGAGTGGTAAAGCAAGTGCTTTAAAGACAAGACTACTTGTCCAACCTGCACCCTTGGTTAAAAGATCACGTTTGTTCTTCTACAGGAATAAAGGGATTTAAAGCAAAACACAATGATACAGCCAATGTTTGGACAACTACGTATTAATACATGATGAAGAACCTCAATATACAACAATTAATAAAGAAACATGCTTACCGTATCTAGTTTTAAATGACCCCAGGTTTCTCGAGTACAAAATATAACAAGAAGATGGCTGAACAAAAAACCACAACTGGGTGTCAACACACAATTATCGCAGTGAGTCTGCTGTGTACAATGTGTCTCAATATGGGCCACATCTGGAATTTTAGAATACAAACCAATGAATAGTTGGTTCGCATACAAACAAAAAAAGCACCAAATGTCAAAGTATAAAGGATGGCAAACGCCAGAAAGCAGATAATATATCATGCAGCATGAGCACTAATCAAATGTCCACGTTTCACTTTATCCCTGGTGGGACCTCTATACATGTCCACACGTTATTTTCTTTAATGGTTTTTGTGGTTTATCGTTCCGTATTCAAATTTTGTTTTCAAACATTTTTTTTGTGTATTAGCTCCTACAAAACAAAAGGCTGTGTTAGATACATTAAGCTGTGATAGTACATTCAGCTGACTGCTGGACAATGCAGAGGGTAGTCAGTCTAATCAATGGACTGATGATTACAAGGGGCAGACTTGGACCTATGGCATGCTAGAAGCAAGGATATGAGGTAACACAAAACGCCAATACTAATGCTTGCAATCTTAGACAAAAATAAAATGCATAAATGTGTTTCCTCATACCAGAATTTGTTAAATAATGAATCAATGGCCTTAGCTAAAGCAGGGGTATTTATGCTACATGGCACTGAAATAAAAAAAGATACTGCAAGTCTTAACGATATCCATACTTTCCGTCGACTTACAGCCTGTCCAAAATAGTAATGGCAAAGTTTTTAAAGTCAATAATGTTACAGATGCAATGCCAGCAATTTGAGATTTCTTTGCAACCATAACACACAGAGAACTCAAAGTTCATAGTTTTTTTTCAGTAAGTCTCGTTTCCCAGCATCACACACTAAAAATAAAACAGTACCCACATACGTCCAAGGAACATAAAAAAAAAGGGGGTTTGATTATTCTGATCATTTGAAACCCTTTTTGTCTTTTTAAAGATTCACTACTTTGCAAAACGATTCTTTTTGTTTCCAAGCATGGGTAAATCATGTACTTATCCCATTTTTTCCAAAAAATTCATTTCAATTCAATCAAAAAAAAAATATTTGCCACTGGTCAGCATTTCCATATCCACCTCCCTTTTTGGCCACATTGGGCCGGGTTAGAGCCGAGGTTAGTGTTGGGGTTAGAACAACAACAGGAAAGGGTTGCTTCAGCTGGGGGTCTGAATGTTAAAAGCTGTGGACCCAAGGCACATTGACAATGGTATTATTTCAGCAAGGTACTTAATTTTTTTATGGTATTTTGATTTTATTTGAGTTTAAGCCCCCACCACGTGAAGGCCATACAGCTTGCAATAGATGGATTTTTAAAATAGAACACCTCCATAAACAGCAAAGCTAGTTTTGGGTTTTTCTGTGTCCACAAATTTCCAATTTTTTGAAATATAAAAAAATTTCAGGTAAAAGGGCTTTAAAAAAAAAACCCAAAAAAAACCAAGTTGCTCCATCAACACAAAAAAAAAGGGGGGGGGGGGGGGGGGGGGGCAAAATAATTCATGTATGAAAAAAAGTAACAGCAGCCCTACTTTTTTTTCCTTGTCCCTCTCTCCTAAAAAAGGGTTCAAAAACCCCTTCTAAAACCACCCTTTCCCTTTTTCCTTCTCTTTCCCACCCGGGGTTACCAACACTACCCCCTTTTCAAAACCCACACACAGCCAGCCCCTTTAAAAAAAACATCAAAAACTATTTTTTTTCTTAAATTTTGACATTTTAAATTTTGACTCCCGAAATCCCAATGCAGTACCTGTAATGGGAGGGAAATGTGGCATATATTCAAAATTCTTTTTTGGTGTACTTCAGAGCTTGTTGAGGAATGTTTTTGGGGGGGGGGGGGGGGGTGGGAGGGGGGGACAGGAAGGAGGAGGGGGGAAATTTTTAAAAAAAAAAGGCATATAAATTAAATCTAAAAAGTGTACTTGAACCACAGTGTGCCTTTTGGGAAAGGCGCTACTGGCAAAAACCACCAAGGGTTTTTACACGAACTGTGAAACTCTTTCCAATTCCATCTATCTTTACCAAAACTAACATTTTTACCAATTCTATCTACTTTAGATTGAACTCTTTTCACTTTTTTACCTACAACCCCCATAGTTTGGGGAACTTGCTTATTTGCAAAAAATGAAAAAAAATGAAAAAAAACCACAGATCAAAATAATGGAATTTTTTTACGTACTGAACGTTCAGCAAACACCAAAAATTTGTGAACCATTTGTGTCTTCGTTTTGTCAAATTTGTGGGCTTTTTTGGGAGTGGGGGGGGGGGGGGGGGGGGGGGGGGGGGGGGGGGGGGGGGGGGTGGGGGGGGGGGGGGGGGGGGGGGTTGGGGGGGGGGGGGGGGGGGGGGGGGGGGGGGGGGGTGGGGGGTGGGGGGGGGGGGGGGGGGGGGGGGGGGGGGGGGGGGGGGGGGGGGGGGGGGGGGGGGGGGGGGGGGGGGGGGGGGGGGGGGGGGGGGGGGGTGGGGGGGGGGGGGGGGGGGGGGGGGGGGGGGGGGGGGGGGGGGGGGGGGGGGGGGGGGGGGGGGGGGGGGGGGGGGGGGGGGGGGGGGGGGGGGGGGGGGGGGGGGGGGGGGGGGGGGGGGGGGGGGGGGGGGGGGGGGGGGGGGGGGGGGGGGGGGGGGGGGGGGGGGGGGGGGGGGGGGGGGGGGGGGGGGGGGGGGGGGGGGGGGGGGGGGGGGGGGGGGGGGGGGGGGGGGGGGGGGGGGGGGGGGGGGGGGGGGGGGGGGGGGGGGGGGGGGGGGGGGGGGGGAAAAAAAATTTCCCCGGGCCTTTTTTTTTTTAATTTTAAAATTTTTTTTTAATTTGAAAAAGTTTTTTTTAAAAAAAGGGTTTTGGGGGGGGTTTTTTTTTTTTTTTTTTTAAAATTTTTTTAAAAGTTGCAAAACTCTTTTACCAAAAAAAAACCCCTTAAAAAAAACCAAAAAAAAGGCAAGGATCTGATAAAAATTTGGAAAAAGGGTAAAGAGGACAACCCAGAAATAATTACATTAAAATATTCCAATAAAGCAATGGGGGGAATTATCACAAAATTTTTTTTAATCATTAGATAGATTCACTAAAAAAAAAAAATTGAGGGGACCTGGAAAAATGTCCTTACAGATTCCCCCCGAAATGTTTTAAACGTCTGGAAAAAAAAAAGTCTCAATACACCCAAAAGGGGGGAGAAAGACTGGAAAGGGAAAAATAAAGGTAAAAAAAAGGGGTTAAACTTATACCTGTGGCATCTTAAAAAAAAAAAAGCAACCGACAGGAAATGGGCCCCTTTTGAAAAAATGGAAAATTCGATCCCAGTCATCAGATCATGACGAACGCTCTAACCACAGGCTACCCCCACCACCCCCCCAAAAAACTAATTTTTAAAAATTATTCATTGCCCTTTTTTTTCCACTTTTGACAATTAAAAGGCGACTTTGAACCACACAAAAAAAACATAGAAAACCAAAATAGAAGCGAAATAGCTTCTCACCATTACAATTGCTATATTCTGCTGTAAAAATGGAACTTATTTGCCATTAGAAAAATTTTTCACTTTTAAGTTTTGGAATAATCAAACATTGCAGCCACACAAAGAACTGATCTTAAATTTCTCTCGCCTGAAAAACAACTATTTTTTTTAAAAAATTTCCCCAAAAAAAGATGAACTTTTAAAAAAACATTGGTGCAACTGGGCTTTCCAAAAGAAAAATTTCTAACCCCAAAAAACAAACAAACAAAAAAAATGCCGCAAGGGGAAATCACCAAGTTACCTGATCATTGCTGGTAACTGACAGTGGGCCAGGGAACATGTGTTTCTTGCACTTTTTTCCCTCCAGTGGTTTTTGTAACACGGTTCCGTAAAAATTTAATCATTTGTCGGGGAAAAAGTTGATAGCAATGTGAATGATTTGATCATAACGACTTTAAAAAAAAGAGAAATTTCCAACCCCTTTAAAACCCTTTTTAAACAAAACCCCCCGTTTACGAGGTGGGCAAACATACTTTCAGTACTTCTTCATTTTCGAAATTAAAATAATGACCCGTGTATAGGGGAGTAAAACAACTCATTTCTAATCCCTATAAAGCAGGTTTCCCCCGTTTTGTTGGAAAGGGTAGTTTTTCTCAATTCCCCGCTCCTACCAAGAGAAAAAAATTTCCAGCTTAAAGGAAACCCGGGGCCCTAACTTTTTTGCACAACCCGCTTACGATCATTCAATTGAAATATGAAAACCCCCC
>CM054148.1:64436911-64450022 GCA_028751875.1 Rapana venosa | reverse complement strand
AAAAACAGACAAATTAAAAAAAGAGATAAACAGAAATTAAGAGCAAAAATTTTTAAAAAAGACAGATAAAACAACATAAGGGGAATGGGGTTTTGTATGGCGGGGGAGAGAAAGGGAGGGGGGGGGGGGGGAGGGGGGAAAGGGGCGGGGATTTGATGGAAGGCCCCCGGGGGAAGGGAAAAAGAAAGGGAAGGGAAAAAGGAAGTGGAACGGGATGGATTGGGGCAGACTTTTGGGTTGCGATTGGGGGGTGTTTCAATTGCTGGCGTTTGTGGGGGAAACCCCTTCACAAAAAATAACAGGCCAAAAGCCATTGCAAGGAAGGGAAGACTAAAGAATTTTTTTTTTTGCTTCTCACTTCTGTGCGTCCCCGTCCTTTGTTTCCCACGCCGTCATTTCAACTCACCGCCCCACGCCAGTTTTCATTATGTCGCACCCTCAGGGTCAAAATCCCCAAGGGAGACCCATCAGTTTGCCACCAGGGCTACCACCAAAAGGGCCCTGAAATCTGCGGGGTCACTTTGGTGGGTTCATTTTCCCTAATCTGACTAACATACGCAAGACCACACAACTAACCCCCCTCAACGACAGTATTACTCATGGGGAGTCATGGGCATTGTCCAACCATGGCAACCAAAAAAAAGCCCCCCCCCCCCCCCCCCCAAGACTGTCCCCCGCGAACCTCAACCCCAAATTTTTGACACAAATAAACCATTGCACAGAGTTAGGGGGAAACCGAATCTGAGGTCACCCCAAACCAAAAGGGAACTGGACCACAGAACAGAGGCTTTTTTGGTCATTGCATTTCCCAAAAAAATGATAAAAGACGATGCTAAAGAGCTGCTGCGGAAATGCATACTTTGAAACTACGTAACAGAGTTTTTAAATCTACGCTTGCTTCATAACATTCCCTGGTCAACAAGTCGAGAGATACAGACAAAATGCAGTGTTTGGGCAGGTACTTTGACAAAACTCTCACACTCGATCCAAAAGTGGAGAATCTCTACTATGGGGTCCCGGGCTTCCCACGACCCCCGCACACTAAAGGGGGGTAGAACCCAGCCGGGCCGACAAACCCCCAGGGCCCTTTTAGGGGTTCGAATTTGCGAATTTTCCAGTGCGAAATCCCAAGGCGCAACCACTGCCCCTTGGTGGTTGTAAAAACTAATAAACCCATCTTCACGGGCAAATAACACACCAAGCACAATTGTCAAGGAAAAACAATCATTTTGGGCAAAAGGCGCCCCGGTTTTTTTTCTTTTTGCCGTGTTTTTTTTTCCCATATAAAATCCCCATAAAAAAAACCCCAAACCTTATCGGGCCCAGCTTGTTGTCAAGAAATAAATTTTGCTTTGTTGTTACCTTTGTTTTTTTTGGGGGGTTTTTTTATGGAAAGGAACGGGGAGGTAAAATCTTCATGGTGCCCTAAAGGTCTAACTAGCTTCAGAATGGGTGAGGAGGGGGAAAGGAGGAGGGGGGGGGAAAAGGGAGGAGGAGGGAGGAGTAGGAGGGGGAGTAGGGGGGAATGTTTAAACTGTTTTCGTTTTCGGAATTTTTATTCTTTTAAATTGAGGTTGCGAATGGTGTTTTCACAATTATAAAAATGATTTCCCAAATTCACCCCAAACCCCTCAGACTGCAACTATTTTTTGTCTGACTTTTTTTGGGGCCAAAAAATGCTTAAGCACCTGAACGTCAAGCCCAACGCCCCCCACTTCCTGGGGAGAGAATTGTTATCTTTGAAGCCCGTTCGGGGGAAAAAAATGGTAGAAGAATGGACCACGAAGGCAGAAAAGGAAAAGAAGGAGGTGACAGAGTAAAGAAAAAAGGCAATAAAAAAAGAAAAGGGGAAAAGAAAAAAGGGAAACTTCCTAGCACGGGTTTTTCCAGAAGGGGGGATACATCTATATAAAAGGGCCCTCGCATCCCCCCCGGGGGGGGGGGGGGAAGCAAAAAGGGGTTTTTCCCGGGAAAGTTTTTTATAAATAGTAAATTTTACAAAAAACCTAAAAAAAAAACGCTGGGTCTAGTGACAACTTTTTTTTTTTTTATATATTCTTTTATTTTTTTTATAAATTTTTTTAAATATCGGGATAAGGAAAAAGCCCCTTATGTGCTTTTAAACTCCGTTCCCCGTGTGTAGGGGGTTTTTGGGAAAATTCTGTCTTCGGAGATACACGTACCCTAAAAACGAAACAAGATACACAGGTGGCTAAAACAAAAAACAAGAAAATACGGGGTGGCTGAAACAGAAACAGAAAAGATACACCCTTCCTTTAAAAACAAAACAGAGGGGATATAATTTGGCTGAAACATAAACAGAAACAGACAGACACAGGTGGCAAAACAAAAAACGGGGACGGGGCCCACAGGTAGCTGAAACAGAGAGATACTTGTGTTTAAAAACAGAAACAGAGAGATATAAGAGCTTAAACAGAAACAAAACAGACACAGGTAGCTGAAATAGAAACATAGAGATAATGTGGCTGAAACAAAAACAGAGATATATAAAGGGGAAAAAAACAGAAACAGAGAGTTTACAGGTGGTTTGAAACAGAAACAGAGATATTTAAGTGGTTTGGAAACGAAAAAAGACAGACACAGGTAGCTGAAACAGAGAGATGCATGTGGTTAAAACGAAACAGAGATAAAATAAGTGGCTAAAACAGAAACGACAGACACAGGTACTAAAACAGAGAAAATTGCTTTGGGGGTTTAAAACAGAAACAAAGAAAAATATAAGGGGGTGAAACAAAGAAACAAAGAGATCAGGTTGCTGAAAGGGGAAACAGAGAGATACATGGGGCCCTGAAACAAAAACAGACACAGAAGTACAGGTGACTGAAACGAAACGGGAGAGAAAACCGGGGCTAAAAACAAAACAGAAAACAGAGAGATACATGTGTCGGGTAACAAAAACCAGACACAGAGGGGATGCGGTGGTTTGAAAGAGAACCAGAGAGATACGGGTTTGGCTGAAAGAAAAACCCCAGAGAGTTTCAGGTGGAGAAAAACAAATCAGAAAACATAATATACTTGTGGCGAAACAGAAACAGAAAGTTTACAGGGGGCCTGAAACAGAAAAAAGAAGATACAGGTGGATGAAACAAAAAACAGATATGAGTTTTTAAAAAGTGGCTACACAAGCAGAAGATAGAGAACCCTAAAACAGACAACACAAGGGACTAAAAACGGAACCGTTTCCCAGTAGATACATGTGGCTAAAACCAGAAAAAAAGGAAAACAGGTGCCTGAATTTTTTTTTTTTAAAAAACAAAGGCAGGGAGTTAAAAATTTTGCTCAAAACAGAAACAGAGGGGACGCAGGTGATGAAACTGAAACAGAACAGAGAAAAAAAAACAATAAATAAAAACCTGCAAAAAAAAAGAAAAGGGACAAGCAAGCAGCAATACAGATAAAAAATTTGCCCCTCAAAAAAAGCACTCGGCCATGGGAGGACTGCAGCGGTGGGGGACGATGGATGGAAGCCGATACAGGAGGGAGGACCCGGGACCCAGAGAAGCGGGAGGGGGAATGGTTTGTGTGTTTCCTTTCCTTTCACAGTGTGTAATCCCCAGAAAAATTTTTTTTTCCCCCCTTTCCCCTTTCTCCCAACAGCCCGGGCCGATTTTTTTTCCTTTTTTATTCTTTTTTTCTTTTTTACTCGATGTATTTATATCTTTTCAATTATGGGTTTTCAGGGGATTTTTGGTTTTGATTTTTTTTTTTCTTATATATTTTTGAACCCTTAAACCCAAAATAACTAGTTATTTTGTGTAAAAGGGGGGAAAAGGGGTTGATATGTAATGTCCATCCCTTTACTATGAAGAGGGGGCTTTTAGCAAAGAGTATGTTTAGTAAAAAGCCCCCTTTTCAGTTTTCCACACAACAACACCCACACTAACGCGTGCGCGCGCGCGCGCGGGGGCACTTTTACGCACGCACTCTCAACGCACACATGCACGCAAAACGCACGCACACCCCACACACGCAACGCACACACACACAAACACACACACACACACGCATGCAACAACACACACAACAAAACACCACACACAGGCACATACGCCACGCACTCTCACACGCCCCACATGCACACACAGGGAAACCGCACCACACAACACAAAACCACACACACCAGCACACACACACCACACACAAACACACACTAACAGCTTTCTTTTTCAAAACCCCCTTTCCCTTGGTTTTTTACCCCCACCCAATTTAGCAACGCCCCATTTACGACCCAACACAAGAAGAAACAGAACATTCTGCACCCAAAAAAAAAAAAGAAAAAAAAAGACAATGACGATGCAGAGCCCCAAAGAAACAGAAAAAAAAAACAACAGATGCATGGGAAGGAAAACGGCAGGGGGGAATTTCCCCAGAAAAAAATGCCAGACTGGGGCAACACAGAGTTTCCAAACAAGCAAACAAAAGAAACCCCACACACACCCCACACACACACCCCCAAAACACACATTACACACAACACACACACCCCACACACACCATTCAAAAAAATTTCCCCAAATCAACGTAAGGGGCCCAAAAAAAGTTCATTAGAAAAAAAAAACAAAAAAAAATAATCAGAAAAAAAACAAGCAAACAGACGACAGACAGACAGACGGGACTTTCAGTTTGAGGGGACAAAGCAAGGGAAACAGAGACACAGAGAGAAAAAAAAGGGGACAATGAGGGGCGGGAAACACGACAAACAACAAAAAAAAAAAACCCAAACAGACAAGGGGATAAAAAAAAAAAAAGACGGCCCCAAAACCCTTTTTGCTCAAACGGAAAACGTGCCCAAACAAAACCCGGAAGACAGGAAACCATGAGGCACACAGAAGAGGGATGCCGGGGATGCTGCGCCATTCCCCCGGCAGTGTCATCACCCAACTAATCTTTTGTATCTTCCTTTTTTTTGCTGTTTTTTCTTTCTTTTTTCCCCCAAACCCGGCCCGCAAACCCCCCCTTGGGTTTTTTTGGGCAGTTTCTTCCTGAAAACTGAATCAACCTTTTGGGCATTTTGAAATTTTTTTTTAACTTTTTTTGGGGGGGGGGGGGGGGGGGGGGGGAAAGGGGGGGGGGGGGTTTCCGGGAAACTGTGTGGAGTGTGGTAGTAGCGGGTTTTTGGTCAGTAACTGAGCTTTTTGGGTGTGTGTGGAGTGGTGGGGTTGGGGGGGGGGTTTTTGGATTGTTTTTTTTTTGTGGAGGGGTTGGGGGTGTAGGGGTGTAGTGTGGGGGGTTGGGGTTTGTGGAGGGGAGTGGAGGAGGGTGGTGTAGGGTGGTGGGGTGGGGTGTGGGGGGTTTTTGGGGGTTTGGGGTATGGGGTTTGGTGTGGGGGAAAGTGGGTGGAGTGTGGTTTTGGTGGGGTGTGGTGTGGTGTAATGTGGGGAGTGGAGTGGTGTGGTGTGGTTTTGGGGGTGGTGGTTTTGTGGTGTGGTGCGATGGGGGTGCGGTGTTTTTTGTGGTGTGGTGTGGTTTGTAGCAGGGGAAGTAGTGTAGTATAGAATAGTTATATATAAAAAATAATAATAATAAGGGTAGGGAATTTATTTTCCCGCTGAATCGAAAAACCCAACAAATAAAAGCGCTCGGGTTTTATTTAAATGCCACTTTAAGTCACGGCGGGATTTCTTTTCCTTTAAATTTTCCGGGCTGCTCTCCCCGGGGAGAGCGGGAAACGCTCGCTACTTACCCGCTGCGCCCCCTTTCCCCCCTTTTTTTTTTTTTTTTTTTTTTTTTTTTTTTTTGCGCTGTTTTTTTTTTCCCCACCCGGTGGTTTTTTTCTAAAAAATTTTGCCGGGGAAAACCCTCTCTTGTTGCCGGGGGTTTTTTTTAACGTGCGCTAAAAATTACGTGTAACAAAGGGGGACCTGGGGTTTTTCTTTCTTTTCCGAAAAAACAAAGGGGCTCGACCCCCACTCTTTGGTCTAAGGGGTTTGGGGGAAAAAATTTCCGGGTCCAAACGGGGTACGAACCCCCCGCCCCCTTTTCAGACCCGGTTTTTCCCGTTTTCTAGACAGGCGCTTTACCTTAGACCCACCGACCCCTTTTTCACACAGGAAAGAAATAGAAAAAGTATAGTATGTATAGTATAGTATAGTATAGAAAGGGATAGTATAGTTTGTATGTATAGAAAAAATATTTGTAATGTAATGCTGTAGTGTAGTGCAGTGCAGTGTAGTGTAGTGTAGCTTAGTGTAGTGCAGTGCGTGAAATGTAGTGAAAAAAGGGGGGGAACGTAGTGCAGTGAAAGTGTAGTGAAAGCGCGTGAATTTGCAGTGCGTGCAGTGCATTCAGTGCAGTGCGTGAAATTTTCAGTGCAGTGTAGTGTAGCTTTAAGGCGTATTTAAAGGGGTTTAGTGAAATTGTAGGGGTTTTTAATGCATTTGCAGTGCAGTGTAGTGTAGTGTATTTTTGGAAAGTCCCTTTGGTAGATAGTGAAAGTGGGGGGGGGGGGCCGTGGGAAAGTGCATCAGTGCGGGTTTTGTGAAATTGTAGTGTAGTGTATTTGCAGTGCAGAGGGGCAGGGGTAGTGTAGGAAAGTGCATTTGAAATTTCCCATTTGTGGGGTAGTGTAGGGTAGAGGGGTGCAGTCCCAGGTGGGGTTTGTGTTTTGGTAGTGTAGGGTATTTGCAGGCAGTGCGAGCAGTTTTTAATTGTATGTATGCCCCTTGTAGTGAAAGTGTAATGTAATCCCAAGTTAGTGAAAGTGCAGACTGCAGATTGCGGGGGTGGGTCAAAAAATCGGAAATGTGGTGGAAATCTTCAGGGGCAAACCAACAGAGGAAAACCCCAATTGAAAGGGGAAAACTGCGTTTGTTCCTTCCCCTGACCCATTCTCCCAAAAACAAACTTGTGTTTGTTTTCCCTTTCCCTTTACCCCCTTCCGGGTTTAGCAGCGACCTTAGACACAAAAGGTTTTTTAAATTTAACCACGTCCTTGTTTCCGCTGTTTTTTCAGGGGTTTTTTTAACTGTTTTTTTCTGTTCTTGCTGATTGGGGGTTGTTTTTTAAAAATAGGGTTGAGGGGGCGTGGGGATGTTCGGGATACGGGTTTTTGTTTTTATCCCCCCCCCCCCCCCCCGGTGGTATTTTTGTTTAGATATAGATTTTTTTTTTATGGATGGCCCTGAGAACAAACGGACGACGAAAAACCCGACAGACCGACAGAAAAGAACAAACAAAAAGGAAAGGGCCCAAAAGACATCAAACAAGCAAAACGTAGTGCGCAGAAAAATTTCCAACAGACCCAAAATAGGGGCCCCGAAGGCTTTTTTTGAGTTTAGAAGCAAGGGGAGGGGGGGAAAGCAGAGAAATTAAAACCCGTGAGATACAGAAAACCACAAAACGTTTTGTACTCATTCCATCAAGCAGTGAAATTCACCAAAAACCCCTTTTTTTCCCCTCCACTCCCCCCCCCTCCCCCAAATTTCTTTCCCTTCCCCCCCCTTTTTCCCCCCCCTTATCTGCCCTCAAGCCCTTTGCATGGCCGGTCAGCCCAGGATTTCCCTTCATATGAAACCCCAAATCGGGCGGTTTCACCTTTTGCATGCCCCTTTCCTTTAAATTTGGACGTGAGTGAGGTTTTTCTGCAAGGTTGTTTTGCTGGCCTTTTCCAGGGAATTGAACTTCTTTCCCCTCCCTGCCCCCCCCCCCCTAACTGCCCTTTTTCCCTTAATGGGGTTTTGACCTTTCTCTCAGGGTGGGGGCCAGCAGAAATTGGACGAACCCAACCGCCTCAAAGGCCTTTCCCAAAACGCATCCCCCCCCACGTGCACGCACGCACGCACGCACCCACAACAATACTTACCACGCAAAACCGCACCCCACACACACATGCACGAACTTTTTAGCAGCAAAGTAGTAGTAGAAGTAGTAGTTGTAGTGGGAGTAGTAGTAGTAGTAGTATATTTGGTTAGTAAAAGTTAGTATTTATTTGGTATTGTTTTAAGTAGTAGTAGTAGTATAGTAGTCATTTGCGTCCGGTCTCAAAGGGGTTTTGGAAATCGGGGATTGGATCAAACTCGAGTAACCATTTCGGCTTTCCCCGCGACGGATTGGGGGGTTTGCGTTTTAACTCCCTATAAAATTTCGGGTTTGGGTTCTAAAAAAGTTCTCCCTGGTGGGGGGCCCCTTTTGGAAGGAGCTCGGGGGCCCTTGGGAATTGAGGGTTGGTCCCCTGAGGGGGTTCCCAGTCTTTTAACCTTTCTGAAACGAAAAAAGGAGGGGTTTTGTAGGGTTGCACCTGTTTTTTGCCCTGGGACTTTTGTAGCCTTCGGGTGTTGTTGCAGGCGGGCCCCTTTTATTTTGGTTTACTGATTTATAGCCTTAAAAGTCTTTTTTTTTTAAATTCTACTTTTTCCCTTTTGGGGGTTTTTGGGGGGTAAAAAAATTTGATGGCGGATGGCCGGGACAAGTCCCTAAACCCACTTTAAAACATAAAGGTTTAACCTAACCCTGTCGCCCCCGGGTTTGGGTTAATTCCAATTTTGGCAGGCCCTTGGAGCTTGGTCGTGAAAACGCCGGGGTCTCTAGTTTGGTATCTTTTTTTATGAATCTGGCGGGCCCTTTTCTGGTTTCTTTCCCAAAACTTATCTATGTCGGGTTTGGCGGGGCTACCCAACTGGGCACCTTTATTCAAATGTGGATTTTAAAAAAAAGGGGGGGAAGATAGGCTAATCTACAAACATTTTGTGGGCAGTTTTGGGGTTTTTCCCCGGGAAAAAATCCTAACATTGACTTGTTTTTTTGGAAATTTTTGTCTTGGGGGTGGCCCATTTCAAGTCTTTGGGGAGATGTGGACCCCTAGATAGGGTTTGTTGTTTGCCACTTTTTGGGGAGGTACTATTTTTTTTGGAAAAATAGCCCTGATTTTTTTTTTATTTTTTTGGGGGATTTTGCATTGTTTTGGCTTTAAAAAAGGGCACCCCCCCAATTTTTGCCCAGGTTTTCTAATTTTTTGAGGTCTTTCGAAGGGTTGATGTGGTCATCGGGGGTGCCTATTTCTCTTTATTTTAAAAGACAGTCATTGAAAAAAGGTCTTATTTGGGGATGCAAAGGGAGGGGGTAGGGTCTTTTAATGTGGCATGGGAAAGAGTTTGGGGGCCCTTCCCTTTTTCCCTTGGGGTTACCCGGGCTCTACTCAAACCCTTCTTCTGTTGTTTTCCTTCTACACAACTTTTCCATTTTTGGGGGTTTGGTAGGAGTTTTTCTAGCCAGGTGTGTTTTTCCCTCCTACTATGCCAAAAATTTTCTAACTTATATAGTATTTTTCCTGTGGGGGACTGTATCAAAGGGCCTTTGCAAAAGAAAAAAATTGCAACATCTACTTGTTCCCCTTTCTAATGATGATGGAAAAGTCCGGGGTGGGGGGTCGGGGATTTTTGGGACTCCAGGAGTAGCCAGAGCGGAAGCCTGGGGGGTTTAAGTGTGTTAAAATTTTTTTTTCCCCTTTTTCTAGGTTCCATTAGGGGGGCGGCATACTAATTTTCCCCTAAAATTTTTGCAGCATACTAAAAATTTAAGTAAAAACTGGTCTATATTTTGGATGCTGTGTGTTTGCCCCCTTTTTTTTAAAGATACCTGATATATTAGTTTTTGTTTTCCAGTCCCCCGGGTTTTAGAATTCCTGTTCTAATGATTTTTTGGTAGATGGTTGTTAGTGCTGGGGGCTAATTTGTTTGCGCGTTCTTTTGTACTAGGGTTTGGGGAAAAGGGATCTGGGCCGTTTTTTGCTTTGGGGTGGGTCGGTGTTTTTAAACAGTTTTTTACTCCTTTTACTGTGACGGTGATGCTTCTAGGGTTTTGGGGATGTAATTTTGTCCATTGGCGGTGGTGGGTTTCCCATTCCCTTGGGGTGAAAACTGAAATTTGGGGGTTTTTTTAATTTTTATTCTGGCCTTACCTAAGCTATCGCTAACTAGGGTTTCTCCTTCCTTCAGTGGGGGCTACTCCCCACATTGTCCTTTTCTTTTGGTTTTTTTATATTGCCAGAAGGGGTTTTGGGTTTTTGTTTGCTTTTAGCCCTTTTAAAATTTTTCGTGTTTATGTGGTGCCCTTCCGCTTTGGTATGTTTTTGTTTGGGTTTTTTTTTAAAGGGGGTTGGGAGTTGTCCCCCGTTTTTTTGTGCTTCTTGGGTTGGGGTTGGTAGAGTCTTTTGTTTATTTTTGAGCATGCGTTTTTAAACTTTTTGTTATCCTTTGGGGTGGGTGTTTTTTTCTGGTCTTCATCTTTTGGAATGGGGGTGTAGGTTCTATTTTTGGGATTATTTTCCCCTTTTAAAAAGGTTTTCCATAGTGTTTGGCGTCGTCCCCCTTTTTTTGGGTTTTTACTAATTTTGTCTTTTTTGGTCGCTAATCCTTCTCTAAGGGCCTGTCCCTTTTCCCCCGTTAAAAAATTTTAGTTATTTCCTTCTTGCCCTGTTTGGTTAGGGGGGGTTTTGTTTTCGATGGGCTGTTACAAAATTTGGTCATGGTTTGGTTTCCTGGGACCGAAGGGGGGATCTGATGAGTTAAGGGGTTTGGTTTGGTTTTAAAAAATAATCTAGTAGGTTTTTTTTCTCTTTGTGCTTTCTCTGTGGATCTGTGAAAAATGCTTCGGCGGGGAAATTTTTGCTAAACTGTTGCTGAAACTGGTCCCCGCTTTGGGTTTATCCTGGGGGTACAGTGGGGTTTGTTTTTTCCCAGTCTACTCGGGACAGTTGAAGGTTTCCCCTGCTAGGGTGGTTTTTTCCGTTTTCCGGTCTAAAACTTCCCTTTGTGCTAAATTTTTTAGTTCTTTTTATGTCCCCTTTTTGGGTTTTATTTCGGGTTTTGAGAAAGGAAACCTACTATAAGGGCTTTTTCTTTGTGGATTTTACTCTAACCCCGATTTTTTTTCGCAGTTGGCTGGGGTTTTTTCCTTTTTTTTCCGGGAGAAATAAATTCCTTACGTACTAGTATGAAACCCCCCCCCCCGCTGACCTCCTTTTCCCCCTTTTTATATACTACATAGTTATCTGGGAAAAACTTCGCGTTTTTAACGTTTTTTTTCGGTTTTGGAAATTTCGGGGCCCGCAAACAATGTCAGGGTTTTTTGGAATTTGGGGGCTGCTTCTAACTCCCGCTGTTTTAAAATTTTTTAATTTTCCCCTGCAGTTCACGTCATTTCTTTAAAGGGGTTTTTTCCCCTTTCCCGGGAGTTGGTTTTGCTGGGTGTTGGGGGAAGTGTTTTGGGGTGATCCCTTTATTTTAGTTTCTTGGGGGGGCGGAAACTATTGTGGGTTTTGGAGAAAAAAGTTCTAGCTGGCCCGGGCTTTGGGGGTTTTTTCGTCGGGTTTGGGATGGGGTTTTGGGCCGGGGGCCGGTGTACCCGGTTGTCAGTGGGCTTTAAATTTTCGTTTTTAATTGTAGGGGTGTCCCTTTGTTTGCTGGTGGCTGCTGTTTGGGGTTGCTTGGTTTTTTGTGGGGTGAAGGCTGATGCGTGGGAGTTAAGTGATGTGTTTTGGGGTCATGGAGTTGGGAAGTAGTTGGGTTTTTGGGGTGCTTGTCAGGGTTCCCCAAAAAGTAAATTGGGCCCCAGTTTTGGGAGAGTTGCATCCCGTAGCACCCATGGGGTGTTGGGGTCCCTTTTAATGTTAAAAGGTCTGTGCTACTTTGTTTCTTCGCACGAGCTGTGGAAAAAAAAATTCCAAAAGTCGTCGCAGGGTATACCCTTTCAGCTCCAAAGTCACGGGGGATCGCAGAGGCCGCAAGGGTTTTGGGATGTTTGCTGTTTTGGGCCAGGGTTTAGATGTATGTCTCCCGAAAGGAGTATGGATAAATATAAGTAAGGGGGGGTTGTGCGCGGGCGTTTTAGCGGTGGGTGGGGGTTTTGGGTGGTTTGCAGCTGATAAGGGCGCGCATGTTGCGTCAATGGGGGTGTTGGCTTTGGGGGGTAAACGTTGCTGAGGTTAAAGTTTTGTTTTTTTGTCAGTAGTTTGTCCTGGGGCTTTGGGAATTTTTTTACAAAAAGGGTATAATAAAAAGTAGGCACAGTGTTTTTTTTAAGCATGTTTATAAAGGTTTTTAGTCTAGGGAATAAAAATTTTCTGGTTTTTCCCGGGTTTTGGGCCCGGCCTAAACCCAGGGGACAACCAAATTTTATTGTAGTAATGGGGTTTTTTCAAGTCTATGCACAATGAGTTTAAAAGGTTCGTAGTAAAATACACAATGATGAAAAGCACACACTAGTAGATTTAAGTCCTTAGGATAATGAGTATGAAAATGGGGGGTTGGCCTTAGGACACGGATCATCAAAAAGGGGGTTGACTAGGTAAGTTTGGGGGATTGGGGTTGACTAGGTTCCCGTTAATTACATACCTTTAGTATTTTCGTCCCTAGTATGAGATTTGGGGTTGCCCAAATTCAATTATTCGTAGGTGAGGTTGACTAGACAGTAAGGGGAGGGAGACAAAAGGGAGAGGGGCGAGATGAGGTTGGGCTGGGTCAGTTGAAATAGGTTTGTATTGGGGAGGTAGTGACTAAGCCAATTTAAAACGTCTAAATTATAATCTCATAGGTGGGTTGACTAGATCGTAGGGGAGGTAGCAAGGAAAAGTTGGCGAAATTGAGGGTTTACTTGGTGACCCAGGGCAATTTACTAGGAATATTGGGAGGTAAAATGACTAAACCAATTAATCAGTCTAAATTTTAATTTTCGTTTATAAGGGGAAGTCCCCTATGATTTAAAAAATAAACCCAGGCTTTGCGTTTAAAAATAATTTAGGGGGGCTATTCTGTTTGCTCTGTTCCCATCTTCACTGGGTTTTTTAATGGTGGTTTTTTTCCCCCACGGGTTTTGATTTATAGGGACAAAAATGGGGTTTTTGGGGGATTCCAAAAAAAAGTTTAAAATAACTAATCACCCTAACTTAGAAAAGCACAATGGGTGCCTTTTCAGCGTAGGTGGTCGGGAAACAGTGGTTGTCCCTTTTGGGGGCGGGGTTTTATGATAGGCACAAAGTGGGTCATTGGGGGGATACAAAAAAAAAAAATTTAAAAAAACATAATTAATGAACTTTGAAGAAGCACAATGGGCTGGGCCCGTCAGCAGTAGGTGGTCGGCAAACAGTGGGAGTTGG
>CM054148.1:64396686-64431411 GCA_028751875.1 Rapana venosa | reverse complement strand
GTTTTTTTTTTTTAAAAAAAAAAAAAAAAATTTTTTTTTAAAAAAAAATTTTTTTTTTTAAAAAATGAAAATTTTTTGGGGGGGGTTTTTTTTTTTTTTTTTTTTTTTTATTTTTTTTTTGGTTTTTTAAAATTTTTTTGGGTTTTTTTTCCCCTTATTTTTTTGGGAAATTTTTTATTTTTTTTTTTGTTTTTTTCCCGGGGGAAAAACCCCTTTTTAATTTACTTTTGGGGGGGGGGGTTTTAAAAATTGGGGGTTTGGGGGGCGCTTTTAACCCTGGGACCTTTTTCAGGGGAAAAAAAATTCCGGGGGTTTAACGGGGGGTTTTTAAACCCCCTTTGAAGGGGGGTGGTTTAAGAAATTTATTTTTAATCCAAAAAAAAATTTTTTTTATTTTTCCCAAAAAAAAAAAATTCCCCCCCTTTTGGAAAAAAGGGAGTTCCCCCGACCATCCCCCCAAATTAAAAAAAAGGGAAAAAACCCCAATTTTTAATTTTAATCAAAATTTAAGGTTGCGCTACATTTTCGGTTTTTACTTTTACCCTAGGGGGTTTTAAAACCAAAAGTCGCCCCAAATTTTTTAAAAAGTAACCCCGGTGGATGCTGTGTGTATCATATTCGATGACTCCGCTTTTTGCGAATTTTCTTTCGTTCTCGGGTAGTAGTGATTTTATTGGGTAAACGCCATTCGTTTACCAATTAAAGTAGCCGCATTCCGACTTCGGGAAGGATTCAAACTTTACCATTGTGCAGGGCCTTTTAAAAAATCCCGTCAATACTGGTAGGCAAAGTCTACTCACAAATGGGGAATGGGTATAAAGTATGCGCAAGCCTTTCCGCGTGGTTAGTATACGAATCTCGGTTCAAAGTTAATCCAAAGGAGTGGAGTAGATAGTTTTAACTCAGGAAAAAATTTCCTGGATGGGCGTTTGGTGTGGCTCAAAACCCGAGCTGTCGGATCGTGAGCCAATGCTCAAACACTAGGCTCCCCCCCCCCCCCCCCCCCCTCCCTTCCGCCCCCAAACCCCCCCCCCCCCCCCCCCCCCCCCCCCCCCCCCCCCCCCCCCCCCCCCAACCCCCGCGTGTAATTTCCAAATTTCATGTAAACTGCAGAAATCTTCTGTGGCTGAAAGTGAGGATAACGTGTGCACAAACACGTACACACACATATATATATATATACACACACGTACACAAACACACAAAAACACACATACATACTCACACGCACGCACGCGCGCGCGCACACACACCCACACTCCTGCCTCCTTTCACTCTTTTTTAAATTATGGTCATATTCATTACTTTTTTGTTTGTCCTTTGTTACCAGAAACTTCCCAGTGACCTTGGACCTTCTGCCACAAACGCCATGTTGTGAACCACATCGATGTTTGGCTTGGTTTAGGCCTTTGTTAGACAGGGGGTAGGGAGTGGAGGAAGGAAATGCTTCCACAAAGCCTTCATGGAGCTTTGTGTCCATAGAGTTTAGGAGTAGGTTCGACCTTACTTTTCTGAATGGGGATATTCTGCTATCCCCAAATTTCTTGGGGGTATTCTGCTATCCCTGTAGTTCTTAGAATGGGGATATTATGCTATCCCCAAAGTTCTTAGAGTGGGGATATTTGCTATCCTGTAAGTTCTTAGAGGGGATATTCTGCTATCCCCCAAATTCTTAGAGTGGGATAAATTCTGCTATCCCCATAGTTCTTAGACGGGGGTATTCTGCTATTCCATAGTTCCTAGAATGGGGATATTCTTCCAATCCCAACCTTCTTAGAATGGGGATATTCTGCTATTCCCATAGTCCTTAGAATGGGGATATTCTGCTATTCCCATAGTTCTTAGAATGGGAATATTCTGCTATTCCCCTAGTTTTTAGAGGGGATATTCTGCTATTCCCAAGTTTTAGATGGGATATTCTGTATTCCCATTTGTTTCTTAGAATGGGATATTCTGTTATTCCAAATTCTTAGAATGGGTTTCTGCTATCCGTAGTTTTTTAAATGGGGTTTTGCTATTCCATAGTTCTTGAATGGGATTTTCTATTCCAAGTTTTTAGAATGGGATTTCTTATCCCCCTTTTGAATGTTATTTGCTATTCCCAAACTTCTTGAATGGGGTATTCTGCTATTCCCAACTCTTTACAATTTTTTTTCTGCTTTTCCCCCTTCTTTTGAATGGGATATTCTGTATTCCCAAAGTTCTTAGAATAGGATTTCTGCTATCCTATGCTTTGATGGGATATTCTTTCTTTCCCATAGTTCTTAATGGGATATTTGCTATTCCCAAATTCTTAGAAAGGGGATATTCTGCTAATCCCATAGTCTTAGAATGGGGATATTCTGTTATTCCCAAGTTTCAGAATGGGATATTTGCTATCCCAACCTTCTTAGATTGGGGATATTCTGCTATTCCCAAAGTTCTTAGAATGGGGATATTCTGCTATTCCTAAAGTTCTTAGAATGGGGATATTCTGCTAATCCCATAGTTCTTAGAATGGGGATATTCTGTTATTCCCAACCTTCTTAGAATGGGGATATCCTGCTATTCCCAAAGTTCTTAGAATGGGGATATTCTGCTGTCCCTATAGTTCTTAGAATGGGGATATTCTGCTATTCCCAAAGTTGTTAGAATGGGGATATTCTGCTATCCCTAAAGTTCTTAGAATGGGGATATTCTATTCCCAAACTTTTTAGAATGGGGATATTCTGATATCCCTAAAGTTCGCCATTGAAGGACCTTGCGCTGAAGTTCTTTTGTAGACGATGCCTTTGTCCATTGAACTGCTTTGCCGCCAAAAATTCTTTGTAGACAATGTCTGCATTGAAACCGCCACCGAAGTTCTTTGTCAAACGTGTCTTTTGCCATTGAACTGCCCTGTCCGTTATCTTTATTATAAACACTGGCACCAAATTGCATCTCTGATCCTTGCTAAAGATGAATTAAATGAATAGAATAGGACGATAAAATTAATAATAAAACTTAAAAACTTCATAAAAAACTGATAAAATAGGAAATAAGAAAAATAGAATAGCATTAGAAACTAAAATTAAATTTAAAAAAACAAATAACCTCAAAATGAAAAGAATTAAAATTTAACTGGACAATTGTGCAAGAGACGAAGGAGAATGAATCTCGGACTGATGTTGTGTCCAAAATGCCACCCCCTTCAAAGACTTTGAGACTTTGGTTTTGAAGGAGTGTGACTTTATCTTTTGGGACTGTGGTCATGGATGTGACTTCATCTTTGGGACACGGTCACGAGTGACATCTTTGGGACAGCGGGTTTTGGGGGGTGTGACTTTTTTCACCCACAGCACTTTGGGACAGTGGTTATGAGGGAGTGTGCGTGTACTCCAGGAAACTTTGGGACAGTGGTTATGAGGGGTTTCGACTGCCATCCCTCCATTTTCAAAACATTTCCTTAGTTTTTCCTTCCCATCTTTAGGTGACATGGGTTTTACTGGTTACTTTATCATGGTGGATCTCATGGGCGTCATCTCTAAAGCAACGGGGCTGTGCCATGTGGATCCATGGGCGTCATCTCTAAGCACGGGGCTGTGCCATGTGGGTCACACGGGAGTCTTTAAGCAAAAGGGCTGTGCCATGGGTTTCACCGGGAGTCCCTCCCCCCTAAAAACAAGGGGCTGTGCCATGTGGATCAACGAGTTCTCTTCAGAAGTTGGGGAAATGTCATCAGAAAAATTCTCTGCCATCAAGATCGGCACTGTAAGTAATAGCAATGATGATATAATAACAATAGTGATAATGATAATAAGGATAACAATAATATATTGAATATCAGTGGCACTTTATTTTGTAAAACATGTCAAAGTGTTTGCATTCAAACTATTCTTATACATGCAACGAATTGGTTTTAAGAAACTCGAATTCAAATTCAAATTTACACACACAGGCACACACACACACGAAATTTATACAGTTTTATTTGGGGATGGATATTTCGGCTGTTGAAGGCAGGTACATTTATGAGAGGTACATTAATAACTCTACAGCTAGAGTTGACCATTTTTTTAATATACAAGATTCAGGTTTCAGTGTTTATGCGTCACCTGGTCTAAACTACAGTTGATTTTTTTTCATCAGACGTGTTGTAAATATCCATCACATTGTCCTTTATGTTTTTATGGTTTTTTTCCATCTTTAATCTTGTGGGTGCACATGTAATTCTACCAGGTACCAAGCGAGACTGATCAAGGATTGGACTGTCCTTGACAGACTGTGTTACTGCAAAAGGTGGGGGAAAAGCCCAAAAACGCGACCCCGGCCCCTGCTCCTAAAATCAGTTCTAGAAGTATAATTAGAAGAAAACAGCTAATTAATAAAGTTTAATTATTATAAAAAATACAAGAAAGAGAAACAAAAAATGGAGTAAAAAAACAAAAAATTATATTTATTTAGATAAAGAAAAATAAATGGAGCTTAAGAAATGAAAAAATCGTAATAAATAATAAAAATAATTAAAAGAAAAAGTGTAAATTAAAAAAAAAAATAAGTTAAAAACAAATAAGAAGTAATAAAATTTATTAATTTAAAAAAAACTAATGAAAAAAAAAAAATATAAAGTACTAAAAAAAAGTAGTTAATAGTATGAAGAATAAAAAAAAGAAAATTAAAAGAAATAAACATGAAAATAGTAAAATGATATAAAAAAAATAAGAAGAAAATAATAAATAAGAAATAATTAAATAAAAAGTTATAAAGTAAAAAGAAAGAATCTTAGATTATAAAAAAAAAAAAAATAGAGAAAAAAATTAGATTAAAATAAATGTGACAAGAATAATAAAAAAAGAAGAAACAAAAAAAGGTTAATGATAAAAATGACATATAGAAAATGTATATGATAAAAAGTAATTCAAAATTATCTTAAAATTTATGAAAATTAAAAAAAAAAAAAAAAAAGATAGATATTAGAAGAATGTAAGTAAGTAAAGTAAATATAAAGAGAAAAAAAATTTATTATATAAAGTCTTATCTTAAAGAAACTGAAAAATAATGCAGAATAAATTTGTTGATATAAATAAAAAATATAAATAATAAAACTACACCTAACACCTGCACTGCCTGCATGCACGCACTGCATACATACAATACCTAGCATGCATGCATGCATACACTACATTAACTACATACACTTGATCACATGCATTCAATGCACTGCAGTACCACTACACTGCCTGCACTGCACTGCACAGCACAGTGCACTGCACTACCATACGCACTACACTGACTGCATCATGCATACACTGCATACACTACACTACATGCAATGCACTGCCACTGCACTGCACGTAATACACATCTATAGATACAGACTGGCATGCACTAATTGACTACACTACACTAACTGAATGCATACTACACTACACTGCATACACTGCAATGCAACTGCACTGCATCTGCATTGCACTACACTAAACTACACTCATACATGCCTGAACTGACTACATGCAAGACATTGCACTGCATACATATATACACTACACTACACGACCACTTGTATAATACACTGCTTATTAATTCACAGCATTCACTGCATATCTTCACTACTATACATAAACTTCTTTACGTATAATCCAGACTAGCACTATACTGCACTACCAAAACACTTACATGCACACACACTGACTAAATACCATAATTGCAATGCACTACATACATACACTGCGCTCTAAACTACTACACTACAATACACATAACACGAACTTTGCATAAACGTATTACATTACTACATACAATAACCACATAACTACACAATACATACTACTAAACAAAAGTACACTACACCACTACAATATACACAATCCACTAACTACGCACATAAACTACACTACACCACACCTACATACACCACATACATTACATACAGACAAATACACTTACAGCACATAACTTACCAACACAACTTACACCAATAATAAATAACTCAGAATCCACACTACATACATACAGACACCACCACACACATACTACAGAGAACATCTCACTACACCACATACACTACGAACAAACACAATAACTAACACCACACTTACATACAGACATCACTAGTCATACACACCACACTACACACACAACACTAGACAACCTACAATAAGCACATCACCTAACCAAATACACTTAAGAACACACCCAACACTACATACATAAGCACATCAACTACACCTACTACATAAGACACAAATAACTTACAGACATATACAATACTATCACACACTACACACACCAGTACACACTAAACCACCCACGCCAATACACTCACAACCATACACTACAATACACTACTCAACCAATACACACACACACAAATACACACACAATACACTTAACTACACCTACACCACTCTAACCTACACCAAACTACAACACACACAAACCACACTACACACACCACCACACACTACACCAACACACGCACATTACACACACTACACTACACTGACTCCACCACTCACTACAACACTCGTAACACATACACAAACCAACAACTACACACACCACACACACTAACACACAGCACCAACAAACACTACAGTCAAAGCCACAAAAAAGCCCTAATCTTTCCAGACTTAGATCTTAAATCGCTTGATAAGTCGTGCGGTGATTGCATTGACTTTTGATGGACAGTATATCATAGGACAGCTTAAACCTGATGGATTCCATCCTTTTCCAAGAATCTGGGGCAGGTGGGTATATCTGTATAATTCATTACTCCGGCTATAACTGGCTACACTCATGAAAGGTCATTGGTTTGAATAGGTGAACATATTGGTGCGTGTAGTTACATAATACACCTTGGTTTTTAATATATATTAGCTCTAAGGATACAAAATTAAACACAGGTGGGGAGAAGAAATGGGCAGGGTGGGGTCTAATCTGGAATTACTCCCTTCTCTTCGATCATAAGCCAACTTACAAACTTTGAAATAGCTTCAAGACACCTCTACCTAACTAAGAATTTTCATCATGTTTCATCTATCATTTTGTCTTGCTACAAACAGCAGCGACATCCCATACGTGCCAAGTGAAAAAATTTGTGCGCGCGCGAGCCCGTGTGTGTGTGTGTGTGATGGGCTGTGTGTGTGTGGTGTGGTGTGTGTGTGTGTGTGTGTAAGTGTGTGTGTGTGTGTGCTAAAGGTGCGCCGATCGCGTTGCGTGTGTATGTGTATGTACATACTGAAGAAATTGTTAAATTGTATAATGTTCATGGATCTGTATGAGTAAGAAATATGTTTGAAATGAAGCGCTTTTATTTAGTTTTTAAATATATACGCGCGCCGCCCTATAATAAATTCCATTGACGAGACGAGACGGGAGGAGACGAGAGTGATGATAGATGATGATGATATGATGATGATGATGATGATTGATTGGGATGACGACGACGACGGACGAATGTCGACGACGGGTGGGGGGGGGGTGTGGGAGCGCGATGACGATGACGATGCGATTGAACGACGAGACGTGCGACGAGACGACGATGATGATTCGATGTATGATGGTGTGAGGACGATGAGATGATCGATGCGACGACGACGAACGCGATGCGACGAATATCATCATAATCAACTTCATTCATAATCATGCGTATCATCATTATTTTTTTTACAATCTAACGACATATGAGTGTAAAGAAAATGCATTATTCAGTTAGTGCTAAATCACGAGTACGACTCTATTATAGGATGTTTGCCAACCATACTTTAAAACTAATTCTGCAGTCAGGTTGTTGGTTGTTGTAGTTTCATTTTTTTGACACATCTTTTGCAACCTGTGATGCATTGCCCAGCTGATGATTACATGACAACTGTGGTGAATTGTGTGTACTCTGTTTACCAAAGGTCATGCGTGTTTCCATGTTTTTGAGTAGTTACATGCAGGTATAGGCTACTTATATTACTGTGAGGGTTTTGAATAAACTTTGACTTCAATGCTTCCCTTTTGCTTGTTGGCTTGTATTGGCTCTCTACCTTGCCTTGATGTCTGTCTTGCTTAGCCTTGTCTAGTGACTTGTCTGTGTCTTGTTTGTCTTGATCTTGTTATTTGCCTTAGTCTTGCTATTTGTCTTGACGTATCTTGTCTTGCCTTCGCATAATGTGATTTTGAATTAGTGCTATTGCCTTGCTTTGCTTTGCCTTGCTGTGTCTTTGCTTTTCTTAGCATTATTCTTGTATTGATTTGCTTTGCCTCTTGCTCGCTTCTTCCTTGCCTTTCTTTGTCTTGCTTGCTTCGCATTTTCTTGTTGTATGCATTGCTTGCTTGTTTGCCATGATCATTGTTATTGTTGCGTGTCTGTCCTTGCTTTTCTTGTTTGTCATGCTTGCTTTGCCTTTTGCTTGCTCTTGTCTTGGCGTCTTGCACTTATTTGCCTTATTTGTCTGCTTGTGTTGTTATTTGTTTGGCCTTATTATTGTTCTGCCTAATCTTGTCTTGCCTTGTCTTGCCTGCTCTTCTTGCCTTACCTTGCTTTGTCTTATCCTCGCTCATGGTCTATTGCGTGCCTTTGCTCGCCTCAAATTTGGTCTTGTCTTGGCCTGCTTGTCTTTGTATTGCACTCGCTCTCACTATGTTTGGTGTATTCGCCTTTTGTTTACCTTCACCTGCCTTGCCTTGAATTGTTCTTGCCTTGTTTTGGATAATCTACAAATTATTATACTTTGTTTCCATCCCACAGGTATTTATTTAATTTATTTATTTATTCAATTCATGTATTTCGAGTATAAGGGAATAAGGACATATGTGCGTTTTTTTAATCCAGTCCAGTGTGTATGCAGTTTTTGGAATTTTGTCTCATCCGTTCCACCGGTAACATGGCCTACTTTCATGAAAAGGAGGGCTGCTAGAAAGGTTTATGAGGCAAAGATGTTTGGTGTGTGTAAAGGGGTCGGCTTTAGTTCATCGTTAAGTATTTTTAAGGGGGGAAAGAGTGACAGTCGGCAATGATGATAACTCTGAGGAAATAAATCTTTGAGAGAGGAAAAGAAAAGGGTCAGCATGATCACGAATCATGATTCTAAACCACCAGGTATCCCGTTCCATGGTGCAGGGAAGCAATGGAGGGGGGTGTTTGTGTATTGGTTTTATTCTACAAAACTTCAACAAAATTGAGGAAGCGAGAAGGAGCAGGTGTGGGGGTGGGGGAGAGATGAGGGGGAAGAGGGGCGAGTTCTTCTCCTTGTCATCTCACGTCTTTAAGTCTTGTGGGGGCTGGCGGTTTGGGATATGTGTGGGATTGGGCGTGGAGGTGGAGTTGGAGAAGAAAATAGTCTTCTCAATAGTGTAAGAATAAAAAGTAGTAGGTTGGGGGATGTTTATGTATTGGGGTGGTGGTATGGTTTAGGGGTGGAGATGTATGGGTTGGGGGGTTGTGGGTGGTGTTGATGGATGATGTGGATGGTATGTATAGATGGGTGGTTTTTGGGGAAGGTTTAAATGGATTTGGATGGATTGTGTGTGGTGGGGGTGTAGAAGGGTTTAGTTGGGTTTTTTTTAGTAGTTTTTTGGTAGGATTGTGTTGGGTGGATGGGGATTTTTGGGGTTGAATGGGTATTGTTTTGGTTTTTATGGGTGTGTGGGGTGTGGCGGTGGGGTGGGGGGTGTGGGGAGGGGGTTTTGGGGGAGTTGGTGTTGGGGTGGTGAGTGGTTTGTTGGATAAGGTTGCTGTGTAATGTTTTTGGCGGGTGGGTTTGGGTTTGTGTGGAGGGATTTGGATTTGATTGGGGTTTGGGGTGGTGATTGTGGGGATGTTTTTGTGATGAGGTAGTTTGTGTGTGATATTTGGCTTTTTGTGGGTGGATGGTATGTGGTTAGGTTGTGGGTTTTTTTGTTAGTGTGGTGTATTTGTGTCGGTTGGCGGTGGGTGGGGTGGTGATAAAATTTGTTTGTTTGGGGTGTTTGTTATTGGTGGTTTCGTGCGGTTTAATGATGGAATTGTTTGGTGATGGTTGGTGGGGTTGTTGGATTGGGGTTGTGGGGTTGGGGGCGTTAGTTTGGGGTTGGTTGGAGTTGAATATAGGTTGGGGTGGGGAGAGGGTGGTAGGGGGGTTTAGGGTGTTTATGGGTATGGATTTGGGGAAGGAAATGGGAGGTGGGGGTGGTGGATATGTTTGGAGATTGGAGAAGGAGTTTGGATTGGTATGGAATGTTGGGGGTTTGGCTATATTGGGTATTAGAGGGTTGGGGTTTGGGAGTGTATATGGCTAGTTGGGTGTGATGGTATGGTTAGGGGTGGGTTTGGGGTAATTTTTTGTGGGTGGTGGGGTGGAAGGTTGGTGGGTATGGGTGGTGTTGGATAGAGGCTTGGGTGAGTTAGGTTTAGGTTGGGTTGGGTTGGTTTAGGTTGGGTTTGGGTAGGGTTGGGTTGGTTTAGGTTGAGGTTGGGTTGGGTTGGTTGTAGGTTGGGATTGAGGTCTTGGTTTAGGTTGGGTTGGGTTGGATTAGGATGGGTTGGTTTTAGGTTGGGTATGGTTTTTAGGTTGGGGTATGGTTGGGTGGGTTGGCGGTTGGTTTGTTGGTTGGTTTTGGTTGGTTGGTTGGGTTGGTTTAGGTGGGGTTGGGTTGGTTTAGGTTGGGTTGAGGGTTAGGTTTAGGTTGGGTGGGTTGGGTTGGTCTTAGGGTGGGTTGGGTTGGTTTGTGTTGGGATGGGTTGGGTTGTTGTAGGTTGGGTTGGGTTGGTTTAAGGTTGGGTTGGGTTGGGTTGGTAAGGTTGGGTTGTGTTGGTTAGTGGGGGTTGGGTTGGGGTTGGTTTGGTAGGTTTGGGTTGGGTGGGGTTGGGTTGGTTTAGTTTGGGTTGGGTTGTTATGGGTTGGTTGGTTGGTTTAGGTTGGGTTGGGTTGGGTTGGTTTAGGCTTGGGTTGGGTCTGAGTTGGTTTAGGGATTGGTTGGGTTGGGGTTGGTTTAGTTGGGGTGTGGTTGGGTCTGGGTGGGTTGGTTTGGATGGGTTGGTTTGGGTTGGGTATGGTTGGGTTGGTTGGGTTGGGTTGGTTTAGGTTGGTGGGTTGGTTAGGATGGGTTGGGAGTAGGTTTAAGGTTGGGTGGGTTGGGTTGGGTTGGTTTTGTTGGGTTGGGTTGGTTTAGGTTGGGTTGGGTTGGGTTGGGTTGGTTTAGGTTGGGTTGGGATGGGTTGGTTTTAAGGTGTGTTGGGTTGGGTGGTTTAGGAGTTGGGATGGAGTGGGGATTTGTGTGTGTGTGAGGTGCTGGTTGCGGGGGTGATGTCTGTTGTGATGGTGCTGTGTTCTGTGTTTGTGGTGTCGATTGGGTGTTTTGCGTGGGTGGTGCGTGGTGTAGTGTGATAGTGTCGCGGCAGCGTAGCATGTTGCATGTTGTGTGTAAATGCATGTGTTTGTGTGTGTGAGAGTGTGGTGTAGTGTGTGCGACATTGGTGGCGGAGGGCCGCAATGTGTCTAATGTGTGTGGCGCCCATGTACAATGTGTGTGTATGTGGTGAGTTTTGTATGTTTTGAGGCGGCGCGCGGTCTTTGCTAGTGAGCGAGTTTACAGTTAGAAAACACAGTATGGCAGACAGAGAAGTGGCTGCCAGAAACCTATCTTTGCTTTCGATGCGCTAAATACACCAAATGAAGAGCTTTAGCTGGAAGACTAGGCCTGGATAACCAAGTCAGACCTTTCCTTACAATTAGGGGGACGAAAGGGGCAGGGGATCTGTTTGAATTAAAATGACAAAACCCCATTTCTTGGGAAAGAAGCTAAGTGAATGAAAGAGATAGAGATTTGCGGAGCTGCTGAAAGGTGAAAGCAGGGTAAAGTATGTTGAAAGGGATGTTTTATGTTTTGTTTGAACTAATGTTGTGTTAGTTAAAAAATAATGAGACAAATAACAACGGAGATGAGAGAGGGGGAAGGGGGAGTGATAGGAGATGCAGAAGATTGGAGGGCGGGAGGGGGTATGCAGAGTGATGGGGAATAAAAAAAAAAAAATATAAAACATAAAAAAATAATAAAAAAAAATAAAAAAAAAAAAAAAACATAATTAATTAAAAAAAAAACCTAAAAAAAATAACAAAAAAAAAAAAAAAACAAAAACCGATGGTGAGGATATTCTGTTTTTTTTTTTTCTATCATATCGGGATAATGAATAGAGCTTTTGTGTGCTTTTTTTAATCATAGTTCCAGTTGTGTATGCAAGTTTGTAATGCTGTCATCTGTTACCATGGCACCGCAAAAAGCCACTCTTACGAAATAGTGGAAATGGATTTATGTCTGCAGCAAGATGTATGATGTTCGTTGAAAGGGGCTCAGACAGAAGACCGACGGACAGACCGACGGGGGGATGACGTGGACGGACGGATTGACAGGCGGACAGGTGGACAGTGGACTAGTCGGGAACGACGACAGACAGAGATAGACAGTAGATAGATAGATAGTATAAAGATAGATAGATAGATAGTTAGATAGATTGATAGAAAGATAGATAGATAGATAGATTAGTAGTTAGTTGATTAGATAGAGAAGATTAGATAGATAGATGAAAGAGAGATTGATAGATAGATGGAGGGATGATATGAAATGATAGATGGATGGATAGATGGATGGTGGCAGGACGTAAGGATGGATGGATGGATGGCTGGATGATGGTCGATGGATGGTGGATGGATACATACATCGATAGGATAGATAGATGTGATAGTGTGTGTCAGATGTGGAACCAGTGATATACAGGACAGACGGAGGAAATAGACATGTTAAGCTAGAATCGAGAGAGTGTAAACAGACCTGAAAGTTTTAAAGAGCTGAGATCACACAATCCCCAATTTCCTGGTTAGCTACAGAGTAGAACCTCAGAAACAACCTGTTTAGAGAAAAACATTTCGTATACGAAACTTGATCTATTTTATGGTAAGGCGAAATGTTTTTCTTACTGTTAACAATAAAACGTTGTGAGGTGCACAATTACACTCACCAAGCGCGGCGTGAACGTAGCAAGACACAACATTCACTCACACATAGAAACTACACATCAACACACACACTCCTCACAACACTATCACACACACACACACACAGACATCCACTCACACCACACACACACACCCACACAAACAGATATTAATTACGGTAGCTGCCATTGATTGCAGGTCTTTTTATCCTTAGCGTAGAATGTTGTTCCGATATCTAGAACAGGATAATTTTATAAAAATTTATGCGTTACATATCGCATAAATGGACAGTTCGAAGTGGATTTATGTAGGAAGTGCTTTGTTTGAAGCCATTATCATCTGAAAGACTATTACTGATGTGTCGTCGAGACAGACAACATAGGCTTACTTCTTCAGTAATGTAGATATAGTAAATGCTATTGTTACAACATTCAGTAAGTATGCTTCAATGCTTATGCCGGGATTAAATTTCCATGATATATTGATTGCCAGAGTATTTATCTTTTGCTCTCATTTTTAAGACCTCTTGATGCAAAGTTTTACAGTGAGTATAGATACGGTATTGTTGGATATTGTAAGAGTTTTACAGTCAAGTCTATAGGACATTTGTGTATTATTATTTGATATTATAAATTTTTCTAGGTAAAGGTAAGGGAATACTTCTTCCTTATTGTATTATGTGTATGCTGCATACGCGCGCAGCACCACAACACTCACACACACACACTACCATCTTAGCAGTCCCACACCACAACCACACCACCACCAACCTACACACTTACTTTATGAAAGCGATATAAACTTTGTCTGCATCCTTACTATTATATTATAATTTTCTTATACTTTCCGGGTTGAGGGGATTGTTTTGTATTTCTTGTTGGGTACCGTTTCTTTATGGAAGGGGTAGGCTGTGGTTGGGGTATTGTTTTTCTTACCGTAGATTTCCAGGAACAAAGGGTGAGATTTTAATTTTGCGTCTGCATCTCTTTAGCGGGGTAACCGATTCCGAGACTTCGGGAGCTTTTCCACTTGTATGATGATCGTTATCGTGCTGCTGGAGTTGGAGCTACGGAGATAGACGCACGTACGAAGTGCCTTGTGACTCAGCGTCGTTCCCACTTATGTTCCGTCAATGGATGATGACTAGGTAATCAACCTGTCTTCGCTTTTGACCACTGGACCGTGTAAAAGTGTGAGTGGAGGGGAGGGAGGGGGGGGAGGAGGCAGGAGGAGCGGGGTGGGGGGTGGTTGTGGGTGTGGGTGTGTAAGTTTTGTGTGTGATGGAGGGTATAATTGAGGATGGGTTGGTGGTGGTTGTGTGTGTGTGTGTGTGTGTGTGAGTGGAGTGAGTGTGTGATGTGTGTGATGAGTGTGTGTGTGTGTGTGTCGGGTGTGTGTTGTGTGTGTGAGTGTGTGTATGTGTAGTGTGTCTTGTGTGTGTGTGGGTGTGCGTGTGTGAATATGTTGATGTGTGTGTGTGTGTGTGTGGATGGTGTTGTGTGTGTGTTGTAGGTGTGTGTGGATGTGTGGTTGTTATGTGTAGATGTGTGTGCTGTGTGTGTGTGTGTGTGAGGAGATGTGTGTGTGTGTTGTGTGTGTGTGTGTGTGTGTGTGGATCAGCGTGAAATGTTTGTGTGTGCTTGTGTGTGTGTGTGTGTGTGTGAATCTGTAGTGTGCGTGTGTGTATTTGTGTGTCGTTGTGTGATAGAGAGTGGTGTGTGTGTGTGGTGTGTGTTGGGTGTAGTGTGTAGTGTGCGGGAGTGTCGTGAGGATTGTGTGGGGTCGTGTGTGTTGGGTTTATGTTTGTTTGTGTGAGAGTCTTGGTGTGGTGGTGATGTGATGTGTGTGTTGTGTGTGTGTGTGTGTAGTGTGTTGTGTGTGTGTGTGTGTTTTGTGTGCATTCTTGTGTGTGGTAGGTGGGGTAGCATTGTTGTGTGTGTGTGGTGGTGTCCTGTCTGTATATGTGTCTCTGTGCCTTGGTGTGTGGGGAAGAGGGGGGGGGTGCTTTTTTGGGTGTGTGATGGGTGTGTGTGTGTGAAGGTGGCAAGTCATAACTAACTTTATAACAAACTTATAAACAACGAGGCATCCACACAGCGTCTCCTATCACACACCCCAACGACAACACCCAAAACACGAAGGGGGAAAGAGCAGGGGATGCGAGAGGCAGACAAATAAAACTACACACAGCACGCACGCAGCACGCACATACACAAGCTCATCACACTTCACACTATCATTTTCAGAGAAAACGAATAAACAAAAGAAAAGATAAATAACGACAAAAAAATCTTTAGGTAAAAAGTTTTTCTTTTATAAACTCTACGATGAACGAGTTCTTGTTTGTCTTAATGAGTTGATTAACCAGCACCACGTTAAAGTCCCGTTCCCCACGTATAATGCTAAATTAAATGAAACTTCGTTAGATGTCATGAGGTGATGTGTGTGGGTGTGAGTGTGTGTGTGTAGTGGAGTGTGTGGTGAGTGTGTTGTGTTGTGAGTGTTCTGTGGTGTGTGTGTGATGTGTGTGTGTGTGTGTGTGTGTATGTGCTGTGAGAGTGTGACGATGTGTGTGTGTGTGTGTGTTATGGATGTGTTTGTGTGTGGTGTGTGTGTGTTATGTTTTTTTGAATGTGTGTGACCTGTGTGTTTTATGTGGTGTGTGTGAGGGTGTATGTGTGAGTGTGTGATAACGTGTAGCTAGTCGGTGTGTATTATGTTTGTTCGGTGTCTTTGTGTAAGAGAATGTAGGTGTGTGTGTTCGTTAGTCGCACTTTGTACATTTGTGTGTGTGGGGGGATGAAGGTTGGGGTTGCGCGGAGGATAGGCTGGATGTCGGTTGGATGCGTGTGGTATACACGTGCATGCTTGCGCACGTGCGTTTTGGAGCTATGCGTGCGAAGTGTGTCACTGTATGTTGTCTAGTTGTCTGTTGTCTCGGTCTGTTTGGTTGTTGTCTGTTAGATCTATTTAAATATTTAATATCTAAAATAGATGGTATTCTACATATCGATGAATTCATACGTAGAAAACGCAGCAAATTCAAAGCGTCTAAATGATTTTTTTTTGATTTCAGAGGATTTAGGAATAAGCATATCATGATGCTTATTTGAAAATCTAGTCCCCGTGTGTAAGATATCAGGTTTGATGTAATTTAGTCATGTGTCTCACCGGAACACAAATGGCATACCTCTTTCGAAAAGCGGAAGGATTTAACGTGTGGCAATGATGTTTGCATGCGTTTGCACCTGAGGCCTCCGTATTATGTTCATCACGAAGACTACAAGAGGGAATATTAAATAGTGAGCAAGCAAGTGAGGGTGGGTTTGGGGGTGGGAGGGGGGTGGGGGGAGTGAACAATTCTACTTAATAATTATAAGCAATGTTGGCGAAAAGTGTGTGGGAGACATATCAAGTTACACGGAGAAAATCAGACTTGCTTTGTCCGCATGTTGCTCATATTTTTTTTTTCTTTCCTCTTGTTTCCTACGGACTGAAAATCTCTCTTTGGGCATTTCAACTGTCTGTACTGGTCATGTGTCTGTATATGTGTATCTGTCCTGTTGTGTATCTGGACTGAGTATCTGTTGTGTACTATGTATGTTGTTGGTGTTTCTATCTGTCGTCTGTCAGTGTATCTATCAGTCTGTGTATCAATCTAGTCGTCTGATCTGTGTATCTGTCTCGTGTCATCTGTCTGTATATAGGATCTGTGTATCTGTTGGTATCTGTCTGTACATGTGTATCTGTCTGTGTATCTGTCTGTCTGTGTTATCTGTTTCTAGTGTATCAGTTGTGCATCTGTCTGTACTGTAGTATCTTGTGTGGTATTTGTTCTAGGTATCTGGTGTCTGTGTATCTGTATGTATGTCTAGGTCTAGTAGTATCTGTACTGTCTGTGTTTCTGTCTGGGTATCTGTTTGTGTATCTGTCTTGTAATGTGTATCTGTTGTGTATGTGTAGTGTATCTGTTCTGTGCTATCTGTTGAGTATCTGTAGTGTCTGTGATATTAGTTGAGTATCTGTCTGTGCTATTGTATATTCTGTGTATGCTGTCTGTCTGTCTGTGTTGTTTGTTCTGTCTGTGTCTGTCTTGTGTATCTGCTCTGTCAGTTGTGCGCTTCTGTCTGTATAATATAGTCAAGTATGTGTATTAGCTGTCTGTGTATTGGTCAGTCTGTGTTGTCTGTGTTTCTGTCTAGTCTCGTGCATCAGTTGTGTATTATCTGTCTGTGTACCTGTCTGTACTATATCTTATTCATTTCTTTCTTTGATATTCGTCTTTTCTCTCTCTTTTTCTCTCTACTCAGTCTCTATTTTTCTATAGTATTTTTCTTTCTTTCTCTTCGTATCTTTTCTATCTCTCTTCTCTCTCTCTCTCATCTCATCTCTCTTCTTCTTTCTCTCTCATCTACTTTTCCCTCTTCTCTGTTTTCTTTTCTCTCCATCGTTCTCTCTCTTTTATATCTCTCTCTCTCTCTCTCTCTTGCTCTCTCTCTCTTTCTTCTCTCTTCATCTTCTCTTCATTGACTACTCGTAGTCTCTCTTCTTCATATCTCTTTTTATCTCTATCTCTCTATGAATTCTTTATCTCTCTCTATTCATATCTCTACTATCTTCTATTATCTCTCTTCTCTATCTCTATCTTCTTGTGTTTTTGGTACGGCCTTCCTTGAACCTTCTAACAGGATTATGCAGGCGTTAGAGATGGAAATGTATGTACTCAGATGTAGTGTGCGTGGTTGATTCAGAAAAGAAGAGAAGAAGAGAAGTTTAGAGAGGAAGAAGAAGAAAGAAGAAGAAGAACATGAAACAAAGAACAAGAACGAGAATGAAGAAGAATGAAGAACAAGAAAAAAAGAACAAGAAGAACAAGAACACGAAGAAAAGCACAAGAAGATCAAAGTAATGAAGAAACAAGAGAGCAAGAATAAGAAATTGAAGAAGAACAACATAGCAGCTAGCATAACAACCAACAAAACGGATAGTGAAAGAATACGAAGACTCAAAAAGAGCAAGAAGAACAACACAGAACAACTAAAAATACAACCATGAGATTTAAACTGCTCTCTCAACGCATCAAGAATGGTTGTATTCGGCTACTCTTGCAGGATTCGCACACGCAGAGAAAAAGAGACACTTTCATGGTTGGGAAATAATGGGTTCTGTTCATTCAGAGCAGACGTTCTCCCATCATGATCTGACATGGATGTCTTGGCAGCAAAAGACTTTATTAATTAGAGGTAATTGAACCTAGGTTCTGTTGTAGCGAGTATTCAGGACATCAAGAAGGAATCCTCTAAGATACTAATCCGTGGAACTTACACCAAAAGACTTCCAGAACCAGGGGAAGAAAAGTCATGCATAGACAAAAGCGCAGTCAGAACAGATTGAACTGAAGAATATTAGGTGGAGCGTTGTTATAATTATGTAAGGCAATGAGATTCTCTGTGATAAGCGTGCCGAGAGTCGGCTGATCAATGTCCTTATTCTTACGAAGGTGTAGAGAGAGAGTCTATTTATTTCTGAAATGATAATAAGTGTTTCTGTTATTGTTTCTCTTTTTATCTGCTCACTTCTAATAATAATAATATATAATCATATAAAATTTTTTTTATAATAAATAATGGAATTTATATAGCGCCATATTTGAAAAATACAAATCTATAGCGCTTTATGTTCTTCACACATATTTCACTGTAGCCAGCCTTACAATCATTAGATAGTTGACAAATTTCATAATGTTTACACTCATCTCGCACCATGACGACACAATCCGCAGGGTTATACACTTCAGGCAGGGTGATGGGGTTTAGTCTGTGAGGGCGCAGCGGACAAAAAATGAAATGAACAAGAGAGGTGAAATCTTAGGTTGAAATAAATGAATCTTGAAATGTCCGGTTTTAAAAAGCTTCATAAGAGGTTTTGGCGGAGGGAGAGAGGGTAGGACATTTCCAGGCGATGGACTACAGAACAGGAGAAAAGAGCGTCGGGCCACGCGTTTGGACTGGTTGAATCTAGGGTGTATTTAAGCACTATGGAATCTGCGCAAGAGCACGAACGGGAAACGGAAAAGGAAGTGTACAGATGATAAGAACATTAAACTGAGTAGGTATGTGATGTTTTGTGGAGGTCATTTTGTAACAAGAGGGTAGGTGATCTTATAGTTTACTCTCTGTGGCACAGGCAAACATCTTCCATTTCTTTTTCATCCACCTCCACCTCAATTCATTCTCTCCTTAAAAGCTAAAGAAAGATCAGACCGAATACAAAAGCACAAGTAGTTTTGGTAAAGTAAATTTTGACTATAAACTTATCAATAAAGATTACTTTTTTTCTTTCGCAAAATCTTTGCAATTCTATCTCAGTTTTAGCAATATTCTTCGTAATTCTTTCTTTGCATATCTTTTTTTTCTTATATAGCAACTTCTTCTACTACTTTTCGAGTTCTTGTCACAATTCTTTTTCTTCTTCCGATACTTTCTTCTTGGCACACGTCTTCCTCGTCGTCGGAATTCCTTTCTTTTTAGCAATTGTGTCTTCAGTTTACATATTGTTCTTCTTTTTCATTATTTCTTTTTTTGGAATATTTTTTCTTATGTAAAAGATTCTTGCTTTTGCAGAATAATTCTTTTAGTAGGCATTTCTTCCTTCTTTGCATATTCTTGTTCTTCGCAATCGTTTTGGCCTTTCTTCTTTGCAGTAATGAATAACGTCATTCTTCGCCAGTCTGAATGTTTATAACTTCTACTTTGCAATCTTCTTCACATCCTTTGCATTCTTCTCCGTATTTATATTTTGTATTTTTTCGCACAATTCTTTTTGCATACCTTCTTATTGTGCTCGTTCTTCTTTCTTGTCCTGTTTCTCCCTCTGCCTCCTTCTCTTCCTCCTCCTACCGCCGCCCTCTTATTATCTCGCGTCATTATTTCTTTTTATTTCTATGTTTGCTTTCCCACTCCACTCTTTCTCTTCATCTCTGTTCTCTACTGCTGTCGTGTTTTGTTGTCGGTGTACATCGATATTATTGGGAGATAGAGTGGGGAAGGAGAAGGCATGGTCCTGGATGATGACGGGATGGACTGCTGCTTATTTAGTGGATACCGCCCCATAAGGGTATTTTTCATCCAATGTGTTCCTCTTTCAATTCAAGCTCGAGTTCGAAATTTGTGTGTGGGGGTCGGGAGGCGGGGAGATGGAAGGGTTGTGTTGTTTGGTCGTTGTTGGACGTCAAATTTTAGTTGTTCCACTTTTTCAGCTTAGAAAATTGTATACTTCAGGATGAAAAAAAATATAGAGAAGAAACAAAAAAAAGATATTTGTTTGAAAAACAATTGCAAAAAAATTAAAGTATTTAAAAAATAGATTCTGGAATTTGGTTTTAAGTACTAAAAAAGAAAACGTATAAAAATTATCAATAAAACAATAAAATAATAGATTAAGGAAATAAGTTAAGTCTAGGAAAAGAGTTTATGTAATTAAAAGACTTAAATAAATCTAAAGAAAAAAAACACAAAGATTATGAAAATTCAGATAGATGATAAGAATAAATATAATAGGGAAAGGAAACAATATATAAATAAATAAAAAAAAAAAACAAAGAAGATAAATCGAAAGAATAAAGTTATTTATAATATATTCATATTGTAAATTTGAAAAAAAATATTAAATAAGTTTAGGAATATAAGAAGAAAAAATATAAGAAAAATTTATAATAGAAAATAACTTTCTAATAAAAAATATAAATGATAAGTTCAAAAAGAAAAAAAATCAGTTCTAGAAGTATAATTAGAAGAAAACAGCTAATTAATAAAGTTTAATTATTATAAAAAATACAAGAAAGAGAAACAAAAAATGGAGTAAAAAAACAAAAAATTATATTTATTTAGATAAAGAAAAATAAATGGAGCTTAAGAAATGAAAAAATCGTAATAAATAATAAAAATAATTAAAAGAAAAAGTGTAAATTAAAAAAAAAAATAAGTTAAAAACAAATAAGAAGTAATAAAATTTATTAATTTAAAAAAAACTAATGAAAAAAAAAAAATATAAAGTACTAAAAAAAAGTAGTTAATAGTATGAAGAATAAAAAAAAGAAAATTAAAAGAAATAAACATGAAAATAGTAAAATGATATAAAAAAAATAAGAAGAAAATAATAAATAAGAAATAATTAAATAAAAAGTTATAAAGTAAAAAGAAAGAATCTTAGATTATAAAAAAAAAAAAAATAGAGAAAAAAATTAGATTAAAATAAATGTGACAAGAATAATAAAAAAAGAAGAAACAAAAAAAGGTTAATGATAAAAATGACATATAGAAAATGTATATGATAAAAAGTAATTCAAAATTATCTTAAAATTTATGAAAATTAAAAAAAAAAAAAAAAAAGATAGATATTAGAAGAATGTAAGTAAGTAAAGTAAATATAAAGAGAAAAAAAATTTATTATATAAAGTCTTATCTTAAAGAAACTGAAAAATAATGCAGAATAAATTTGTTGATATAAATAAAAAATATAAATAATAAAACTACACCTAACACCTGCACTGCCTGCATGCACGCACTGCATACATACAATACCTAGCATGCATGCATGCATACACTACATTAACTACATACACTTGATCACATGCATTCAATGCACTGCAGTACCACTACACTGCCTGCACTGCACTGCACAGCACAGTGCACTGCACTACCATACGCACTACACTGACTGCATCATGCATACACTGCATACACTACACTACATGCAATGCACTGCCACTGCACTGCACGTAATACACATCTATAGATACAGACTGGCATGCACTAATTGACTACACTACACTAACTGAATGCATACTACACTACACTGCATACACTGCAATGCAACTGCACTGCATCTGCATTGCACTACACTAAACTACACTCATACATGCCTGAACTGACTACATGCAAGACATTGCACTGCATACATATATACACTACACTACACGACCACTTGTATAATACACTGCTTATTAATTCACAGCATTCACTGCATATCTTCACTACTATACATAAACTTCTTTACGTATAATCCAGACTAGCACTATACTGCACTACCAAAACACTTACATGCACACACACTGACTAAATACCATAATTGCAATGCACTACATACATACACTGCGCTCTAAACTACTACACTACAATACACATAACACGAACTTTGCATAAACGTATTACATTACTACATACAATAACCACATAACTACACAATACATACTACTAAACAAAAGTACACTACACCACTACAATATACACAATCCACTAACTACGCACATAAACTACACTACACCACACCTACATACACCACATACATTACATACAGACAAATACACTTACAGCACATAACTTACCAACACAACTTACACCAATAATAAATAACTCAGAATCCACACTACATACATACAGACACCACCACACACATACTACAGAGAACATCTCACTACACCACATACACTACGAACAAACACAATAACTAACACCACACTTACATACAGACATCACTAGTCATACACACCACACTACACACACAACACTAGACAACCTACAATAAGCACATCACCTAACCAAATACACTTAAGAACACACCCAACACTACATACATAAGCACATCAACTACACCTACTACATAAGACACAAATAACTTACAGACATATACAATACTATCACACACTACACACACCAGTACACACTAAACCACCCACGCCAATACACTCACAACCATACACTACAATACACTACTCAACCAATACACACACACACAAATACACACACAATACACTTAACTACACCTACACCACTCTAACCTACACCAAACTACAACACACACAAACCACACTACACACACCACCACACACTACACCAACACACGCACATTACACACACTACACTACACTGACTCCACCACTCACTACAACACTCGTAACACATACACAAACCAACAACTACACACACCACACACACTAACACACAGCACCAACAAACACTACAGTCAAAGCCACAAAAAAGCCCTAATCTTTCCAGACTTAGATCTTAAATCGCTTGATAAGTCGTGCGGTGATTGCATTGACTTTTGATGGACAGTATATCATAGGACAGCTTAAACCTGATGGATTCCATCCTTTTCCAAGAATCTGGGGCAGGTGGGTATATCTGTATAATTCATTACTCCGGCTATAACTGGCTACACTCATGAAAGGTCATTGGTTTGAATAGGTGAACATATTGGTGCGTGTAGTTACATAATACACCTTGGTTTTTAATATATATTAGCTCTAAGGATACAAAATTAAACACAGGTGGGGAGAAGAAATGGGCAGGGTGGGGTCTAATCTGGAATTACTCCCTTCTCTTCGATCATAAGCCAACTTACAAACTTTGAAATAGCTTCAAGACACCTCTACCTAACTAAGAATTTTCATCATGTTTCATCTATCATTTTGTCTTGCTACAAACAGCAGCGACATCCCATACGTGCCAAGTGAAAAAATTTGTGCGCGCGCGAGCCCGTGTGTGTGTGTGTGTGATGGGCTGTGTGTGTGTGGTGTGGTGTGTGTGTGTGTGTGTGTAAGTGTGTGTGTGTGTGTGCTAAAGGTGCGCCGATCGCGTTGCGTGTGTATGTGTATGTACATACTGAAGAAATTGTTAAATTGTATAATGTTCATGGATCTGTATGAGTAAGAAATATGTTTGAAATGAAGCGCTTTTATTTAGTTTTTAAATATATACGCGCGCCGCCCTATAATAAATTCCATTGACGAGACGAGACGGGAGGAGACGAGAGTGATGATAGATGATGATGATATGATGATGATGATGATGATTGATTGGGATGACGACGACGACGGACGAATGTCGACGACGGGTGGGGGGGGGGTGTGGGAGCGCGATGACGATGACGATGCGATTGAACGACGAGACGTGCGACGAGACGACGATGATGATTCGATGTATGATGGTGTGAGGACGATGAGATGATCGATGCGACGACGACGAACGCGATGCGACGAATATCATCATAATCAACTTCATTCATAATCATGCGTATCATCATTATTTTTTTTACAATCTAACGACATATGAGTGTAAAGAAAATGCATTATTCAGTTAGTGCTAAATCACGAGTACGACTCTATTATAGGATGTTTGCCAACCATACTTTAAAACTAATTCTGCAGTCAGGTTGTTGGTTGTTGTAGTTTCATTTTTTTGACACATCTTTTGCAACCTGTGATGCATTGCCCAGCTGATGATTACATGACAACTGTGGTGAATTGTGTGTACTCTGTTTACCAAAGGTCATGCGTGTTTCCATGTTTTTGAGTAGTTACATGCAGGTATAGGCTACTTATATTACTGTGAGGGTTTTGAATAAACTTTGACTTCAATGCTTCCCTTTTGCTTGTTGGCTTGTATTGGCTCTCTACCTTGCCTTGATGTCTGTCTTGCTTAGCCTTGTCTAGTGACTTGTCTGTGTCTTGTTTGTCTTGATCTTGTTATTTGCCTTAGTCTTGCTATTTGTCTTGACGTATCTTGTCTTGCCTTCGCATAATGTGATTTTGAATTAGTGCTATTGCCTTGCTTTGCTTTGCCTTGCTGTGTCTTTGCTTTTCTTAGCATTATTCTTGTATTGATTTGCTTTGCCTCTTGCTCGCTTCTTCCTTGCCTTTCTTTGTCTTGCTTGCTTCGCATTTTCTTGTTGTATGCATTGCTTGCTTGTTTGCCATGATCATTGTTATTGTTGCGTGTCTGTCCTTGCTTTTCTTGTTTGTCATGCTTGCTTTGCCTTTTGCTTGCTCTTGTCTTGGCGTCTTGCACTTATTTGCCTTATTTGTCTGCTTGTGTTGTTATTTGTTTGGCCTTATTATTGTTCTGCCTAATCTTGTCTTGCCTTGTCTTGCCTGCTCTTCTTGCCTTACCTTGCTTTGTCTTATCCTCGCTCATGGTCTATTGCGTGCCTTTGCTCGCCTCAAATTTGGTCTTGTCTTGGCCTGCTTGTCTTTGTATTGCACTCGCTCTCACTATGTTTGGTGTATTCGCCTTTTGTTTACCTTCACCTGCCTTGCCTTGAATTGTTCTTGCCTTGTTTTGGATAATCTACAAATTATTATACTTTGTTTCCATCCCACAGGTATTTATTTAATTTATTTATTTATTCAATTCATGTATTTCGAGTATAAGGGAATAAGGACATATGTGCGTTTTTTTAATCCAGTCCAGTGTGTATGCAGTTTTTGGAATTTTGTCTCATCCGTTCCACCGGTAACATGGCCTACTTTCATGAAAAGGAGGGCTGCTAGAAAGGTTTATGAGGCAAAGATGTTTGGTGTGTGTAAAGGGGTCGGCTTTAGTTCATCGTTAAGTATTTTTAAGGGGGGAAAGAGTGACAGTCGGCAATGATGATAACTCTGAGGAAATAAATCTTTGAGAGAGGAAAAGAAAAGGGTCAGCATGATCACGAATCATGATTCTAAACCACCAGGTATCCCGTTCCATGGTGCAGGGAAGCAATGGAGGGGGGTGTTTGTGTATTGGTTTTATTCTACAAAACTTCAACAAAATTGAGGAAGCGAGAAGGAGCAGGTGTGGGGGTGGGGGAGAGATGAGGGGGAAGAGGGGCGAGTTCTTCTCCTTGTCATCTCACGTCTTTAAGTCTTGTGGGGGCTGGCGGTTTGGGATATGTGTGGGATTGGGCGTGGAGGTGGAGTTGGAGAAGAAAATAGTCTTCTCAATAGTGTAAGAATAAAAAGTAGTAGGTTGGGGGATGTTTATGTATTGGGGTGGTGGTATGGTTTAGGGGTGGAGATGTATGGGTTGGGGGGTTGTGGGTGGTGTTGATGGATGATGTGGATGGTATGTATAGATGGGTGGTTTTTGGGGAAGGTTTAAATGGATTTGGATGGATTGTGTGTGGTGGGGGTGTAGAAGGGTTTAGTTGGGTTTTTTTTAGTAGTTTTTTGGTAGGATTGTGTTGGGTGGATGGGGATTTTTGGGGTTGAATGGGTATTGTTTTGGTTTTTATGGGTGTGTGGGGTGTGGCGGTGGGGTGGGGGGTGTGGGGAGGGGGTTTTGGGGGAGTTGGTGTTGGGGTGGTGAGTGGTTTGTTGGATAAGGTTGCTGTGTAATGTTTTTGGCGGGTGGGTTTGGGTTTGTGTGGAGGGATTTGGATTTGATTGGGGTTTGGGGTGGTGATTGTGGGGATGTTTTTGTGATGAGGTAGTTTGTGTGTGATATTTGGCTTTTTGTGGGTGGATGGTATGTGGTTAGGTTGTGGGTTTTTTTGTTAGTGTGGTGTATTTGTGTCGGTTGGCGGTGGGTGGGGTGGTGATAAAATTTGTTTGTTTGGGGTGTTTGTTATTGGTGGTTTCGTGCGGTTTAATGATGGAATTGTTTGGTGATGGTTGGTGGGGTTGTTGGATTGGGGTTGTGGGGTTGGGGGCGTTAGTTTGGGGTTGGTTGGAGTTGAATATAGGTTGGGGTGGGGAGAGGGTGGTAGGGGGGTTTAGGGTGTTTATGGGTATGGATTTGGGGAAGGAAATGGGAGGTGGGGGTGGTGGATATGTTTGGAGATTGGAGAAGGAGTTTGGATTGGTATGGAATGTTGGGGGTTTGGCTATATTGGGTATTAGAGGGTTGGGGTTTGGGAGTGTATATGGCTAGTTGGGTGTGATGGTATGGTTAGGGGTGGGTTTGGGGTAATTTTTTGTGGGTGGTGGGGTGGAAGGTTGGTGGGTATGGGTGGTGTTGGATAGAGGCTTGGGTGAGTTAGGTTTAGGTTGGGTTGGGTTGGTTTAGGTTGGGTTTGGGTAGGGTTGGGTTGGTTTAGGTTGAGGTTGGGTTGGGTTGGTTGTAGGTTGGGATTGAGGTCTTGGTTTAGGTTGGGTTGGGTTGGATTAGGATGGGTTGGTTTTAGGTTGGGTATGGTTTTTAGGTTGGGGTATGGTTGGGTGGGTTGGCGGTTGGTTTGTTGGTTGGTTTTGGTTGGTTGGTTGGGTTGGTTTAGGTGGGGTTGGGTTGGTTTAGGTTGGGTTGAGGGTTAGGTTTAGGTTGGGTGGGTTGGGTTGGTCTTAGGGTGGGTTGGGTTGGTTTGTGTTGGGATGGGTTGGGTTGTTGTAGGTTGGGTTGGGTTGGTTTAAGGTTGGGTTGGGTTGGGTTGGTAAGGTTGGGTTGTGTTGGTTAGTGGGGGTTGGGTTGGGGTTGGTTTGGTAGGTTTGGGTTGGGTGGGGTTGGGTTGGTTTAGTTTGGGTTGGGTTGTTATGGGTTGGTTGGTTGGTTTAGGTTGGGTTGGGTTGGGTTGGTTTAGGCTTGGGTTGGGTCTGAGTTGGTTTAGGGATTGGTTGGGTTGGGGTTGGTTTAGTTGGGGTGTGGTTGGGTCTGGGTGGGTTGGTTTGGATGGGTTGGTTTGGGTTGGGTATGGTTGGGTTGGTTGGGTTGGGTTGGTTTAGGTTGGTGGGTTGGTTAGGATGGGTTGGGAGTAGGTTTAAGGTTGGGTGGGTTGGGTTGGGTTGGTTTTGTTGGGTTGGGTTGGTTTAGGTTGGGTTGGGTTGGGTTGGGTTGGTTTAGGTTGGGTTGGGATGGGTTGGTTTTAAGGTGTGTTGGGTTGGGTGGTTTAGGAGTTGGGATGGAGTGGGGATTTGTGTGTGTGTGAGGTGCTGGTTGCGGGGGTGATGTCTGTTGTGATGGTGCTGTGTTCTGTGTTTGTGGTGTCGATTGGGTGTTTTGCGTGGGTGGTGCGTGGTGTAGTGTGATAGTGTCGCGGCAGCGTAGCATGTTGCATGTTGTGTGTAAATGCATGTGTTTGTGTGTGTGAGAGTGTGGTGTAGTGTGTGCGACATTGGTGGCGGAGGGCCGCAATGTGTCTAATGTGTGTGGCGCCCATGTACAATGTGTGTGTATGTGGTGAGTTTTGTATGTTTTGAGGCGGCGCGCGGTCTTTGCTAGTGAGCGAGTTTACAGTTAGAAAACACAGTATGGCAGACAGAGAAGTGGCTGCCAGAAACCTATCTTTGCTTTCGATGCGCTAAATACACCAAATGAAGAGCTTTAGCTGGAAGACTAGGCCTGGATAACCAAGTCAGACCTTTCCTTACAATTAGGGGGACGAAAGGGGCAGGGGATCTGTTTGAATTAAAATGACAAAACCCCATTTCTTGGGAAAGAAGCTAAGTGAATGAAAGAGATAGAGATTTGCGGAGCTGCTGAAAGGTGAAAGCAGGGTAAAGTATGTTGAAAGGGATGTTTTATGTTTTGTTTGAACTAATGTTGTGTTAGTTAAAAAATAATGAGACAAATAACAACGGAGATGAGAGAGGGGGAAGGGGGAGTGATAGGAGATGCAGAAGATTGGAGGGCGGGAGGGGGTATGCAGAGTGATGGGGAATAAAAAAAAAAAAATATAAAACATAAAAAAATAATAAAAAAAAATAAAAAAAAAAAAAAAACATAATTAATTAAAAAAAAAACCTAAAAAAAATAACAAAAAAAAAAAAAAAACAAAAACCGATGGTGAGGATATTCTGTTTTTTTTTTTTCTATCATATCGGGATAATGAATAGAGCTTTTGTGTGCTTTTTTTAATCATAGTTCCAGTTGTGTATGCAAGTTTGTAATGCTGTCATCTGTTACCATGGCACCGCAAAAAGCCACTCTTACGAAATAGTGGAAATGGATTTATGTCTGCAGCAAGATGTATGATGTTCGTTGAAAGGGGCTCAGACAGAAGACCGACGGACAGACCGACGGGGGGATGACGTGGACGGACGGATTGACAGGCGGACAGGTGGACAGTGGACTAGTCGGGAACGACGACAGACAGAGATAGACAGTAGATAGATAGATAGTATAAAGATAGATAGATAGATAGTTAGATAGATTGATAGAAAGATAGATAGATAGATAGATTAGTAGTTAGTTGATTAGATAGAGAAGATTAGATAGATAGATGAAAGAGAGATTGATAGATAGATGGAGGGATGATATGAAATGATAGATGGATGGATAGATGGATGGTGGCAGGACGTAAGGATGGATGGATGGATGGCTGGATGATGGTCGATGGATGGTGGATGGATACATACATCGATAGGATAGATAGATGTGATAGTGTGTGTCAGATGTGGAACCAGTGATATACAGGACAGACGGAGGAAATAGACATGTTAAGCTAGAATCGAGAGAGTGTAAACAGACCTGAAAGTTTTAAAGAGCTGAGATCACACAATCCCCAATTTCCTGGTTAGCTACAGAGTAGAACCTCAGAAACAACCTGTTTAGAGAAAAACATTTCGTATACGAAACTTGATCTATTTTATGGTAAGGCGAAATGTTTTTCTTACTGTTAACAATAAAACGTTGTGAGGTGCACAATTACACTCACCAAGCGCGGCGTGAACGTAGCAAGACACAACATTCACTCACACATAGAAACTACACATCAACACACACACTCCTCACAACACTATCACACACACACACACACAGACATCCACTCACACCACACACACACACCCACACAAACAGATATTAATTACGGTAGCTGCCATTGATTGCAGGTCTTTTTATCCTTAGCGTAGAATGTTGTTCCGATATCTAGAACAGGATAATTTTATAAAAATTTATGCGTTACATATCGCATAAATGGACAGTTCGAAGTGGATTTATGTAGGAAGTGCTTTGTTTGAAGCCATTATCATCTGAAAGACTATTACTGATGTGTCGTCGAGACAGACAACATAGGCTTACTTCTTCAGTAATGTAGATATAGTAAATGCTATTGTTACAACATTCAGTAAGTATGCTTCAATGCTTATGCCGGGATTAAATTTCCATGATATATTGATTGCCAGAGTATTTATCTTTTGCTCTCATTTTTAAGACCTCTTGATGCAAAGTTTTACAGTGAGTATAGATACGGTATTGTTGGATATTGTAAGAGTTTTACAGTCAAGTCTATAGGACATTTGTGTATTATTATTTGATATTATAAATTTTTCTAGGTAAAGGTAAGGGAATACTTCTTCCTTATTGTATTATGTGTATGCTGCATACGCGCGCAGCACCACAACACTCACACACACACACTACCATCTTAGCAGTCCCACACCACAACCACACCACCACCAACCTACACACTTACTTTATGAAAGCGATATAAACTTTGTCTGCATCCTTACTATTATATTATAATTTTCTTATACTTTCCGGGTTGAGGGGATTGTTTTGTATTTCTTGTTGGGTACCGTTTCTTTATGGAAGGGGTAGGCTGTGGTTGGGGTATTGTTTTTCTTACCGTAGATTTCCAGGAACAAAGGGTGAGATTTTAATTTTGCGTCTGCATCTCTTTAGCGGGGTAACCGATTCCGAGACTTCGGGAGCTTTTCCACTTGTATGATGATCGTTATCGTGCTGCTGGAGTTGGAGCTACGGAGATAGACGCACGTACGAAGTGCCTTGTGACTCAGCGTCGTTCCCACTTATGTTCCGTCAATGGATGATGACTAGGTAATCAACCTGTCTTCGCTTTTGACCACTGGACCGTGTAAAAGTGTGAGTGGAGGGGAGGGAGGGGGGGGAGGAGGCAGGAGGAGCGGGGTGGGGGGTGGTTGTGGGTGTGGGTGTGTAAGTTTTGTGTGTGATGGAGGGTATAATTGAGGATGGGTTGGTGGTGGTTGTGTGTGTGTGTGTGTGTGTGTGAGTGGAGTGAGTGTGTGATGTGTGTGATGAGTGTGTGTGTGTGTGTGTCGGGTGTGTGTTGTGTGTGTGAGTGTGTGTATGTGTAGTGTGTCTTGTGTGTGTGTGGGTGTGCGTGTGTGAATATGTTGATGTGTGTGTGTGTGTGTGTGGATGGTGTTGTGTGTGTGTTGTAGGTGTGTGTGGATGTGTGGTTGTTATGTGTAGATGTGTGTGCTGTGTGTGTGTGTGTGTGAGGAGATGTGTGTGTGTGTTGTGTGTGTGTGTGTGTGTGTGTGGATCAGCGTGAAATGTTTGTGTGTGCTTGTGTGTGTGTGTGTGTGTGTGAATCTGTAGTGTGCGTGTGTGTATTTGTGTGTCGTTGTGTGATAGAGAGTGGTGTGTGTGTGTGGTGTGTGTTGGGTGTAGTGTGTAGTGTGCGGGAGTGTCGTGAGGATTGTGTGGGGTCGTGTGTGTTGGGTTTATGTTTGTTTGTGTGAGAGTCTTGGTGTGGTGGTGATGTGATGTGTGTGTTGTGTGTGTGTGTGTGTAGTGTGTTGTGTGTGTGTGTGTGTTTTGTGTGCATTCTTGTGTGTGGTAGGTGGGGTAGCATTGTTGTGTGTGTGTGGTGGTGTCCTGTCTGTATATGTGTCTCTGTGCCTTGGTGTGTGGGGAAGAGGGGGGGGGTGCTTTTTTGGGTGTGTGATGGGTGTGTGTGTGTGAAGGTGGCAAGTCATAACTAACTTTATAACAAACTTATAAACAACGAGGCATCCACACAGCGTCTCCTATCACACACCCCAACGACAACACCCAAAACACGAAGGGGGAAAGAGCAGGGGATGCGAGAGGCAGACAAATAAAACTACACACAGCACGCACGCAGCACGCACATACACAAGCTCATCACACTTCACACTATCATTTTCAGAGAAAACGAATAAACAAAAGAAAAGATAAATAACGACAAAAAAATCTTTAGGTAAAAAGTTTTTCTTTTATAAACTCTACGATGAACGAGTTCTTGTTTGTCTTAATGAGTTGATTAACCAGCACCACGTTAAAGTCCCGTTCCCCACGTATAATGCTAAATTAAATGAAACTTCGTTAGATGTCATGAGGTGATGTGTGTGGGTGTGAGTGTGTGTGTGTAGTGGAGTGTGTGGTGAGTGTGTTGTGTTGTGAGTGTTCTGTGGTGTGTGTGTGATGTGTGTGTGTGTGTGTGTGTGTATGTGCTGTGAGAGTGTGACGATGTGTGTGTGTGTGTGTGTTATGGATGTGTTTGTGTGTGGTGTGTGTGTGTTATGTTTTTTTGAATGTGTGTGACCTGTGTGTTTTATGTGGTGTGTGTGAGGGTGTATGTGTGAGTGTGTGATAACGTGTAGCTAGTCGGTGTGTATTATGTTTGTTCGGTGTCTTTGTGTAAGAGAATGTAGGTGTGTGTGTTCGTTAGTCGCACTTTGTACATTTGTGTGTGTGGGGGGATGAAGGTTGGGGTTGCGCGGAGGATAGGCTGGATGTCGGTTGGATGCGTGTGGTATACACGTGCATGCTTGCGCACGTGCGTTTTGGAGCTATGCGTGCGAAGTGTGTCACTGTATGTTGTCTAGTTGTCTGTTGTCTCGGTCTGTTTGGTTGTTGTCTGTTAGATCTATTTAAATATTTAATATCTAAAATAGATGGTATTCTACATATCGATGAATTCATACGTAGAAAACGCAGCAAATTCAAAGCGTCTAAATGATTTTTTTTTGATTTCAGAGGATTTAGGAATAAGCATATCATGATGCTTATTTGAAAATCTAGTCCCCGTGTGTAAGATATCAGGTTTGATGTAATTTAGTCATGTGTCTCACCGGAACACAAATGGCATACCTCTTTCGAAAAGCGGAAGGATTTAACGTGTGGCAATGATGTTTGCATGCGTTTGCACCTGAGGCCTCCGTATTATGTTCATCACGAAGACTACAAGAGGGAATATTAAATAGTGAGCAAGCAAGTGAGGGTGGGTTTGGGGGTGGGAGGGGGGTGGGGGGAGTGAACAATTCTACTTAATAATTATAAGCAATGTTGGCGAAAAGTGTGTGGGAGACATATCAAGTTACACGGAGAAAATCAGACTTGCTTTGTCCGCATGTTGCTCATATTTTTTTTTTCTTTCCTCTTGTTTCCTACGGACTGAAAATCTCTCTTTGGGCATTTCAACTGTCTGTACTGGTCATGTGTCTGTATATGTGTATCTGTCCTGTTGTGTATCTGGACTGAGTATCTGTTGTGTACTATGTATGTTGTTGGTGTTTCTATCTGTCGTCTGTCAGTGTATCTATCAGTCTGTGTATCAATCTAGTCGTCTGATCTGTGTATCTGTCTCGTGTCATCTGTCTGTATATAGGATCTGTGTATCTGTTGGTATCTGTCTGTACATGTGTATCTGTCTGTGTATCTGTCTGTCTGTGTTATCTGTTTCTAGTGTATCAGTTGTGCATCTGTCTGTACTGTAGTATCTTGTGTGGTATTTGTTCTAGGTATCTGGTGTCTGTGTATCTGTATGTATGTCTAGGTCTAGTAGTATCTGTACTGTCTGTGTTTCTGTCTGGGTATCTGTTTGTGTATCTGTCTTGTAATGTGTATCTGTTGTGTATGTGTAGTGTATCTGTTCTGTGCTATCTGTTGAGTATCTGTAGTGTCTGTGATATTAGTTGAGTATCTGTCTGTGCTATTGTATATTCTGTGTATGCTGTCTGTCTGTCTGTGTTGTTTGTTCTGTCTGTGTCTGTCTTGTGTATCTGCTCTGTCAGTTGTGCGCTTCTGTCTGTATAATATAGTCAAGTATGTGTATTAGCTGTCTGTGTATTGGTCAGTCTGTGTTGTCTGTGTTTCTGTCTAGTCTCGTGCATCAGTTGTGTATTATCTGTCTGTGTACCTGTCTGTACTATATCTTATTCATTTCTTTCTTTGATATTCGTCTTTTCTCTCTCTTTTTCTCTCTACTCAGTCTCTATTTTTCTATAGTATTTTTCTTTCTTTCTCTTCGTATCTTTTCTATCTCTCTTCTCTCTCTCTCTCATCTCATCTCTCTTCTTCTTTCTCTCTCATCTACTTTTCCCTCTTCTCTGTTTTCTTTTCTCTCCATCGTTCTCTCTCTTTTATATCTCTCTCTCTCTCTCTCTCTTGCTCTCTCTCTCTTTCTTCTCTCTTCATCTTCTCTTCATTGACTACTCGTAGTCTCTCTTCTTCATATCTCTTTTTATCTCTATCTCTCTATGAATTCTTTATCTCTCTCTATTCATATCTCTACTATCTTCTATTATCTCTCTTCTCTATCTCTATCTTCTTGTGTTTTTGGTACGGCCTTCCTTGAACCTTCTAACAGGATTATGCAGGCGTTAGAGATGGAAATGTATGTACTCAGATGTAGTGTGCGTGGTTGATTCAGAAAAGAAGAGAAGAAGAGAAGTTTAGAGAGGAAGAAGAAGAAAGAAGAAGAAGAACATGAAACAAAGAACAAGAACGAGAATGAAGAAGAATGAAGAACAAGAAAAAAAGAACAAGAAGAACAAGAACACGAAGAAAAGCACAAGAAGATCAAAGTAATGAAGAAACAAGAGAGCAAGAATAAGAAATTGAAGAAGAACAACATAGCAGCTAGCATAACAACCAACAAAACGGATAGTGAAAGAATACGAAGACTCAAAAAGAGCAAGAAGAACAACACAGAACAACTAAAAATACAACCATGAGATTTAAACTGCTCTCTCAACGCATCAAGAATGGTTGTATTCGGCTACTCTTGCAGGATTCGCACACGCAGAGAAAAAGAGACACTTTCATGGTTGGGAAATAATGGGTTCTGTTCATTCAGAGCAGACGTTCTCCCATCATGATCTGACATGGATGTCTTGGCAGCAAAAGACTTTATTAATTAGAGGTAATTGAACCTAGGTTCTGTTGTAGCGAGTATTCAGGACATCAAGAAGGAATCCTCTAAGATACTAATCCGTGGAACTTACACCAAAAGACTTCCAGAACCAGGGGAAGAAAAGTCATGCATAGACAAAAGCGCAGTCAGAACAGATTGAACTGAAGAATATTAGGTGGAGCGTTGTTAT
>CM054148.1:64348129-64386186 GCA_028751875.1 Rapana venosa | reverse complement strand
ATTAATAAACTACCCTGTGTAGGGAAGTGAAACCCTGGAATTGACTGGAAACAGAAAAGCGAATCCACCTTTTGAAAAAAAATGCCAAGAAAAACTGTGGCTTTTCCTGGGGGAAAACAAAGCCAAATGAATTGTCAAGGTCAAAAAAACCGGCGGGCGTTCCACAGCCCCTTTCACCATCGTCAAGAAAAAAGCGACATGTTCGCCACGTCACCCCCCAAAAACACTTGCCAAAAACATTACTGCGGGAACCCCGAGGGGGGCAAAAGGGGAAGACAAAAACAAGTCTGGAGGAAAACATCAAGAAGGCCAGGATGAATGATCGGCATACTCCAGACCCCGAGCCCAGAGGATGGAGGAGGTTTTCCCAGGCATCGCTTTCGGTCTCCCCCAACCCCCAAAGGTCCGGGACTGTTGTGATGATGAAAAACGTGGTTGTTTCGCCAAACCCGCCCCCAACGGATTCGGCCCAGTCCAATATGTCCACTCGTATCTTCGAAATTCGGGGAAATTTTTCTTTTTTTCCAAATTTTATAAATTTCTTCTCTTGTGGTATATTTTCCCCATTTATTTGGGGTCTTTGTGTAGACTTATCCTAGTTTTTTTTTTAGCAAATACGTTTCCCTGATGTATGCAATTTTTAGTTATGTATGTAAAAGGATTTAGGAGTATTTATTGTTTTTTATCTTTGGCAAAAAGCAAGGAAGCCTTTTATTGGGTAAATCACCCTTTAGGTTTTTGATGATTTTGGCTTTTTTTTTAACGATTGTTTTGTAGCACATCAACTGCAATGTTTTTAATGGGTTTGGGGGGGATGGGGGATGGGGGGGATAGCCGGGAAAGCTAGAAGGAGCTCAAATCTTGATGCCCGGGGATTGAGCTAGATTTGAGCTACCACCACTTTCAGGGCCCTTTTTCCCTTTTTTTTAATATCGTGCCAAGCCCACTCCACTGAGAGTCCCGATGAGACTATAAAAAGAAGGCATGTGTGTTAACTCAGTAAAAGCTGGCCTTTTTGGGAAATAGTCCAGGGTGACTGGAAAATTGACAAAAACTGAAAATGAAAAAAAAAAAACACGCATATTATATTTTTTTAAAAATTTTATTTAATTATATATATATATTTATATAAATTTTAATATTTTTAAATTTTTTTTTTTTTTGGGGGTTTTTTGGTGTGTGTGTGGGGTGTTGTGTTGTGTGTGTGTGTGAATTGGGCCTATTGTGGGATTTACAGTGGTAGTCATTTAAAAAAAGGGGAAGAAAAGTAACCATAAGACTGCTTTATTTTTCAGTTTAGGGCCATTGTTTCTAAACTATTAATTTTTTTAAAACCCAAAACTAAAACCCCTATCCCCAGGGGCAAATCCACCCAAAATAGCGGCCCGCTGTGAACTTGAACTGATTCATTAAAATTAATGTTCAGAAACTGCTTGGAAAACATCCCAACAAAACACAATGGACAGAGCGTTTGGTTGTCAGATCAGAGAAGAAAAAGGGAAAAATTTGATTTTCCCCGCTACACAAAATTTGTAACTGTTTGGTTTATTAAATTTTAAAGAGACGTTAAGCAAAATTTTCTCTTTTTTTTTAAATTGAAATGTTTTTAGTTGCAAGAAATGATAGGTTGATGTCCCTTTTAACCCCTTTTTTGATGCTAAGCTGTTTTAATGTGATCTGTTCCCACCCATACACAAGCCCAACTTTGTGAAGGGGAGAACGGGTTCACCGTGTGCGACTGTTCTCATGTGTTCCTAAAAGGGGGCCTTGGTTTTTTAAAAATTATCTAAAGACTGAAATAAAGCGCAGTGCAAGTAAATGAAATTACAAAACCTTTACCAAAAACCTTGAAACAAAACAAGAGGTAAATTACATTAGGAAAAAATCCCAAAAAAAGCAAATCAGCACAATTGAATCAAGACATTATGACAAAAAAAAAACTCCCACAGCCTAAAAAGGGAAGGGGAATTTTCTGTGGTTAGAGCTTTGACCCGCACCTGAGGGATAGTTTCCAGCCACCCCATCATCCCCGTTTGAGGATTGTTTTTTTCCCCCCGAATTTAACATCAGCCCAAAATCTACTCCTGAAAGTCATAGGATGAAATTTTAGAACAAATTTTCTCATTTGAAACCCACGCAGAACCTTTCGGGGTTTACACCCGTTAAAACCCTAAAACCCATTTCTTTTTCTTTGGAAAGGCCTTTGATGGGGAGAAGAGGGGTTTTTTTTTAAGAAATGTGAAAAATTGCAAAGTGGGAGGTTCAGGGAAGAAAGGAAGCCCTTGGAAGAGATTTGATTGAAAAAGGGGGGGATTCGGGCCTAAAATTCCTTTTTTCAAAAGTGTGTCTGCCTCTGCCAATGTACTGAAAAAAACTTCCCCCGTGAATTTCTCATCCATGAGTTTTAGGGTCCGAGTGATTCTCAGATTGTTAGTGAGACAGTGAATTTTTTTGGGACCTCCCCCCCCTTCCCCTTGTTACCCGGGGGAAAACCTAACATCAATAAAATGGATTAGACTACACTGTGGGACTTTGTGACGCTTCATTGAAAAACTGAACACACCTTGGGTAGCCCCTTTTTAACTTTTAATGTAATCGAAAGTCGTACTTGATGTTGCACTTGTTCCCATGCCTTCCCCTCCAGTATTCAAAATCTAGCAAAAAAACAAAACGTTTGTGCAATTAAAATTTTAAACTCAAAAAAAGGAACAAATAAAAGAAAATATGCCCAAAAGCGCAGCAAATAAAAAACCAAACCAAAAAAATTAAAGGACAGGGGGATTTGTGAAAACTCCATAGAGTATCTCCCGTTTTCCCCACAGTATCTCTTGTTTTAGCCTTTTTACTTTAGATCTAAAAAAAAACGGCAATGCCTAAAATCATTAGCTGACGTAGTAGATTAGGGTTTTCATTTTAAGTTTGTTTGGCTTCTGTGTTTGGGGTTTTTTTGGTTTTTAATGCATTGTTTTGTCACCTATCCCACACTTTATCTAATATTCCCAAATCAACAGGCCAAGTATACAAACCTGCAGTGTTGGTATAATTTGAGCATACTTAAAACCGCTTCCAAAAAAGTAATGAAGCTCACTGGTTTTTCCCCAACACATGACCCCGGGGGAGAATGGCCCAAACCCAAAATCCCCATGACACTTATGGGATTCGAACCCCCGACTTCCCTCCGAAACACGGCGCAACCACTGCGAAAATGTGGCTGGTCCCCCCCCGGGGTTTTTTTTGGGTACTTTGCACAAAAATAATTTTGTTTTGGGGTTTTTTAAAAAACCCAAAATATTTACACACCACACCCATTATATTATATATAAATAAATACATAATACAAACTCTCTTCTCTCTATTTTTTGTCGTTAAATTTTAAAGTGTTCATACGGTCAGTATGGGTTTTTGCGGTAACAAGAAAGAGCAAAAGGTGGTGGGGGGGAAGTTTATTGCACACTAATCCTTACACATCAACGTTTGAAGGTCAAGATTATGGCTGTTGTAGCGTTTAGTTAAAAAACTAGCATTTCCCCTTGGTAGATAAAAAGGAAATGCTTGGCTTTTTTTTGCGTGTTTGTGCTTGTGTTTCCAAACCCCCAAACGTCGGGGTCTCTGACGCTCGATCCCCTGACTTAATAGGTTATGGGATTCTTTACCTTTTACTTTATAGGATAATATTCAGGTTCCTTTTCCACATATAGCTCCTCATCTTTGTTACTATCACAATTGGAAGGTATTAAACGTATTTATACACCACAGGCCGCTTATACACACACACACAAACACACACACAACTCATACAACGAGCGTAACAAACAACTCACTCGCAGGTTTACATACAAAAACTACACAAAGCGACTTACCCAAATTGTTAAAGCTATGCTAGAAAAAAGGATAGCATTTCCTCACCTGTCCAGTACAGCACAGGATAAATCTGCATTCCAAAAATCGGTTGTCCATGAGCATTGAAACGAAGCTTGTATTCAAGAAGTTGAAATGACGATTCTTCCCATGAGCAGCCACAGCCCATTCTGCCAAAAGTAAAGGAACCTGCTCCAGCCTCAGGATATCACTTGATAGCATGAACCTGTAAAATCGAGCCATGTATGAGCTGCTTCTAAACAGAGCTATCCCATTTGTGCCGGCTTCACACATAGATGGAAACTTGGAGCCGATATATCTTGAGCGAATCTAGAAGTGTCGCCAGTTTTCCATGAAAGTGGTACTGGGATGGAAGTGTATAACCTCTTCTTCTGAGCCATCCACTGAAAGTGATATTAAATCAGTCATTAGTATTAATCCAACAACATGTTCGTTGACTAAATTCCTACTTAAGATATTTAATAACATTAAAGAAAAGGAATGTACAGTTCTCACGGCTCTGACCAGCTCCTTAATAGGTGTGAGTGAGATGGATGGCAAAGTCCGCACAGTAAAACTGAGTGCTTTTTTGCATCAATAAAGATGGTGGCAATTTTAAGTCAAGTTCAAGTTCATCCCTTGGTGGGGACGACGATGGCGTTACCGTATGGATCGCTGCAAGTGGACCGACAATGTTTTGTCTGGGAATGTTTTCAGGAGGTTTGGTTACAGTGAGACCGGGTCCACTCTTGAGGTTGGGAATCTAGCTTTTTGCGTGGGTGTTCCCCTGCCTCCTTGCTCCTTCCACCATTCCCTTAGGACTGTTCTTTGGACGGCATGTAAGCCTAGGTTTGAGGCCAATATTCAGTTTTTCTCGTTTGACTGTATTAGCAATGGGTTTCTTGTTTGCCAGCCAGTGCCTTAATTGCTGCCAGACGTAATTTAGTCGTTAGGTTTTACGGTCTTGTAGGGTGATATTCAGTGATCCGCCTGAGGCACTTCATCTCAAAGGCGGGTTCTAATCGGCGAGTGAGTGTCATGCTTCACAGATGTTACAAGGAATGGAAGTGAGGCTGCCTTGTAGATCTTGACCTTAGTGTGAGTTCTGATGTTATGTTTTCTCCTACACATTCGCATGATTTGTCATGGAGGGAGCGTGCCATATCAAGTTGATCTTCACCTCTCGTGTGTCGTACTTCTTTGGTGAGGTGCTTCCAAGGTTCTTGAAAGTTTCCACCTCTCTAGTGTTCTCGTAACTCATTTTGATGCTAGTGGGATTGGTCGGTGGGAACTGAACAAGGCCTTGCTCTTTTCCGTGTTATCCATTAACGTGATCATTGGCTGTGTGTTTCCAGTCTGGTGTGTGAGATCCTGAGTTTTCTTCACTGCGGCAATGAGATAAATATCGAATGCGAATCGAAGATTGCATGGATGGCCTTCCTCCTATTTGTGATTATGGTCTTGAAGTCAAGGAGGGCTCTGCCTGATGTTCTCAGGAAACGTTAGAAGAGCGGGGGAATAGCGGGACGCCTAATGTCGAACTCCAATGAATTACAAATCTAGTTTTCGGGGGGAAAGAATAGTCATATGAGTTCTCAACCAGTGGTGCGCTGGGTGGGAGATGTCACTAAGCGCGCTCTGGATGATTGATCAGTTCTCGTCGAAGGTTATATTGAGCTCTCATGAGCTGCACAGGAGATCTTGTTTTACCACACTCGGTCGAAGGCCTTTTAAGTCAATGAAGTTGTTGTAGAGCTGTAGTTGATGTGGAGGTGCTTCTCTATGAGCATTTGATGTTGACGATTCAGTCGACAATGCTTTTCGACCTGGTCTGAATCCTGCTGTTCTTCTGGTAGGATTTCTTACTGCTTGTGGTTCAGTTGTTCAAGGCATATGGTAGCTTAATTTGCTTGGATGTTTTCAGACGGATTGTTCTGTAATTTTGGCAATTTTCAGGTTCCCTTCTTTGGAAGTAGAACTATGATGGATTGGGTTTCCACTGTAGGCCTCTCTATGCTGTCAGAATTGCAGTTGGAGATGGATTGTTAGTGCCTTGATAACTATGGGGCCTCCCACTTGATGAGCATCAGTGGGATGTTGTCAATCTGAGTGACTTGCCTCCATTTCAAGGATCCTTACTGCTTTTCTACCTCTTTCACAGCACCTGTGTTTGCTTTCGGGAGACTGGTCTGGGATCTTGCTTCGGAAGTTTGTTGGATTCAGCTTCGCTTTGTAGTTGTACCAGCGTATGCATTTTTCTGTCAATCTATTCAATTGATTGTGGCCGCTTCTGTAAGGATGACCATCTTTGTCTTCAATAACGGACGGTCTTAGGCTGCTGGGGAACTAGGTTATATTTTGATGGTCTTGGTACGCCCTTGCTGTCTCCTTTCGCCATTGCTCTCACCTTGGAGCATTGTTCTGACTCCAGTTCCATTGCCTCTGTCATCTTCTTTCTTGATGTCCTGTTGACTGTCTATACTCTTTGGCCGTTTGTGGGTTTTTTGTTTTGTCTGGCGTTAGCTTCCCTTACGTTGATCCGCACAGGTCAGGTAATCGTTGGTAACCCCAAACGGTTTGGTTTATTTTTCTTTTCCCAAAAGATCTCATGCTGTTCCTAAAAGGTCCTTGTGAATTGTCGCAGTGAGTTGTTGATGTATCTTGGAGGAAATTTCAAAGTTTTCAAGCGCCTACATCTCAGCTTTAAAGATTTCAGCGACTTGGTGTTCTTCAGCTTTCTATGTTGAACTGCAATCGGGGATTTCTTTCTGGTTTTTGGTCTTAGCTGGTCTGCTAGGGTATGTAGTACCATGTCGTGTATCACTTGCCGATATCAGGCCCCGGGAAAGATTCTAGTTAGGGCTTGTTGATGCTTGACTTAAATCGTTTGGGCGGAAGATGTAATCTTATGGGTGTGTAATTTCAATTTGGAGTGTGCACGTTGTTCTTTTTTAATGTCATTGTGGTGATATTAGGGTGTTGGCGACAGTAGATTGTGGCTGTTTGCGAAATTCCAAAAGTCTGAGACCTCTATCTCTGTATTAGTCACGCAAAACGGCCTATTGTCCCTTGGTCATTGGTCATAGGCGTCAGGTGTGATCTTGGCATTTCAGTTGCCCTGAATAACGAGAATAAAAAGTTTTTTTATACTTCTTTGAGTTGATTTGACTGACGCTTCAAATACTGTAGAACGCTCACTTGCTTCATCATGTAGGTCTGATGTTGGTGCATTAATTCATGATGGTCATGGTGGTTTTGCTGCGATACGATGAAGTCTGTCTATTGAGATTGGGGTAAGTGGATGACACTGTTGTCCTCTTCTTGTTGACAAGAAATGCCTATCCATGTGGTGTTTGGAGTGTGCCACGTATACCAAGTTTAGGATTCTTCTTCTTTTTTTGGGTTTGGTCTTCTCTTATGTTTGGTCAGGGCATTATCGAGGGAAGGATAGTAGAGTTGGATTTTATCACCCCTGTTTTAAATCTTGTTTAGAACTTCTGTAGTTCGCGCAGTTTCAATTTAGGATTAAAAAGATTTTTCAAGAGATTTAGAATTATTCAGGTTGGTTTTATGGTCTATTTTAAAATCGGATACTTTAGTTGCACATTTTAAATATGAGATAAAAATGTTACGAGGTGACAGCTGAATGGCTCTGTGTGTGGCGGAGCTATATATAAAGGATTGGATTGGCAAGATTTCGAATTGCACTTTCTATAGTTGCACAAGGGGAGGGATAGCTCAGTGGTCGGGGGCGTGGTTTCCCCCAGCAAGATTATGCAGGTCGAGCGTGGTTATCACTTGGATGGATGACTGTTTGTGCGCCTTGGTTCAGTTACATTACTCCCATGTATTGAGTACTGCCTCTTTACTGTCAGGGGAAGGTAAAGCAGCGAGGAAGAGGGGATGGGCGCCACTCAATATGCTGGTCCCTGGAGAAGTTGAGGTCTCTGACGCCTCGCTCCACTAGCCACATAGGTTATGGGAAACGTTTACTTTAACAAGTTGACAGTTATAACTTGACATTTGTCAGGTCAGTCAGACGAAGTTCTCTGTTACTTGCTTGGTATCAGTGTAACCTCAGTCAACATGTGCTGTTGTGTGGAGGGGATGAATCCCAATAAGAAAGAAAAGAAATATGGAGGTATTGGAGAGGAGAATTGGCGAACAAGGATTATTAAGCCCACAGAAAAGAATGAATGAATGAAGATGCAAAGCCAATATGTAACAGATTGGACGAAGGGGCCGGAGTTACAACGACCGTGCTTTCATTGATCAAACACCAGGGTTGGACAGTGGAACATATCAGCTACTGGAGTTTAAAACCATTACTTAAGCTCCTAGAGTAACAGATCACATTGGTCATGGAACGTCCGTACACTCTACCAGTGCGGAAAAATCAAAGAACTAGAGTATGAGCTTAGCCACCTATAAATCGGACATTATGGACAGAATGAAGTGAGAAGTACAGGATTTGGTGGAGAAATGATTGAAGAAGGCAACATGATCTGGTACAGTGGTTCAAGAGAAACTTCACAACAGGGAGTGGTATTTATAGTCAGAAAGGAAGTAGTGTGGTGCTTTATCAAGCTGTTACACTGGCTTCCAGATGATTTCGCTTTCCGGGTGTTCGGCAAGCTAAGAACATCACCATCATACAATATATGCACATAATCTGACCATGCAGAGAAGATGTAAGAAGAATTTTACGAAGATCTTGAAGAGAATTCATGAAGATACCCAAGAAAGAAAGACTCATCATTCAAGGGGTTTTTAACGCCAAAGTAGAGTCCTGACTGTTACAACCAATGGGCGGAAAAAGTTGGTCAGTTTGGAACTGGATAGAACAAAAACAGGGGATACGTCTTGTGGAGTTTGCCTGCACCCACCAGACTTACCTTTGCAATACCTCTACCCCACCAAGCAGTCAAGGGACACCTGGAAGCGCCAAACCGCAAGATCCATAACTAAATAGATTCTGTCTTAACACCACGGCGTTCCAAATCCCGCATCACAGAGCAGAACAAGAAATACCATGGAGGAGCTGACATAGGAGTCGGACCACGACCTATGTGTGTTGTATTCAAATGCAGCTGAAGGGAAAAACAAAAGCTGCAAACTCAACGTATCAATTTTGACGTGGACAAACTGAAAGATTCAGTGATAAGGAGATTTCCAAGCAAAGCTTGGCGGGACGTTTTGCGGCATTAACCTCCTGGACAATGACATCAATGACCTCACAACAACTTTAATGAGGCAGTCCGAGAAACAGCAGAAGCGGTTACTCGGTCGTCAAGGAAATAAACACCAGCCTTGGATACAATGAATCTTGGACCTCTGCGATACAAGAAGAGCATGAAACCAACAGTCTTCCAACCATAAAGAATACGGAGGCCCAACAAATCTTGTGAAGAAGTCAATGTTAAAGGCCAGCAGAGAAGTGGGATCGTGATCACTGTGATGAGATCGAAAAAAGACTGAAAGTGGGAACCAGTAAATATGGCATTAAACACTGAAGAACTCACAAAACAGTTCAAACCAAATCATCAGACATTGTAGACAGCTCCGGAAGGGAACTTTACAGAAGCTCTGCTTGCATTGAAAGGTGGTCTGAGTAATTGTCAAGAAGAAATATACAACTACCCCAATCCAAACCTCGACAGAGCATAATAGAAGAGGAAGCAGCAAAGATCAAGGAGTACCTCGCCATTACTATATGAGGGAAGAAGTGGAAGAAGCCTCGACAGTTATACCTGTAGGGGAAAGTTTCCCCAGAAGCAGACTAACATCCTGCTGAGCTGCTGTCAAGCATGGTGCGAACCAGTCATCAACTGTTCTAGTATTGTCAAATGATATGGGAGAAAAACAGTGTGCCAGCCAAAAATGGACACAAAACCATCATATAACCCTGCCCAAAAGGGGATCTACGCAATGCCCAAACTATAGACCAATCAACCTCATCAGGCCATTGCCAGCAAGATCATGCTCAATTAATATGAATCGATCAAGAAGTGAGGCAGAAGACATCCTTGCAGAGGAACAAGCTGGGTTCAGGGCAGCAGGAGCACAATCGAACAGAAATTTTTTTAACTGTCAATTCTGAATGGAAAAACATCTTCAAAATCAGAGAGACTGTCCAAACTTCATTCGACTTCAAGAAGGCTTTTCGGAAGGTATGGCAGAAGGCTATGGCACGTCTCAGATGTTTGGTTGAAGAAGGGACAGTGTAAACCATTCAAGACTATACAACTCGTAAGCAGGCAGTCACCTTCCTGAACAATCAGGTCGGATGACTACTTCAAAACCAAGTTGGGGTCGACAAGGATGCCTGTTTTCCTCAGTACTGTTTAATTGTTTTGGAAAAAATACGAGGGAGCCTCCTTGACTTCAACTCAACCATCTCATTGGCGGCAGACCTTGCTCAACAACTATGCGGTTTGCCGATGGACATGGACTCTATGGGCGGAGTAAAATGCAGAAACAGAGCAGGTGCATATGGGAATGGAGGTGAGCTCGGAGGAAAGTAAAAGTATTGTGAATAGCAGAGCAACGCACTGCTAAAATTTACATTGAAACGGTCCAGCAATGGAGGTGGTAGACGTTTTATACCTTGCGTACGTCAACAAAGGACGGGCGATCGTACGACAGAAGAGAAATCAAGGTCAGAATATCCATGGCAACTTCTTCCATGACAAAACTCAAACACCATATGGAAAAGTAAAGATATTAGTTTCCGAATCAAAACTAAATTCTACAAAGCCCTAATTAAGACTATCCTGTGTACGGAAGTGAAACCTGGACATTGACTGTGAAACAGCAAAGCGAATCCAGCCATTTTTGAAAACAAAATGCCATAGAAAATGTGGGCATATTGGAGAGAACGAAAGACCAATGAATTTGTCAAAGAGTCAAATAACCACGATGGCAGGTCCACAGAAACCCTTCTCACCATCGTCAAGAAGAAAAAGCTGAATGGTTCAAGCACGTCACCCGCCACAACTTACAAAAACACGTTATACTGCAGGGAACACTCGTAGTGGTGGCAGAAAGAAAGCGGGGAAGGACAGAAAAGTAGGATGGGACAAACATCAGGAATGGACCGGATGAAGACTCGTCATACTGCGCAGAGACGTGGACCGAGACGGCTGGAGGAAGCTTACCACGGCATCGTCTTTGTGTCTCATCCACGACTCAAGGTCACGGATGATGATGATTGATGATAATTGTTGGTTGTTTCGCTGAAATCCGACCCAACGGATTCGGACAGTACAAAGTATTGTCCCACTCGTATCTTCGTAATTCATGGCAATTTTCATTTTTCAAATTTTCTTGAAATCTTTATCTGTGAGTCTTTTTCCCCATTATATATAGGTCTATTGTGTTAGCTTTTCCTAGTTTTCTTTTAGCATATTCCGATGTTGATGTTGCTATCTTAGTTTATGATATGTAAAATGGTTTTAGGAGTAATTTTATTGTTTGTTACTCTTTGGCAGAATGGCTAGGAAGCCTTTTATTGTGGCATGAAATCACCCTTTAGGTTTTATTGTTATGATTTGGCTTATTTTTAACTGATGTTTTGTTAGCACATCAATAGCAATGTTTTTAATCGGTTCGGTGGGGATGGGGGTGAAGGTGGATATCCTGCAAGTAGAAGTAGAGTTCACATTCTTGATGGCCTGGGTATTGACGCTAGAATTGAGTACCACACTTTCAGGCCTTTTCGTGGAGTTAATATCAGTGCCAAGCATCCATGAGAGACCTGAATGATGAGATTTAAACGAAAGGCCAGTGTGGTTAACTCAGTAAAGTCTGTTCAGCCTTTTGAATAGTAGTCAGTGTTGTGACTGGAAAGTGACAAAAACTGAGGAAATGAAAATAATGAAACACATGCAAATTATATTATATTATAATTTATCAATAATATTATATATATATATATTCTATATATCTATAATATATATTATATTATATTGGGTGTGTGTTGTGTTATGTGTGTGTGTGTATGTGTGTAGTGTGTGTGTGTGTGTGTGAATTTAGGCCCTATTTGGGATTCTACAGTGGAATGTAACATTTTCCTAAAAGGAGAAAAGTAACTTCTAAGCATGTTGTATCATTTCATGTTATTAGAGTGATTGTTTCTAAACTAGGAATTGTTTTTTAAACCAAAAATATAGAAATTACTCACAGGGACAAATTGCCACAAAATAGCAGGCTTGCTGTGAAACTTGAAATGATTCATGGTCAATTAATTGTTTCAGAAAGCTCGCTTGGAAAAAAATCCCACACAAAACACAACTGGAAGAGCAGTATTGGTTGTAAAGATAGGTAGAGAAGAGAAAAGAGAATTTGTGTTCCGCTAAGGCAATTTGTAAAGTTTGGTTTTATTTCAATTTTAATGGATGACGTTTTTAGCAGAATTTCTCTTGTTTTTTAAATTGAAATGATTTTACGGTTGCAAGTAAAGATTAAGCGTTTGATTGCGCCTTTTTACACCCTTTTCTAATGCATGAAGCTGTGTAAATGTGATTGTTCCCACTATACACAATGACCAACTCTTTGTGAAAGGTGAGAAACAGGTTCACGTGTGAGACGATGTTGCATGTGTTCTACAGGGGCCTTGGCTTCTTTTAATTATTGGAACGCTACTGGAAAAAAAAGCGTGCAGTGCAATGTTAAATAGAAGTTACCAAAACCTTACCATACTGGTTGCCAACTGAACAAAAATGAAGTAAGAATTACATTAGACTTACAAACGAATTCAGCACCAATTGATATCATAGACATTACTGACAAAATAAAACTCCACAGCCTAAAAAATGGGGAAGGGGAGGAATTGGTCTGGTGGTTAGAGCATTGAGCTCGCAACTCCTGATGGATAGATTCAGCACCACCATCATACCGTTGAGGATTGTTTTTTCCCCACCAGAATTTACATCAGTACCAACTCTACTTCTGAAATGTCTGTGAGGATGAAATAGTAAACTAATTGTCTCATTGTGTACCAGCAGGACAGCAACTCATGTGTAAACGATAAAACCTAAAACCATTCTTTCTTTTGGAAGAGTAGGCCATTTGTACTGGTGGCAGAATCATTGATACTGTGGTTTCCCTATTTTCTTATGGTCCAATACTGTGCTCTCAAGTGCTTGAATCATTGCATGGGTCATTGATTAGGTTGTAGGTAACTTAAGATTCAGAGCAGTTGTGAATCTAACTGTAAGAATGGGTCAGCCTCATTGCTCCATTGGAGGGGTTCTGCTGAAAATTAGCCTTAAGATTCTGTAGAAGTCCAAAAGTTTGTATGCCTCTTTGTCAAGGTACTTTAATTATTTGCTATACCTGCAAACTTCTCATCCATGAGTATCTATGTATTTATTGATTCAACCAGTTGATTAGTGAGAAGAGTGCATTTTTTTATTGACCAACCCCCCTCCATATGTTAGTGGTAACGGCCTGATCGATCATCTACATGGAATGTAGACACAAGTTGGGGACTTTGTGAAAGGCCTTCATGAAGCTGAACACACCTGGTTGTAGCGTATCTCTTTAAATTATATGACGTAATTGAAAGTGTAGTTAGATGATGCACATTGTCTTGAATTCCTTAACCACTTCAGTACACAAAGTGCTAGCTAACCAAATTGTTTGGTGCAGACGATTTTCGTAAATTCTAACCACACGAACACATACTAGAGAAAAAAAAGTTGCTTGCCAATGGCTCAGCAAGAAAAACCAAAACATAATATGACAGGACAGTGGATCAAAGTGTGATAATTATACAGTATTTCCCCATGCTTCACACAGTTCGTGCTGAATCAAGTCCACTTCTAGATCTAGAGAAATCATCTGACTACTGCATTCTCACTGATAGTAGATTAAGCAGTTTTAATTCGCGATTTGGTTTGAACTTTTCACGTATTTTTCTGTTTGATTTGTGCTGTGTTTGTGTAGTGGTTTCAACAACCACAAAAACAATGAAAGACTCTGAACATCTCTGATGCGTATAGCTGATTAATTCTAACGCTTTTATTTCGCAGGGATTTACGGTTCGCTTAACTTGAACATAAGCTCAGTGATTAATCAATGCTAATATTGGGTGATGTGTGTGTGTGTTGTGTGTGTAGTTGTGTGTGTCTGTCTGTTGTCAGGTCTGTCGTCTTATCTGTTGTCTCTCTGTTACCATCATCCTCCTTCCATCAATGTTATCATTTACCTCATCAACATCCATTCACCATTCCATAATCATCATCTCTTATCATCCATCCATCCATCATCTCTTTCTTTCCTCTCTCTCTTCTCTTCTCTTCTCTTCTCTCTCTTCTCTCTCTCTCTCCTCTCTCGCTCGCTCTTCATCCTGTGTGTCATTGCTCTGTCTTTATTGTACGATATCAGAAGAATAAGTTATTTACTCTGATCTTCTGTTGTCTGATTGTCTGTTGTCTGTATGTCTGTCTGTTGTCGTTCTCTTCTCTCTCTCTCTCTCTCTCTCTATCTCTCTCTCTTACTCCTCTCTCTATCTCTCTATATATAATGGACCTTTGTTCTGTCTTTCTGTCTTGATTTCAATTTTCCCAGTACAGTTGCTATCGCACTCTCGGTCCTGCCTTTCCAGTGAAGCAGTCTTCAAGTTAAGGGTTGGAAGTTGTTTGTGGTTTTTTAAAAGCCTGCTTCTCTTGTTGCGTTTCGCTTCAGCTCTTCATTGTTTTCGGGTGGTTGTTTCAGGTGTTGATGTTGTGTGAGACGAGGTGTGGACCAGCATGGTACCCTTCGTCTATCACTGAGTTATCTGTGTCTGGGTATGCACGCTCTGGCTTTTGCCGAGTGCCGAGGTAGGTAGAGTGAGTTGCATTTGTCCGTTATTACGTTTGGTGGTGGATTTTTTGTGTTTTTTACCCCAAAATTTTTTATATCTTTATTTTATTTTATTTTTTTTATCGGGAGTGGAAATGGAATAATGGTGGATCGGTGGTCTAGAGGTAACGCGCCTGTCTAGAATGCGGAAAAGCGGGTTTGCAGTGTGCGGCGGTTTCGTTACCGTTTGGACGGAAATTTTTCCCCCATCATTAGCATGAGGGGTGGTCTGAGCGCTACAGTCTTTCGGATGAGACGTTAAACCGATGGTACGTGTGTTACACGTAATTTATATAGCGCACGTAAAAAAAAACCACGGCAAAAAGAGACATGTCCCTGGCCAAAATTCTTAGAAAAAAGCCATCTGATAGGGAAAAACAAAACACAGTGACAGGAAAAAAAAAAATGGGTGAAAGGTTGGCGCAGGCTAAGTGGGACGCGTCTTTCCGCTCTCCCGGGAGAGAGCCCGAATTTACGGAGAGAATCTGCCATGGATTAAAGTGGTATGAAATAAAATCTGGATGCGCTATTGATTTGATGCTTTACAAGATTCAGGCTATATAAATTCCAATACATTATTATTATTATTATTAATAACACTTATGTGCTTTTTTATTATCCAGTTCCCGTGTGTTTGCTGGTTTTGTAACCTTTTTTATCAGTTTCCCGGCAACACTGGGCTATTTACCAAAAAGAGGAACAGGATTTAACGTGGCGAATATGTTGCGTGGCGTTCGCTCACAGGGGCTGGTTTATAGTTCATTCGAAAGACTGAACATGTGTGCAGTGCTGCGTGCTTTCATGGACCGTTTGTGTGCGTGCGTTCGTGTATTGAATGTGCGACTGTTTGTGTCGGTTTTGGAGTGTGTGTGTATGTAGGGTGTGTGTGTGTGCGTCTGGTAGGGGTGTGTGTGTGTGTGTGGTGTGTGTGTGTGTTTTGCTTGGTAGCCTATATTGGTTGTTCATTTTTTCTTTTATGAGGGTGCATAGTTGCCTGACTTGTGGCCGGAGTCAGCTCACAAGAGATGGTCAAGATGCTGGCACTGCAGGAGGCTAATTTGTCACTGTGGACACCACCTACCCACCCTGAGGACTTCAGGATTGTGAGTTAGTTTTCATTTTTTTCACTTGTGTATTCTTTAAAATGAGAGTCAACACTCCAACCTTAAAGTTTTTATACTGCAAAGTGACGCTCGCACAATGAAAACTTCTGATTTTCTTAGGGTTAGTACAAAGATTCTGAAAAATTTTCATCCTATGCCAACCATAAAAAAAAATCATAAACCACAATGCTAGTGATGTTGCCAGATCCACATAAGACTCACTGGATATCTAGCTTCTTAAAAGACTATACAGACGCAAGACAGCACTAGTTTTTGTCTACATTAGATCAGGAATCGGAAAAAAAAGTAAACTGAGATTGGGGCTTTTTGTCAGAGTAGATTTTGCCCATAAAGTGACTATACAAAAAGACTTTGAGTACAGAGAAGAAAAGTTGTTTTGTTGAGCGTGGCTGCGGCAAGGAAGACGAAGAACCGATAGTTATACTTTGGAACGGTATCGAGAGGTTTTAGGGCAGGTCAAGTTAGAGGAATACGGTACCTTCAGTCCTCCTAATATAATAATTAATACTAGTAATAATGATGATGATATTAATAAAATAAAAAAGGAAGAATATATGCGCTATATTTGAAAAAACACAACAAATCAAAGCGCTATATTTAATTCATCTCTACACATGCAGCCCACAAAGATTAAAGATTTAACCAAATAACTACACACAAACGCACGCAACACACACACACACACAACACACACCACCCCACACACAACCACACACACCACACACCCACAAAACACAACACAGCAACAACAACAACAAACACACAACACACAACACACCACACACACACACCACACACAACACGCGCGGCGCGCGCGCGGCGCGCGCACCTACGCGCATCTTGCAACTTTCCTCAAAAGTCCTTCGGTGAGCACTATAAACGAGGCCCTTGTGATGCGACGCACGCAGAAAATCTTACGCACCCGTTAAATACTGTTTCGCTTTTGTATGAGTAGGCCATTGTGTGCGGTGGGAACAGATGAAAGAATTCACAAAAACGCAAACACACGGAGATGTATGTAAAAAAGACAAAAGTGCTCATTCCATTATCCTCGATATAAAAGAAGAAATAAACATAAATATATTATATTAAAACACACACACCAAGCGTGCATACCTTGAATGGAAGTACATCTGAAAACAAAACCAGGACTTTTAACCCTTCCCAGATCACAAAGGTCTCAGAATAAGTCAAAAGTCAGACGAATGAATGTTTCAATGGCACCACAAGAGTTCAAGGGCGCAGTTGTCCATCTGTTGTCACATGATGTGACCTAGTTCTAGTGTGTCCGTTGACTTGACCATCCTGCACTGTCTGTAGACAGAACCTGTCAGCCGTAACTCTGAAAACTAATACAGTGCAGGAACACATACTCCGTACGTTCCATGTGGCCCCACGCATATTGCTTGCACGCAACAGATGCACGCCCCGCGCATGTGCGCGGCAACACACACCATACATTATTTTTGGCGCGGCCATACATTACACACACACCCACCAACGCACACACACAGGCACGACACAACAACACTTACACATCAAAACACACGAACACATTAACACAACACATCACCACACACACACTCTTCCCCCTCATATCTCTCTTCCTCTTCTCTCTCTCACACAACCACACACGCACGACGCACGCAGAAGCACGCATCACCGCACGCACGTACACAAGACAAGAATAAAATAAATAAATCAATAAATTAAATCAACACATTCCCACACACTCATCTCTCTCTCAACATAAACACACACTCACACACACTACACACACACACACGCAGCCAACAACAGGTACGCGACATACACAACACACAAACACACTAACACACTCAAAAAAACGCACTCAACATAAACCACACACACACCACATCACACCTCCCTCTCTCTCTCTTCACACCACACACACACAACACAACACACCCAAACACACACACACACACACCACACACACACCACACACCACACAACTCACTCACTGTGGCTGCTCGGGTCAGCCCACTCGGTATTATGAAGTCCTAGACAGGAGGACATCCATCAAAAGCTCAAAGTCTGCTTCTCTTAACGTCAGACCATGTCTAAGATGACTTATTTCTGCCCACATGTTAGAATGTGGTTTAAATGAAACAGATTGAAGAGGAAGTAAAGCTGATTTTATATCAACACCAACTGAAATTTGGAACACAAAAAAGCTAAGCCATCGATATATCTTAAAGCCATAAGAATCGCAATAAGTTCCACAGTATAAACAGACCGATTTTTTCCAAGGTAGTATGATTTTACAGTTTTACCTTCAGGGATAACAAAAGATTTCCCACCCACTTTATATTGAAAACACACTCTTTCATTAGGTAGGAAAAAAATGTGGTCCACAACCCCTATGTTTAAGTTTATATAAGAATCGGGCATGCCAAACTTGATTGTAAGCTTTTTTGAAGTTAAAGAAAATGATGCACAGATTGTTCGTTTCATCTTGCAAATTGATATGTGATTTTGGTGGTAATTTTCACTAGATGGTCAATTGATGATGTTTCCGTTTGAACGCCGGTTTGGTTAGGTGGGATAACATTAGTTTTACAACACAAGTGAACTCATCTTCCTAAAACCATTCTTTTCATTAGTTTACAGGCGTGAAATGCCAAAGCACTAGGTTTGTAGCTTTTCTGTTCTTTTCTGGTTTTCCTTTCTGTTAGTGCGGTTATAACAATAATTGCTTTTATTTTTTTTTCATTTATTAAAGATTTATTCTTTATATATCGGGGATACTGGCCAAAAACACTATGTGCTTTTTTTACATCCTGTTCCCGTGTGTATGACGTTTTGTTGTAAACTTTTGTCATCTTTACCACGGCACACAATGGTCTATCTTACGATAAGAGGAACTGGATTTAACGTGTGCGCTAGATGTTCTCGCGAGCGTTCGGCACCACGGACCTCGGTTAATAGTCTCATCCGAAGGACTTTTGGGTAGAGTGGTGTCTGCGTGCATGTTAACTCCTGGGTAGGGATATGTTATATTAAACAGCGAAGCGAGAAAAGCATCACACCACCGTCTGATATCACAGTATTGTAATTGACTTCATAATATAATAATAATAATGTATGGAATTTATATAGCGCTGAATCTTGTAAAAGCAACAAATCTCAAGCGCTCAGATTTGATTTCATACCACTTTAGTCACGCAGATTTCTCTCTGTGAAATTCGGGGTGCTCTCCCCGGCGAGAGCGGAGAACGCGTCGCACTTAGCGCTGGCCACCCTTTCCACCCCCCTTTTTTTTTTTTTTTTTTGCTGCAGCTGTATTTGTTTCACTATCAGCTGTATTGTTTCATTCATGGGAGATTATAGTGTTTTTGAATGGACTTGACTTGACAAACATTAATTCTCATTAATTTCTACTTGTCAGCAGACAACAAGGGGAAATTAGATCCAGTGTCGAAAGATGTTAAAGTCTTTAGGATCCTATATTCAACTTCAGTTGTGCATTGTTTTTATGCATCTAAATATAGTATAATCTATATTATTTTCGATTCAAATCTCGATTACTGTAAAAGACTTTACAGTAACAGGAATTTCAGATGTCTATGCGATCTTATAGATCTAGGGTTTATAAGCTGGCATAGTGTAAGGGGAAAATATTGATTAAAGGAAAACATGCTGTACTGTCGTTTGAGATGAATCGAGTAAAGCTAAGACTTTTCAAGGTATATATCAATGAATATGTCATAATATGCTTGTCAAGTTGTTAATGATCTTTCTATCTAAATTTTAGCATATTTCACACGGAGTTACTGTTAGTATTCATATTTTTTTTGGGGGAGTATATTGTTCTAGGCGTTTTATTCTCCGTTCAATTTTTTGTAATCCTCTAACCCAATAAGGGGTGAAAGAAAATAAATCTTGAATCTTGAATAGGATAAAGGAAATAACTCAAATCCCTCTCTCTTTCCCCTCTTTCTCTCTCTCATTCTCTCTCTCTCTCTTCTCTTCTACTCTCTCTTCTTCTTTCTCATCTTTCTCTGTCTTTCTCTCTATCTCATGCACACACATATAAGCTGGCTAATTGGTAGCTATTTTTAACGACCTTAAAATACGTATGGGGATGTGATGGAAGTGGTTGCAAAATCTTCATTAGTGCCCTAACGTCCATAGAGACGTCGGGGTCTCTGACGCTCGATCCCCTGACTTAATAGGTTATGGGATTCTTTACCTTTTACTTTATAGGATAATATTCAGGTTCCTTTTCCACATATAGCTCCTCATCTTTGTTACTATCACAATTGGAAGGTATTAAACGTATTTATACACCACAGGCCGCTTATACACACACACACAAACACACACACAACTCATACAACGAGCGTAACAAACAACTCACTCGCAGGTTTACATACAAAAACTACACAAAGCGACTTACCCAAATTGTTAAAGCTATGCTAGAAAAAAGGATAGCATTTCCTCACCTGTCCAGTACAGCACAGGATAAATCTGCATTCCAAAAATCGGTTGTCCATGAGCATTGAAACGAAGCTTGTATTCAAGAAGTTGAAATGACGATTCTTCCCATGAGCAGCCACAGCCCATTCTGCCAAAAGTAAAGGAACCTGCTCCAGCCTCAGGATATCACTTGATAGCATGAACCTGTAAAATCGAGCCATGTATGAGCTGCTTCTAAACAGAGCTATCCCATTTGTGCCGGCTTCACACATAGATGGAAACTTGGAGCCGATATATCTTGAGCGAATCTAGAAGTGTCGCCAGTTTTCCATGAAAGTGGTACTGGGATGGAAGTGTATAACCTCTTCTTCTGAGCCATCCACTGAAAGTGATATTAAATCAGTCATTAGTATTAATCCAACAACATGTTCGTTGACTAAATTCCTACTTAAGATATTTAATAACATTAAAGAAAAGGAATGTACAGTTCTCACGGCTCTGACCAGCTCCTTAATAGGTGTGAGTGAGATGGATGGCAAAGTCCGCACAGTAAAACTGAGTGCTTTTTTGCATCAATAAAGATGGTGGCAATTTTAAGTCAAGTTCAAGTTCATCCCTTGGTGGGGACGACGATGGCGTTACCGTATGGATCGCTGCAAGTGGACCGACAATGTTTTGTCTGGGAATGTTTTCAGGAGGTTTGGTTACAGTGAGACCGGGTCCACTCTTGAGGTTGGGAATCTAGCTTTTTGCGTGGGTGTTCCCCTGCCTCCTTGCTCCTTCCACCATTCCCTTAGGACTGTTCTTTGGACGGCATGTAAGCCTAGGTTTGAGGCCAATATTCAGTTTTTCTCGTTTGACTGTATTAGCAATGGGTTTCTTGTTTGCCAGCCAGTGCCTTAATTGCTGCCAGACGTAATTTAGTCGTTAGGTTTTACGGTCTTGTAGGGTGATATTCAGTGATCCGCCTGAGGCACTTCATCTCAAAGGCGGGTTCTAATCGGCGAGTGAGTGTCATGCTTCACAGATGTTACAAGGAATGGAAGTGAGGCTGCCTTGTAGATCTTGACCTTAGTGTGAGTTCTGATGTTATGTTTTCTCCTACACATTCGCATGATTTGTCATGGAGGGAGCGTGCCATATCAAGTTGATCTTCACCTCTCGTGTGTCGTACTTCTTTGGTGAGGTGCTTCCAAGGTTCTTGAAAGTTTCCACCTCTCTAGTGTTCTCGTAACTCATTTTGATGCTAGTGGGATTGGTCGGTGGGAACTGAACAAGGCCTTGCTCTTTTCCGTGTTATCCATTAACGTGATCATTGGCTGTGTGTTTCCAGTCTGGTGTGTGAGATCCTGAGTTTTCTTCACTGCGGCAATGAGATAAATATCGAATGCGAATCGAAGATTGCATGGATGGCCTTCCTCCTATTTGTGATTATGGTCTTGAAGTCAAGGAGGGCTCTGCCTGATGTTCTCAGGAAACGTTAGAAGAGCGGGGGAATAGCGGGACGCCTAATGTCGAACTCCAATGAATTACAAATCTAGTTTTCGGGGGGAAAGAATAGTCATATGAGTTCTCAACCAGTGGTGCGCTGGGTGGGAGATGTCACTAAGCGCGCTCTGGATGATTGATCAGTTCTCGTCGAAGGTTATATTGAGCTCTCATGAGCTGCACAGGAGATCTTGTTTTACCACACTCGGTCGAAGGCCTTTTAAGTCAATGAAGTTGTTGTAGAGCTGTAGTTGATGTGGAGGTGCTTCTCTATGAGCATTTGATGTTGACGATTCAGTCGACAATGCTTTTCGACCTGGTCTGAATCCTGCTGTTCTTCTGGTAGGATTTCTTACTGCTTGTGGTTCAGTTGTTCAAGGCATATGGTAGCTTAATTTGCTTGGATGTTTTCAGACGGATTGTTCTGTAATTTTGGCAATTTTCAGGTTCCCTTCTTTGGAAGTAGAACTATGATGGATTGGGTTTCCACTGTAGGCCTCTCTATGCTGTCAGAATTGCAGTTGGAGATGGATTGTTAGTGCCTTGATAACTATGGGGCCTCCCACTTGATGAGCATCAGTGGGATGTTGTCAATCTGAGTGACTTGCCTCCATTTCAAGGATCCTTACTGCTTTTCTACCTCTTTCACAGCACCTGTGTTTGCTTTCGGGAGACTGGTCTGGGATCTTGCTTCGGAAGTTTGTTGGATTCAGCTTCGCTTTGTAGTTGTACCAGCGTATGCATTTTTCTGTCAATCTATTCAATTGATTGTGGCCGCTTCTGTAAGGATGACCATCTTTGTCTTCAATAACGGACGGTCTTAGGCTGCTGGGGAACTAGGTTATATTTTGATGGTCTTGGTACGCCCTTGCTGTCTCCTTTCGCCATTGCTCTCACCTTGGAGCATTGTTCTGACTCCAGTTCCATTGCCTCTGTCATCTTCTTTCTTGATGTCCTGTTGACTGTCTATACTCTTTGGCCGTTTGTGGGTTTTTTGTTTTGTCTGGCGTTAGCTTCCCTTACGTTGATCCGCACAGGTCAGGTAATCGTTGGTAACCCCAAACGGTTTGGTTTATTTTTCTTTTCCCAAAAGATCTCATGCTGTTCCTAAAAGGTCCTTGTGAATTGTCGCAGTGAGTTGTTGATGTATCTTGGAGGAAATTTCAAAGTTTTCAAGCGCCTACATCTCAGCTTTAAAGATTTCAGCGACTTGGTGTTCTTCAGCTTTCTATGTTGAACTGCAATCGGGGATTTCTTTCTGGTTTTTGGTCTTAGCTGGTCTGCTAGGGTATGTAGTACCATGTCGTGTATCACTTGCCGATATCAGGCCCCGGGAAAGATTCTAGTTAGGGCTTGTTGATGCTTGACTTAAATCGTTTGGGCGGAAGATGTAATCTTATGGGTGTGTAATTTCAATTTGGAGTGTGCACGTTGTTCTTTTTTAATGTCATTGTGGTGATATTAGGGTGTTGGCGACAGTAGATTGTGGCTGTTTGCGAAATTCCAAAAGTCTGAGACCTCTATCTCTGTATTAGTCACGCAAAACGGCCTATTGTCCCTTGGTCATTGGTCATAGGCGTCAGGTGTGATCTTGGCATTTCAGTTGCCCTGAATAACGAGAATAAAAAGTTTTTTTATACTTCTTTGAGTTGATTTGACTGACGCTTCAAATACTGTAGAACGCTCACTTGCTTCATCATGTAGGTCTGATGTTGGTGCATTAATTCATGATGGTCATGGTGGTTTTGCTGCGATACGATGAAGTCTGTCTATTGAGATTGGGGTAAGTGGATGACACTGTTGTCCTCTTCTTGTTGACAAGAAATGCCTATCCATGTGGTGTTTGGAGTGTGCCACGTATACCAAGTTTAGGATTCTTCTTCTTTTTTTGGGTTTGGTCTTCTCTTATGTTTGGTCAGGGCATTATCGAGGGAAGGATAGTAGAGTTGGATTTTATCACCCCTGTTTTAAATCTTGTTTAGAACTTCTGTAGTTCGCGCAGTTTCAATTTAGGATTAAAAAGATTTTTCAAGAGATTTAGAATTATTCAGGTTGGTTTTATGGTCTATTTTAAAATCGGATACTTTAGTTGCACATTTTAAATATGAGATAAAAATGTTACGAGGTGACAGCTGAATGGCTCTGTGTGTGGCGGAGCTATATATAAAGGATTGGATTGGCAAGATTTCGAATTGCACTTTCTATAGTTGCACAAGGGGAGGGATAGCTCAGTGGTCGGGGGCGTGGTTTCCCCCAGCAAGATTATGCAGGTCGAGCGTGGTTATCACTTGGATGGATGACTGTTTGTGCGCCTTGGTTCAGTTACATTACTCCCATGTATTGAGTACTGCCTCTTTACTGTCAGGGGAAGGTAAAGCAGCGAGGAAGAGGGGATGGGCGCCACTCAATATGCTGGTCCCTGGAGAAGTTGAGGTCTCTGACGCCTCGCTCCACTAGCCACATAGGTTATGGGAAACGTTTACTTTAACAAGTTGACAGTTATAACTTGACATTTGTCAGGTCAGTCAGACGAAGTTCTCTGTTACTTGCTTGGTATCAGTGTAACCTCAGTCAACATGTGCTGTTGTGTGGAGGGGATGAATCCCAATAAGAAAGAAAAGAAATATGGAGGTATTGGAGAGGAGAATTGGCGAACAAGGATTATTAAGCCCACAGAAAAGAATGAATGAATGAAGATGCAAAGCCAATATGTAACAGATTGGACGAAGGGGCCGGAGTTACAACGACCGTGCTTTCATTGATCAAACACCAGGGTTGGACAGTGGAACATATCAGCTACTGGAGTTTAAAACCATTACTTAAGCTCCTAGAGTAACAGATCACATTGGTCATGGAACGTCCGTACACTCTACCAGTGCGGAAAAATCAAAGAACTAGAGTATGAGCTTAGCCACCTATAAATCGGACATTATGGACAGAATGAAGTGAGAAGTACAGGATTTGGTGGAGAAATGATTGAAGAAGGCAACATGATCTGGTACAGTGGTTCAAGAGAAACTTCACAACAGGGAGTGGTATTTATAGTCAGAAAGGAAGTAGTGTGGTGCTTTATCAAGCTGTTACACTGGCTTCCAGATGATTTCGCTTTCCGGGTGTTCGGCAAGCTAAGAACATCACCATCATACAATATATGCACATAATCTGACCATGCAGAGAAGATGTAAGAAGAATTTTACGAAGATCTTGAAGAGAATTCATGAAGATACCCAAGAAAGAAAGACTCATCATTCAAGGGGTTTTTAACGCCAAAGTAGAGTCCTGACTGTTACAACCAATGGGCGGAAAAAGTTGGTCAGTTTGGAACTGGATAGAACAAAAACAGGGGATACGTCTTGTGGAGTTTGCCTGCACCCACCAGACTTACCTTTGCAATACCTCTACCCCACCAAGCAGTCAAGGGACACCTGGAAGCGCCAAACCGCAAGATCCATAACTAAATAGATTCTGTCTTAACACCACGGCGTTCCAAATCCCGCATCACAGAGCAGAACAAGAAATACCATGGAGGAGCTGACATAGGAGTCGGACCACGACCTATGTGTGTTGTATTCAAATGCAGCTGAAGGGAAAAACAAAAGCTGCAAACTCAACGTATCAATTTTGACGTGGACAAACTGAAAGATTCAGTGATAAGGAGATTTCCAAGCAAAGCTTGGCGGGACGTTTTGCGGCATTAACCTCCTGGACAATGACATCAATGACCTCACAACAACTTTAATGAGGCAGTCCGAGAAACAGCAGAAGCGGTTACTCGGTCGTCAAGGAAATAAACACCAGCCTTGGATACAATGAATCTTGGACCTCTGCGATACAAGAAGAGCATGAAACCAACAGTCTTCCAACCATAAAGAATACGGAGGCCCAACAAATCTTGTGAAGAAGTCAATGTTAAAGGCCAGCAGAGAAGTGGGATCGTGATCACTGTGATGAGATCGAAAAAAGACTGAAAGTGGGAACCAGTAAATATGGCATTAAACACTGAAGAACTCACAAAACAGTTCAAACCAAATCATCAGACATTGTAGACAGCTCCGGAAGGGAACTTTACAGAAGCTCTGCTTGCATTGAAAGGTGGTCTGAGTAATTGTCAAGAAGAAATATACAACTACCCCAATCCAAACCTCGACAGAGCATAATAGAAGAGGAAGCAGCAAAGATCAAGGAGTACCTCGCCATTACTATATGAGGGAAGAAGTGGAAGAAGCCTCGACAGTTATACCTGTAGGGGAAAGTTTCCCCAGAAGCAGACTAACATCCTGCTGAGCTGCTGTCAAGCATGGTGCGAACCAGTCATCAACTGTTCTAGTATTGTCAAATGATATGGGAGAAAAACAGTGTGCCAGCCAAAAATGGACACAAAACCATCATATAACCCTGCCCAAAAGGGGATCTACGCAATGCCCAAACTATAGACCAATCAACCTCATCAGGCCATTGCCAGCAAGATCATGCTCAATTAATATGAATCGATCAAGAAGTGAGGCAGAAGACATCCTTGCAGAGGAACAAGCTGGGTTCAGGGCAGCAGGAGCACAATCGAACAGAAATTTTTTTAACTGTCAATTCTGAATGGAAAAACATCTTCAAAATCAGAGAGACTGTCCAAACTTCATTCGACTTCAAGAAGGCTTTTCGGAAGGTATGGCAGAAGGCTATGGCACGTCTCAGATGTTTGGTTGAAGAAGGGACAGTGTAAACCATTCAAGACTATACAACTCGTAAGCAGGCAGTCACCTTCCTGAACAATCAGGTCGGATGACTACTTCAAAACCAAGTTGGGGTCGACAAGGATGCCTGTTTTCCTCAGTACTGTTTAATTGTTTTGGAAAAAATACGAGGGAGCCTCCTTGACTTCAACTCAACCATCTCATTGGCGGCAGACCTTGCTCAACAACTATGCGGTTTGCCGATGGACATGGACTCTATGGGCGGAGTAAAATGCAGAAACAGAGCAGGTGCATATGGGAATGGAGGTGAGCTCGGAGGAAAGTAAAAGTATTGTGAATAGCAGAGCAACGCACTGCTAAAATTTACATTGAAACGGTCCAGCAATGGAGGTGGTAGACGTTTTATACCTTGCGTACGTCAACAAAGGACGGGCGATCGTACGACAGAAGAGAAATCAAGGTCAGAATATCCATGGCAACTTCTTCCATGACAAAACTCAAACACCATATGGAAAAGTAAAGATATTAGTTTCCGAATCAAAACTAAATTCTACAAAGCCCTAATTAAGACTATCCTGTGTACGGAAGTGAAACCTGGACATTGACTGTGAAACAGCAAAGCGAATCCAGCCATTTTTGAAAACAAAATGCCATAGAAAATGTGGGCATATTGGAGAGAACGAAAGACCAATGAATTTGTCAAAGAGTCAAATAACCACGATGGCAGGTCCACAGAAACCCTTCTCACCATCGTCAAGAAGAAAAAGCTGAATGGTTCAAGCACGTCACCCGCCACAACTTACAAAAACACGTTATACTGCAGGGAACACTCGTAGTGGTGGCAGAAAGAAAGCGGGGAAGGACAGAAAAGTAGGATGGGACAAACATCAGGAATGGACCGGATGAAGACTCGTCATACTGCGCAGAGACGTGGACCGAGACGGCTGGAGGAAGCTTACCACGGCATCGTCTTTGTGTCTCATCCACGACTCAAGGTCACGGATGATGATGATTGATGATAATTGTTGGTTGTTTCGCTGAAATCCGACCCAACGGATTCGGACAGTACAAAGTATTGTCCCACTCGTATCTTCGTAATTCATGGCAATTTTCATTTTTCAAATTTTCTTGAAATCTTTATCTGTGAGTCTTTTTCCCCATTATATATAGGTCTATTGTGTTAGCTTTTCCTAGTTTTCTTTTAGCATATTCCGATGTTGATGTTGCTATCTTAGTTTATGATATGTAAAATGGTTTTAGGAGTAATTTTATTGTTTGTTACTCTTTGGCAGAATGGCTAGGAAGCCTTTTATTGTGGCATGAAATCACCCTTTAGGTTTTATTGTTATGATTTGGCTTATTTTTAACTGATGTTTTGTTAGCACATCAATAGCAATGTTTTTAATCGGTTCGGTGGGGATGGGGGTGAAGGTGGATATCCTGCAAGTAGAAGTAGAGTTCACATTCTTGATGGCCTGGGTATTGACGCTAGAATTGAGTACCACACTTTCAGGCCTTTTCGTGGAGTTAATATCAGTGCCAAGCATCCATGAGAGACCTGAATGATGAGATTTAAACGAAAGGCCAGTGTGGTTAACTCAGTAAAGTCTGTTCAGCCTTTTGAATAGTAGTCAGTGTTGTGACTGGAAAGTGACAAAAACTGAGGAAATGAAAATAATGAAACACATGCAAATTATATTATATTATAATTTATCAATAATATTATATATATATATATTCTATATATCTATAATATATATTATATTATATTGGGTGTGTGTTGTGTTATGTGTGTGTGTGTATGTGTGTAGTGTGTGTGTGTGTGTGTGAATTTAGGCCCTATTTGGGATTCTACAGTGGAATGTAACATTTTCCTAAAAGGAGAAAAGTAACTTCTAAGCATGTTGTATCATTTCATGTTATTAGAGTGATTGTTTCTAAACTAGGAATTGTTTTTTAAACCAAAAATATAGAAATTACTCACAGGGACAAATTGCCACAAAATAGCAGGCTTGCTGTGAAACTTGAAATGATTCATGGTCAATTAATTGTTTCAGAAAGCTCGCTTGGAAAAAAATCCCACACAAAACACAACTGGAAGAGCAGTATTGGTTGTAAAGATAGGTAGAGAAGAGAAAAGAGAATTTGTGTTCCGCTAAGGCAATTTGTAAAGTTTGGTTTTATTTCAATTTTAATGGATGACGTTTTTAGCAGAATTTCTCTTGTTTTTTAAATTGAAATGATTTTACGGTTGCAAGTAAAGATTAAGCGTTTGATTGCGCCTTTTTACACCCTTTTCTAATGCATGAAGCTGTGTAAATGTGATTGTTCCCACTATACACAATGACCAACTCTTTGTGAAAGGTGAGAAACAGGTTCACGTGTGAGACGATGTTGCATGTGTTCTACAGGGGCCTTGGCTTCTTTTAATTATTGGAACGCTACTGGAAAAAAAAGCGTGCAGTGCAATGTTAAATAGAAGTTACCAAAACCTTACCATACTGGTTGCCAACTGAACAAAAATGAAGTAAGAATTACATTAGACTTACAAACGAATTCAGCACCAATTGATATCATAGACATTACTGACAAAATAAAACTCCACAGCCTAAAAAATGGGGAAGGGGAGGAATTGGTCTGGTGGTTAGAGCATTGAGCTCGCAACTCCTGATGGATAGATTCAGCACCACCATCATACCGTTGAGGATTGTTTTTTCCCCACCAGAATTTACATCAGTACCAACTCTACTTCTGAAATGTCTGTGAGGATGAAATAGTAAACTAATTGTCTCATTGTGTACCAGCAGGACAGCAACTCATGTGTAAACGATAAAACCTAAAACCATTCTTTCTTTTGGAAGAGTAGGCCATTTGTACTGGTGGCAGAATCATTGATACTGTGGTTTCCCTATTTTCTTATGGTCCAATACTGTGCTCTCAAGTGCTTGAATCATTGCATGGGTCATTGATTAGGTTGTAGGTAACTTAAGATTCAGAGCAGTTGTGAATCTAACTGTAAGAATGGGTCAGCCTCATTGCTCCATTGGAGGGGTTCTGCTGAAAATTAGCCTTAAGATTCTGTAGAAGTCCAAAAGTTTGTATGCCTCTTTGTCAAGGTACTTTAATTATTTGCTATACCTGCAAACTTCTCATCCATGAGTATCTATGTATTTATTGATTCAACCAGTTGATTAGTGAGAAGAGTGCATTTTTTTATTGACCAACCCCCCTCCATATGTTAGTGGTAACGGCCTGATCGATCATCTACATGGAATGTAGACACAAGTTGGGGACTTTGTGAAAGGCCTTCATGAAGCTGAACACACCTGGTTGTAGCGTATCTCTTTAAATTATATGACGTAATTGAAAGTGTAGTTAGATGATGCACATTGTCTTGAATTCCTTAACCACTTCAGTACACAAAGTGCTAGCTAACCAAATTGTTTGGTGCAGACGATTTTCGTAAATTCTAACCACACGAACACATACTAGAGAAAAAAAAGTTGCTTGCCAATGGCTCAGCAAGAAAAACCAAAACATAATATGACAGGACAGTGGATCAAAGTGTGATAATTATACAGTATTTCCCCATGCTTCACACAGTTCGTGCTGAATCAAGTCCACTTCTAGATCTAGAGAAATCATCTGACTACTGCATTCTCACTGATAGTAGATTAAGCAGTTTTAATTCGCGATTTGGTTTGAACTTTTCACGTATTTTTCTGTTTGATTTGTGCTGTGTTTGTGTAGTGGTTTCAACAACCACAAAAACAATGAAAGACTCTGAACATCTCTGATGCGTATAGCTGATTAATTCTAACGCTTTTATTTCGCAGGGATTTACGGTTCGCTTAACTTGAACATAAGCTCAGTGATTAATCAATGCTAATATTGGGTGATGTGTGTGTGTGTTGTGTGTGTAGTTGTGTGTGTCTGTCTGTTGTCAGGTCTGTCGTCTTATCTGTTGTCTCTCTGTTACCATCATCCTCCTTCCATCAATGTTATCATTTACCTCATCAACATCCATTCACCATTCCATAATCATCATCTCTTATCATCCATCCATCCATCATCTCTTTCTTTCCTCTCTCTCTTCTCTTCTCTTCTCTTCTCTCTCTTCTCTCTCTCTCTCCTCTCTCGCTCGCTCTTCATCCTGTGTGTCATTGCTCTGTCTTTATTGTACGATATCAGAAGAATAAGTTATTTACTCTGATCTTCTGTTGTCTGATTGTCTGTTGTCTGTATGTCTGTCTGTTGTCGTTCTCTTCTCTCTCTCTCTCTCTCTCTCTATCTCTCTCTCTTACTCCTCTCTCTATCTCTCTATATATAATGGACCTTTGTTCTGTCTTTCTGTCTTGATTTCAATTTTCCCAGTACAGTTGCTATCGCACTCTCGGTCCTGCCTTTCCAGTGAAGCAGTCTTCAAGTTAAGGGTTGGAAGTTGTTTGTGGTTTTTTAAAAGCCTGCTTCTCTTGTTGCGTTTCGCTTCAGCTCTTCATTGTTTTCGGGTGGTTGTTTCAGGTGTTGATGTTGTGTGAGACGAGGTGTGGACCAGCATGGTACCCTTCGTCTATCACTGAGTTATCTGTGTCTGGGTATGCACGCTCTGGCTTTTGCCGAGTGCCGAGGTAGGTAGAGTGAGTTGCATTTGTCCGTTATTACGTTTGGTGGTGGATTTTTTGTGTTTTTTACCCCAAAATTTTTTATATCTTTATTTTATTTTATTTTTTTTATCGGGAGTGGAAATGGAATAATGGTGGATCGGTGGTCTAGAGGTAACGCGCCTGTCTAGAATGCGGAAAAGCGGGTTTGCAGTGTGCGGCGGTTTCGTTACCGTTTGGACGGAAATTTTTCCCCCATCATTAGCATGAGGGGTGGTCTGAGCGCTACAGTCTTTCGGATGAGACGTTAAACCGATGGTACGTGTGTTACACGTAATTTATATAGCGCACGTAAAAAAAAACCACGGCAAAAAGAGACATGTCCCTGGCCAAAATTCTTAGAAAAAAGCCATCTGATAGGGAAAAACAAAACACAGTGACAGGAAAAAAAAAAATGGGTGAAAGGTTGGCGCAGGCTAAGTGGGACGCGTCTTTCCGCTCTCCCGGGAGAGAGCCCGAATTTACGGAGAGAATCTGCCATGGATTAAAGTGGTATGAAATAAAATCTGGATGCGCTATTGATTTGATGCTTTACAAGATTCAGGCTATATAAATTCCAATACATTATTATTATTATTATTAATAACACTTATGTGCTTTTTTATTATCCAGTTCCCGTGTGTTTGCTGGTTTTGTAACCTTTTTTATCAGTTTCCCGGCAACACTGGGCTATTTACCAAAAAGAGGAACAGGATTTAACGTGGCGAATATGTTGCGTGGCGTTCGCTCACAGGGGCTGGTTTATAGTTCATTCGAAAGACTGAACATGTGTGCAGTGCTGCGTGCTTTCATGGACCGTTTGTGTGCGTGCGTTCGTGTATTGAATGTGCGACTGTTTGTGTCGGTTTTGGAGTGTGTGTGTATGTAGGGTGTGTGTGTGTGCGTCTGGTAGGGGTGTGTGTGTGTGTGTGGTGTGTGTGTGTGTTTTGCTTGGTAGCCTATATTGGTTGTTCATTTTTTCTTTTATGAGGGTGCATAGTTGCCTGACTTGTGGCCGGAGTCAGCTCACAAGAGATGGTCAAGATGCTGGCACTGCAGGAGGCTAATTTGTCACTGTGGACACCACCTACCCACCCTGAGGACTTCAGGATTGTGAGTTAGTTTTCATTTTTTTCACTTGTGTATTCTTTAAAATGAGAGTCAACACTCCAACCTTAAAGTTTTTATACTGCAAAGTGACGCTCGCACAATGAAAACTTCTGATTTTCTTAGGGTTAGTACAAAGATTCTGAAAAATTTTCATCCTATGCCAACCATAAAAAAAAATCATAAACCACAATGCTAGTGATGTTGCCAGATCCACATAAGACTCACTGGATATCTAGCTTCTTAAAAGACTATACAGACGCAAGACAGCACTAGTTTTTGTCTACATTAGATCAGGAATCGGAAAAAAAAGTAAACTGAGATTGGGGCTTTTTGTCAGAGTAGATTTTGCCCATAAAGTGACTATACAAAAAGACTTTGAGTACAGAGAAGAAAAGTTGTTTTGTTGAGCGTGGCTGCGGCAAGGAAGACGAAGAACCGATAGTTATACTTTGGAACGGTATCGAGAGGTTTTAGGGCAGGTCAAGTTAGAGGAATACGGTACCTTCAGTCCTCCTAATATAATAATTAATACTAGTAATAATGATGATGATATTAATAAAATAAAAAAGGAAGAATATATGCGCTATATTTGAAAAAACACAACAAATCAAAGCGCTATATTTAATTCATCTCTACACATGCAGCCCACAAAGATTAAAGATTTAACCAAATAACTACACACAAACGCACGCAACACACACACACACACAACACACACCACCCCACACACAACCACACACACCACACACCCACAAAACACAACACAGCAACAACAACAACAAACACACAACACACAACACACCACACACACACACCACACACAACACGCGCGGCGCGCGCGCGGCGCGCGCACCTACGCGCATCTTGCAACTTTCCTCAAAAGTCCTTCGGTGAGCACTATAAACGAGGCCCTTGTGATGCGACGCACGCAGAAAATCTTACGCACCCGTTAAATACTGTTTCGCTTTTGTATGAGTAGGCCATTGTGTGCGGTGGGAACAGATGAAAGAATTCACAAAAACGCAAACACACGGAGATGTATGTAAAAAAGACAAAAGTGCTCATTCCATTATCCTCGATATAAAAGAAGAAATAAACATAAATATATTATATTAAAACACACACACCAAGCGTGCATACCTTGAATGGAAGTACATCTGAAAACAAAACCAGGACTTTTAACCCTTCCCAGATCACAAAGGTCTCAGAATAAGTCAAAAGTCAGACGAATGAATGTTTCAATGGCACCACAAGAGTTCAAGGGCGCAGTTGTCCATCTGTTGTCACATGATGTGACCTAGTTCTAGTGTGTCCGTTGACTTGACCATCCTGCACTGTCTGTAGACAGAACCTGTCAGCCGTAACTCTGAAAACTAATACAGTGCAGGAACACATACTCCGTACGTTCCATGTGGCCCCACGCATATTGCTTGCACGCAACAGATGCACGCCCCGCGCATGTGCGCGGCAACACACACCATACATTATTTTTGGCGCGGCCATACATTACACACACACCCACCAACGCACACACACAGGCACGACACAACAACACTTACACATCAAAACACACGAACACATTAACACAACACATCACCACACACACACTCTTCCCCCTCATATCTCTCTTCCTCTTCTCTCTCTCACACAACCACACACGCACGACGCACGCAGAAGCACGCATCACCGCACGCACGTACACAAGACAAGAATAAAATAAATAAATCAATAAATTAAATCAACACATTCCCACACACTCATCTCTCTCTCAACATAAACACACACTCACACACACTACACACACACACACGCAGCCAACAACAGGTACGCGACATACACAACACACAAACACACTAACACACTCAAAAAAACGCACTCAACATAAACCACACACACACCACATCACACCTCCCTCTCTCTCTCTTCACACCACACACACACAACACAACACACCCAAACACACACACACACACACCACACACACACCACACACCACACAACTCACTCACTGTGGCTGCTCGGGTCAGCCCACTCGGTATTATGAAGTCCTAGAAGGTGAGGACATCCATCAAAAGCTCAAAGTTGCATCTCTTAACGTCTGACCATGTCTTAGATGAACTTATTTTTGCCCACATGTTAGAATGTGGTTTAAATGAAACAGATTGAAGAGGAAGTAAAGCTGATTTTATATCAACACCAACTGAAATTTGGAACACAAAAAAGCTAAGCCATCGATATATCTTAAAGCCATAAGAATCGCAATAAGTTCCACAGTATAAACAGACCGATTTTTTCCAAGGTAGTATGATTTTACAGTTTTACCTTCAGGGATAACAAAAGATTCTCCCACCCCTTTTTTTTGAAACACACTCTTTCATACGGTAGGAAATGTGTCCCCACAACCCCTATGTTTAAGTTTATATAAAGAATCGGGATGCAAATTGATTGTAAGCTTTTTTGAGTTAAGAAAAGTGATGCACAGATTGTTCGTTTCATCTGCAAATTGATATGTGTTTTTGTGGTAATTTTCACTAGAAAGGTTCAATTGATGATGTTTCCGTTTGAACGCCGGTTTGGTTAGGTGGGGATAAAATTAGTTATACAACACAACGTGAATATCTTCCTAAAACATTCTTTTCATTAGTTTACAGGCGTGAACTGCCAAGTGCACTCGGTTGTAGCTTTTATGTTCTTTTTGGTTTTCCTTTCTGTTAGTGCGGTTATAACAATAATTGCTTTTATTTTTTTTTCATTTATTAAAGATTTATTCTTTATATATCGGGGATACTGGCCAAAAACACTATGTGCTTTTTTTACATCCTGTTCCCGTGTGTATGACGTTTTGTTGTAAACTTTTGTCATCTTTACCACGGCACACAATGGTCTATCTTACGATAAGAGGAACTGGATTTAACGTGTGCGCTAGATGTTCTCGCGAGCGTTCGGCACCACGGACCTCGGTTAATAGTCTCATCCGAAGGACTTTTGGGTAGAGTGGTGTCTGCGTGCATGTTAACTCCTGGGTAGGGATATGTTATATTAAACAGCGAAGCGAGAAAAGCATCACACCACCGTCTGATATCACAGTATTGTAATTGACTTCATAATATAATAATAATAATGTATGGAATTTATATAGCGCTGAATCTTGTAAAAGCAACAAATCTCAAGCGCTCAGATTTGATTTCATACCACTTTAGTCACGCAGATTTCTCTCTGTGAAATTCGGGGTGCTCTCCCCGGCGAGAGCGGAGAACGCGTCGCACTTAGCGCTGGCCACCCTTTCCACCCCCCTTTTTTTTTTTTTTTTTTGCTGCAGCTGTATTTGTTTCACTATCAGCTGTATTGTTTCATTCATGGGAGATTATAGTGTTTTTGAATGGACTTGACTTGACAAACATTAATTCTCATTAATTTCTACTTGTCAGCAGACAACAAGGGGAAATTAGATCCAGTGTCGAAAGATGTTAAAGTCTTTAGGATCCTATATTCAACTTCAGTTGTGCATTGTTTTTATGCATCTAAATATAGTATAATCTATATTATTTTCGATTCAAATCTCGATTACTGTAAAAGACTTTACAGTAACAGGAATTTCAGATGTCTATGCGATCTTATAGATCTAGGGTTTATAAGCTGGCATAGTGTAAGGGGAAAATATTGATTAAAGGAAAACATGCTGTACTGTCGTTTGAGATGAATCGAGTAAAGCTAAGACTTTTCAAGGTATATATCAATGAATATGTCATAATATGCTTGTCAAGTTGTTAATGATCTTTCTATCTAAATTTTAGCATATTTCACACGGAGTTACTGTTAGTATTCATATTTTTTTTGGGGGAGTATATTGTTCTAGGCGTTTTATTCTCCGTTCAATTTTTTGTAATCCTCTAACCCAATAAGGGGTGAAAGAAAATAAATCTTGAATCTTGAATAGGATAAAGGAAATAACTCAAATCCCTCTCTCTTTCCCCTCTTTCTCTCTCTCATTCTCTCTCTCTCTCTTCTCTTCTACTCTCTCTTCTTCTTTCTCATCTTTCTCTGTCTTTCTCTCTATCTCATGCACACACATATAAGCTGGCTAATTGGTAGCTATTTTTAACGACCTTAAAATACGTATGGGGATGTGATGGAAGTGGTTGCAAAATCTTCATTAGTGCCCTAACGTTCCCCTTTTTTCCCCCTTTTTTTTTCCCTTCTCCCCTTTCCCCCAAATACTCTCCACGCCCCTCGCACCACTTGCACTCCCCTTTGTTTTCCCTGCCGACCCAAGAAGGAATCACTTTTTCCGCTGATCTTCGTCTGGCTGTCTGCTTGTTTGTTGTTTCGTCGTTGCTGTCTCCCCTCTCTCTGTCATGCGCGGCTTTCTTGTATGGGTTCCGGAGCTTCTCAATCTTTCTTCTCTCAAGTGTAATTGGTTCTAGTGTTCTGCTTTTTCTGTTGACTTCATTTTCTCCCAGAACATAATGCTATCCACTTCTCTGCTGTTTCCAAACTTTCAAAGTTGTGGCTTTGTTTTTTAAATTTGCGCTATTGTTTCGTTGCTCACTCTTTTCACTGTTGGATTTGGTCTTATGTTGTGTAGTGTGAACCACCGGGTACCATCCGTCCTCACGACTCATGAAGTGTTGGGATCATGACTTCATTGTCTTGTATGCGCAAGTGGTAATCTGCTTGAATTCTCCCGTATAATTTGGTGGGTTTTAGTGTTTTTACTTAAAACCCAAAGTTTTATCTTTTTTTTTTCATTTATTTTAAAAGGATAAGGTATTGTGGTAGTGTCAGGGAACGCCTTTTATGGATAGGGAAAGTCGGGCTGATGTGGGTTTACTTTTGGACTGGAAATTTTTCCACCATTTTCCCATGAGTGGTTGTTGGGGAGAGTTTGTGAAGTAAATCCGTGGTCGTAACTCACCGATTTTGGCACCAATAAAACTGAACAAAATTTGGTCCCTGAAATTCCTTAAAAACCCTCTTAAACAACACAGTGAAAAAAAACATTGGTTTAAGTGGCGGTCCAATGGACCTTTACCCGCTCTGGCATGGCACGATTAACCCATTTCACGGAGAGAATTGCAAAATTTATAGGTTAAAAAAATATGAGACTTTGATTTTTGCCTCAAATATATATAAAATATCTACATTTAATTATTATTATTAAAAGCTAGGCTTTTTTAACAACCCTTTGATGCGGTTGAAAGTTCTGTTTCATTCTACCGGAAATGGCCCCAAAAATGGAACAGGATTTACGTGTCGCCAGATTCGTGACTTCGCACACAGGTTTTTAAGCATTCGAACCCGAATGTGCCTGGGGATTAAAGATCCGTTGGTGCTTTTGGAATGGAAGTGTGCGTTTGGTCGGTGTTGTGTGTAGGTAGGTGTGTGTGTGCGTGTGTGTGTGTTGTGTGTGTGGTGTGTGTGTGTTTGCTTGGTAGCCTATATCGGTTGTTCATTTTTTTCTGTTTGGGGGGTCACCTATTTTTCCTGACTTGTGGCCAGGAGACAGCACACAAAGATGGCCAACTGCTGGCACTCAAGACTGTCACTGTGGAACCACCCACCACACCCAGAGACTTCAGGCATCTGTGAGTTAGCTTCATTTTTTCCCTTTCTCATTCTTAAAAATGAGTCAACTCCTCCCCTCTAAGTTTTATCACTGCAAGTGACGCGCACATGAAAACTTCTGAATTTTCCTAGGGTTGTACAAAAAATTATGAAAAACTTAATCCTTTCATCCATAAAAAAAAATCATAACCACAATGCTAGATGGTGCCCAGATCCACAAATAAGCAAGCACGTATCTAGCTTTAAAAAGACACTGAAGCAAAGCACTAGTTTAAAGTTTCCAAAAAAAATTT
>CM054148.1:64332384-64347629 GCA_028751875.1 Rapana venosa | reverse complement strand
CAAGGGAGGGGGAGGGGGGGGAGAGTGATAACCTAAACAACCCATAACGCAATTTATTTTCGGGGGTAAAGAAAAACAAAACTTTTTATACATCCACCCCTGAAGAGAGAGAGAGGAGAAGAGAAGAGAGAGAGAGAAGGGGAAGAGAGAGAAGAGACAGAAAACAGAAGACAGACAACAGACAACAGACAAGATATTTTTTTTTTTAATTTTTTTTAGATCGGGGAAAAGGAATAACCTTATTGTTTTTTGCATCCATCCCCCGTGGTGGGGTTTTGTAATTTCATCTGTTCTACGGCACACAAGGGCCTACCTACGAACACCGAACAGATTTAACGTGTGTCAAGATGTTCTCTGCTTTTGCACACGGGGCCTCGTTTAATCTCAATCAAGGTTTTTTGGGAGTGGATCTTACTGTGAAAACTCCGGGGGAAAAATTTCCCTTGAACGGAATCGAACCGTCGTAGTTTGCAGCGACAATGTCTAACCACAAACTATTCCCGTCCCCTGAGAGAGAAAAGGGGGGGAAGAGAGAGGAGAGAGAGAGAGAGAGAGAGAGAGAAAGAGAAAGAGAGAGAGAGAGAAAGAATACAAATTCTTTTATTTAGATAATGAATAAGCACTCATGGCTTTTACATCAGTCCCCCCGAGGGATAACATCTAAAAAAACCCAACACTATACAGTCTCACAGTAGAAACATGGGAAAATAACCATAGCTAATCCCGTCCCCCCGAGAGAGAGAAGAAAGAGAAGAGAGAGAGAGAGAGAAGTGGGAGGGGAGAAAGAGAAGAGAGAGAGAAGAGAGAGGGGGGGGGGATAATAATTATTTCACTCTTTCCTATAAATATATTCTTCAGGTAAAACGTTTTTTCAAGGGGGCCCAGTAGGTTTTTTTATGATTTTTTTTAAACCCACCCCCCCCCCCCCCCCCCCCCCCCCCCCGCCCCCCCCTCCCCCATTAAAAAAAAAAAAAGACTTAAGAAAAGAAACAGCCAAAAAACTCCAGAAAGATAAATAGGGGGGGGGAGGAAATGGGGGACGGGGAGAAAGGAGGCAGTTTAAAACCAACTGGAAGCCCTGATTTCTCTCCCAGACAAAAAAACCCAAAATACGTTTGCTCAGTCAACGTTTTTCCTTTCCACTTTTCTCCCTGGAAAGGGGTGAAAATGAGATGCGTACCAGACGTCCGCGCCATTTGTTGTCAGTTGCAAAAAAAAATATTTTTGACGGACAGCCTGAAAAAAAAACCCCAAAAAAAAAAAGGTATAAAAAACGATCAGCACAGTGCAGGGGAGATTTTCTTCTTGCAAAACCGACAGCGAGATTGGGTGTAGAACGCTTGGTTACGTTCTTGTTTTCATTGAAACCGCTTTTAATTTGTGTTGGGTGTTTTTTCGAGTTGGCAAGGTGAGGGTGTTTTTTGGGATTATATTTAAGGTGGAATGACATCACATGATGTAAGATCAACGAGATGATGAACCGTGAGGATGAGAGATAAAAATGGGGAAACGATGTTTAAAGATGATGTAAGAGGAGGGGGAAGGGGGAAGCAGGATGGTGGCGGGGGAAATTAGTGGGATTAAGCCTATCATTAAAAACCCGGGAACAATTAACAATTGGAGCAAGAAAAGCAGATTTAATCAGCCTTCGAATACCGAAAGGGAAATCTTGCAATGCCACAAGATCTTAACCACTCTTATGGACTTCAAGAAGGCGTCGAACAGATTTAGCTTAAAATCTTTGTGAGCAAACCGGAGCTGTATAGCATCAAAAAACCAAATTTGATTCAAACCATAGAATTCCTCTTAACAAGCAACCACGCATGCATCCTCATTGACTACAAAAAGGGAAATGTTCCACCAAACAATTGGGGTACGCCAAGGATGTCTGCTCCCCTCCACCCTTTTCAACCAATTTTTTTTTTTTTGGGTGAATAATGCTGAAGCATTTGAAAATCATGAGGGAAAACGTCACATGGAGGCAGACAATTCCCAACTTATTACGTTTTTAACCACACAAAAAAATCAGATCGGATTTGAAGCAAATTGATCCACTTAGTCATCATCTTGATAAGGCCTTCGAAAATGGAAACAGATCGTGCAGAGAAAACCCGGGTTGAGTGGCAAATAGTGTCCAATCTCTGCAATGACATCCATTGAAACAATGAAAATTGAGACTAATCCATAGTTTGAAAACTGGGGGGCTAATATCCGCTGAAGGACAAAACCTGAAATTCCTAGGAAAGCCCAAAACCCCAGTTTTGGGCAATGACCAAACTGAAATCCCTCTGAACACAGAACGCCATCGCTCAAGATCAGACTGGTCGCGATCACGGTCATGCCAAATTTTTTGTACGCATGTGAAACGGGGACTATAAAAACCAGACATTGAAAAAAGGGGATACAACAATGGAATAATGTTTTGCAAACTCCTGGAATCTCATTCCAGCATGACATAATCACAATGAAAAAAAAAAACCAGAACTGAAAACCCTTTTGGACCATATGAAAAACTCCTGACTTCAGTGAAAACACGCAAAAATGAAGTGCATGGGCACGTCACAACAACATCTGGACTGGCCAAAAAACTGTCCTACAGGGAACAGTACACGAAGGGAACGAGGAGGCAAAAAAGAGGAAAAAGATGGGAAACAACCATCAAGAAATGGACTGGCCCCAAGGGAAATACAACAGAAAGCTGAGAACCGTTTAGATTGGAGGAAGCCCGGTTTTCAAAATCTTATTGTGCCCCAACCACGGAACCCAGGTGTTGTTTTTGGGGGTTTCCTCAACTTAAAAAATGAGGCACCCAGAATACACTCTGACTCATTATCCCACCTGAAAATCAAATTGTGAGACCCCAAAAACACTTTTAAAATAGCTTGTGTTTTGTTGAGTTGTGTTTTGGGAAGTTTGGTTAAAGTTTTGTGGTTTGCTGCGTGCGTCGCGCGTATATATTGTTTAAAGTACTTTTCATATAGGCATCCACTCTCTCCCGGCTTAATTGATTTTTCTCTTTGAATGGGAAAGAGTCCAGGCTGTTATTTCGAAGAGCTAGTAAAGCGAAGACAATCAAACTAAAATTTCGGAAAACTGCCGCTTTCGACCTTTTTTTTTTTTCATCTTTGGGGTTTCCTCACACACACACACTCACACATACACACAACAACACACACACAAAAATTCGGGTTTGGGCAAATTGACAATGACAAATTCTTTTAAATTCGAGGAAAAGAATAAGCACCCATGTGCTTTTTTTATCCAATCCCCGCCCTAGGATTAAATAAAATATATAATATATATAATATATAATTAAAAATATAAAATATTAAATATATTTTAAAATAAAGGAGAAAGAAGAGAGGGGAAAGGAGAAAAGAGAGAGAGAAGAAGTTGTTGGGTGTGGTTTGGAAATGAACTAAGGAAATAATCCGAGTTTTTTGGACGATACCTAGTGGTTTGAACATTGCGTCGCAATCGACGACCTGGGTACGATTTCCCCTCAAGGGTAATTTTTCCCCTGGGTAAAAACAATTTTAGACTCCAAAAAAAATTCCCCCCCCCAAAAGGTCCTTCGATGAATATAAACCGAGCCCCTGTGCAACTCACGCAGAACACTTGCAAAAAGTTAATCCGTCCGCTTTCGTAAGACAGGCCATTTTTGCCGTGGGAACGATGACAAATTACAAAACCGCAACACACGGGACTGATGTAAAGAAAAAAAGCACATAATTGCTATTCCATACCTCGATATACAAAATAAAATCAATAAATAAATAACACACACACACACAACGTGACATGCCACAGCTCTTTTTTCCCTTTCCCCCCCCCCCCCACCCTGGCCCCCCATCCCACCCCTTCCCCCCACCCTTCGCCCCCCCCCCCCCCCCCACCCCCCCACCCTCCACCAAGTTATGAAACAAGAACAAAGTCGTCCCCCCAAGTTTCCCCACCACAACGAAATGCGACTGTAGAAACCCGGCTGATTGGCTGAAGATGGGGACCCGCAGATTAAACCCAGGCCAATCGAAACGCCGAAGCATGCTGATGGGGCAAACTGACGGGCTGCACTGTTTTTCCGCTTCACTTCTCTTTCCCCTGAACACGAAACAACGTGCCCCATTCTAATCCCCCCTTTTCCGGTTTAGGACCCTTTGTTTTTTCTGGGCTGTCTGTCGTCTGGCTGCTTTTTTGTTTTTGTTGTCTGACTGTTTTTCCCCCCACCTGCTCTTCTCTCCCCTCTTTTTTCTCTTCTTGGTTTTTTGTTGTGTTGTTTTGTTTTTCTTTGGTTGTTTCTTTTTTTTGTTGTTGGGTTTTTCAAGTTTTTTTTTTTCTTTTGTTTGTTTTGTTGGGTTGGTTTTTTGGTGTGTAAAGGTGGGTTTAGGGGGGTTAGGGGTTTCTTTTATTTTGTTTTTGTTTTGGGTTTTTTTTTGGGGGTTTTTTTTTGTTTTTTTTTATTTCCTTTGTTCTAACTGGGAAGATGTAAAAGTAATTTCTTTGAGCCAGAAGGCCATAAGCCGGGTTATCCCGGGGTTTCTGAGGAAGCGAACTTTTTGGTTTTCCCCACCACCCTTACAGGACCTATTTTTGGCCAGAACCCCTTTTCCCCCCAAAAGCGGGTACCCCACTTGTCACCGGGTGGAGTGAAAAAAATAGGAGTAAAAGTGTTTTTCCCAAGGGCACAACACCGAGCCGACGGGGATCGAACCCGAAAACCTCATCCCCAGTTGACCGCCAAAACCCACTCAACCAGGGTGCCCTTCGGGGAGAGATAAGTATTTGGTTATTTTTTAAAGATGTATCCCTACGGGCGGGGACTGGAAAGTAAAAAAACACATATTGCTTATTCTTTATCCCGAAATAAAAGAATTTGTCATTGTCATTGCATGCTGTCTTCTCCCCCCCTCTTTTCTCCTCTCTTTTCTTTCTGCCCCTGTCTGTCTTTCTCTCCCCTTCCCTTCCTCTCCCCCCCTTCCCCCCCCTCTCTCTTTTCCCCCTCAAACCCCCCCATCTCTCCCCCTCTCTCCCCTCCCTCTCCCCCCTTTCTTTTTGTACTCAATTTTTATGCATGTTGTACAAAATGACTGTGTTTTATCTACGTGTTATTGGTGTGAAGAAAAGGGTCAGGTATATCTGAAAGTAATATTTAAATTATTCATGAGAACAGAAGGTCATAAATTTTGAAAGGAATGAAAACATTCATTGCAGTGCTTGCCTACACATTTTTTTTGCAGTAACTCCTCAGTTTAAAAAAGCCTTTTGCCTGGCTGCTGCTTTGTGGGGGGGTTTCCCCCTTTTCCCTTTCCCTTCAAGGCTGCCTTTCAGTCATCATGAACTCGCCCTTTGTGACAACAAGAAGCATAGGAAACCAAGGAAAACATAATCATGGCTTTCCCAGTCCCTCAAGGGAATTTTTTTTCCATTTCTTGACTGGCGCTTCATGCGATCAGCAAGGACTACAATCACCCCTCAGTGGAAAAGAAACAATATAATGAAAAGTTTGGCATTCGGGAGGACAGACACACAGTTTTTTCTGAAAAAAGTAAATTGAAGGACACAGTTATTGCAAACAAGTGCTGAAACAAAGAAATGAAAGAGGACGGCCCCCACCATCTGGACAACTGGTTCCTGGAACAGAAACTAAGACGGAGCAGGATGCTAGAGTTTTGAACCTCAAGTTATAAAACCTTGGGAACTGGACGGGGAAGATGAACACAGCACGCCCAGCCATTGTGACATTTTTAAACCCATTTTCCCAGAATACCCAGTTGGAAAAGTAAGACATTCCGGGGCTTTTCGAATTGAAGACCACGGCCAAAAAGGGGAAGGTCCCGACCAGTACGGTGCAGTTCGCGATGGGGGAAAAAAAAAAAAAAAAACTGGCACCAAAAACTGAGGAGAATTAAGAAAAAAGATGGCTTGTGGGTTTCTGACCCACTACTCGCCAAAAGACCATGTTAGATTTCCACAGGGGCAGGGAAAAAAATTGCCACACCACAGGGGGAAGCTCAGTCAAGGAAACGCAGCAGCCTACTCCCTACAGGGACAATGGATGAGGGTCATCATCTTCTCACCCCGTGAATGGGGAACCAAAAAGGGGGAAGGGCAGGCCACTGGCAGCCAAGCGGATGAGGGAGATGCCTCAGCGGAACCTTTCACCCAAAGAAGACAACTTCAGTGGTACTGGGCAGGGGTGGTGAGTCCCCCCTATCATGAAATGACGAAGGGCTTTTTTCAAAGCCCCCGCCACATAAATCCCACCAGACCATTCAGGCCTAGATGAAGGGAAAAAGCAGGGTGGGGGGAAATCCATTTTCCAGGAATTGACAGATATGACCGGTGCCTGTTTACCTGGACACAGTCATCATGATAAGCGAGGTAGGGGAGCCACGGACCCAGAGAATTTCAAAACATGGACAAGAAAGGGGAGCATAGAAGGCTGGTCAGCAAAACAATGCCGACAGTCACATGCGCAGATCAGAAACAAACAGGGCACACTAAATTTTAAACAAGTGGGTCACAGGGAATGAATCTTTCAGGGGGGGCAGTCCCCTTGGTGAGCAAAACCAGGGCAAGACGGTTAAGTCAATAGAAAGCGTGACACGATGAATCGACTGTGAAAAGGAAACAACTTACAAACGGTCATAAAAAAACCCAGATTTAAGACTGGGTTGATGGATGTGAAAAATATGATGATGATGATGATGATGAAATGATGATGAAGATAGATGATGATGAAGATATGATTGAATGATGGATTGTGAATAATGCCGTTTTTTTTCCCCCAATTGGCGTCTGTAAAACTCGGCCCTCTGGGGGAAAGGGGGGGTCCTTGGGATATAAAACCAAAAGATGGAATGACCCCCCCCCCCCTCTCCAAAAGCACCAAACACTGTGACAGAGCTGGGTTTGCAACATGGTATTTCGAGACATATCAAAAAGTATGGAACAGCTGAAACTGATTAAACATTGACAAAGACAACATGATAGAAAGGCTGAAATGAAAAAAAACTTGAACATAGTGCACGTAGTCAAGAAATACCACTGAAAAAACGAAACGGACAGGACATGGCATCACGGAAAAAAGACTGGGTCAAACCCCAAACCCTCTGCCTCACGGGCCTGCGCCCAAGAGGGGTTTTCCCATCGGGTTCACGCTCTGAGCCGGAGCCGTAAAAAAGCTGCACCAAGTAAAGCAGCCAAGCAACATTGTTGACTCTTTTAAAAGGGCTAAATCGGGAAAGGGTTTCACCAAAGAATAAAAAGCAGGCACAACCACATGATCCTTGCCCAAAAAGCGTGGTTTAAAAAGGGGCCAAAAATGGGATTTCGGCCTGGCCACAGTATTTTGGTACAAAACCCCCCCAAATAAAAAGGGGTGTTTTTGCACTAGAAGTCAAAGGCATCTGGGATTGAAGCACAATTTCTGAAAATGAAAACACAGACAAGAAAAAATGCTTAATAAAATGTAAGGGGTTTCACAAAAGCTAGAAAATAATGATTTCATTAATTTTGTGACATCCTATGTTTTTGTTTGCTAACCGAGACTTTTTTTGCTTTTATTTTGAATCACTCTTTTCAAAGATTTTAAATATTTACCTCTAAACCAAAGAAGCTGTAAAACATCAAGGGAGATATTCCGGGTGGTGTTATTGTTATGTAAGGAAATGTTTTGCTATTTATAAACGTTTAATATAGAACAAGAGAACAGGGTTTTGAAATATAACAAATTTATTTTGTACAAGAAAAATTTTAAGTTTTTTTGTTCTTATATTCCCCCCCTGTGATTCTGCTTTTTGAAGACACACAGGGTTTCTATGGCATTAGTATTAGACCAATGTTTATCGATCTGTATAATCAGGGTGCTTTCTCTTTTGGGTTTTATGTGGGACTTGAATGCAAGAACGCACAAAAAAATTTTACTGTTTTAATAATATGATGATTATGAACAAACTAAATTCCCTGATAAAAACCAGTATCCTAAAAATCCAAGACAACAGCATAAAACTTTTTTGGTCAGCATTAATTGATTTAAAAATTTTTATTGTATCATATTGAGGGTATTTTTTTTCAGGTTTTGAGACAGTTGTACTTATGGGTTTTGGGGAAAGTGTGTTGGGAAACTATTTATTGTGTCAATTGAGCTTTCTTCTTCTAATTGTTGACATTTTTTGTTTGTTGAGAACTAGTAATTCAATCTTTTTCCAGTTTTCCTTTATTAGAATCTAAGGAGAAACACTGTTGGTCTTACTGAAACAAAAAAAAAATAAAAAAGGGTGTTTGGGAAAATTATATGGAACGGGGGACATGAAGAGGGTTTTTGTAAAAGCCGGGGAAAGGAGAGAATTCAAAACAAAGGCCTTGGAAACAACACTATTGACAGTGATTTTTTGAAAATGCTTTAGAATATTGGTCCAATGTCTGAAAGATTAAAGAAAAAGATTTTTTTAAGGGGGTTTTGTCCCGCCAAAGAAAAATCAAGTTTTTTTTGAGGGAGGTGGCACAACAAAAAAGGAAGAAAGGAAAAAATAAACCATTTTAAAAAACAAGAAAAGAAGAAGATAGGGTTCATATGTTGAATTTGGGAAAAGGTAAAAACACACTAAAAGAAAAGAAAGCATTTATAAAGCAAAAGCTGACATTTTAGTAAGGGAAATTCAAACCGCACGTTTTTTTTGGAAAATTTAAAGACAAGGCACAAATAAGGAAAAGCTATAAAAAAATTTTTCCACAGATATTTGGGTAACCATTTCAAGAGCGTTTTTTCCAAAATGAAAATCTCATCAATTAGCCATTACACCCCACTGTGTGGGCAGCAAAAAAAAAGCCCCCAACCTGCCCTATTCTGGGCCAAAACCTAGTCACTATCCCCAAAGTCTGAAAGGGGCCTTTCATCTCATTTTCTACAGTTCTTCTCCAGTTGCTTTTTTTTTTTTTTTTTTTCTCCTTTTTTCTTTTTTCCTTGGGGTCCAGTGCAATGCTTTTTCTTGCAATTGACTGGGGGTCTCTTCGGGGGAGGCCCAACCCACTTCCCCGTTTTCCCTGGGATGAGGGTTCCCATGTCTTTCTTCCTGCATCTCCGTGAAGGTCTTCATTGGAGACCTTCCTCCCAAAAAATCCGAGAATTCTTCGCAGGCATAGGGGTGTGAAAGGAACAAGTTTGGAAAGACCCCCCTTCCCCCGTCTCCCCGGGGCCCCTCAGAACCTATAGGACGTAGACAAAAAAAACACAGCTCTGGTAAAAAGCTTCAGTTTGGTTTTGGGTGCTGTACTGATTTTTAAACCCAGATATTTTTTCATCTCCCAAACACTTCCGGGGCCTTTTCCCATCTGTTGGGAGTCTTTTTTTGTGCCGCCCTCTGGTTTGACTGCTCCCAAGGAGTGAACTTGTCTGCTGGCGCGGGGTCTTCCATTCACTTTCACGGGGGCGGGTGGGGTTCAAAATTGGGGCGACATTGTCTCCGTTTTCTTGGTGCTAATACGAAGCCCCACTTGCTGCCCAATGTTTGGAGTGCGGTCTTCCCGGGAATTTTGGGTGTGTGGGACAGCAGTGCCGGTCATCCCCCAAAGTAAAGGGGGTCTTCAGTTTTTAGAACGGGCTCCGCGATTCCCTCTGGGGGGTCTTCTGTCGCTTCCCATAAACCCAATCGAGGGGCCAGTTTTGAAGAAACTGCTGACTCAACATCCTTTCCCTTTACTCCAGCCCTTGACTTCGAATATATGGCTATGGCCCACGAGCATCTGAAGTTGTCATAGAAGCTTTTGATAAGGTGTACCATTTCGAGGATGCCATAGGGGGTCAAAGGGATCTCCAAAGTTTCTCTGTGTATGCTGTAAAAAAATTTCCCTTTTCGAAGTCCACAAATTCACATACGGGGTTTCTTTGCCATTTCTGTGCACGTTCGATGATTTTTTTCTGAGCGTGAATATCTGGTCTATAAATCCTCGTGCTTCCGAACCCTGCTTTTTCCCTTTCCCTCAAAGCTCGTCCACACGTTTTTAATTTTTCTGATGATAATAATAAAATAAGTAGGGGAATTTATATAGCGCTAATTTTGTAAAAAAAAAACAATCAAAGCGTCAATTTTATTTCATACCCTTTTAAGTCGGGCAGTTTTCCCTTTTCCGTAAATCGGCGTCTCTCCCCGGGGAGAGGGGGAGAACCGTCGCCACTTAGCGCTGCCCCCCCAACCCTTTTCACCCCTTTTTTTTTTTTTTTTTTTTTTTTTTTTTCTGCAGCTTATTTGTTTCCCTACAATGGTTTTTTTTTCTAAGAATTTTCCCAGGGACAACTGCCCCTTGTTCCCGGGGTTTTTTTAACGTGCGCTAAATAATTACGTGTAACACCCCCGGACCCGGTTTATCGTCTCATCCCAAAGACTAGCGCCCAACCACCACCAGGGTCAATGGAGGGGGAAAAATTTCCGCCCCAAAGGGGGTACGAAACCGCCCAACTTCAGACCCGGACTTTTCGTTTTTTTAGACAGGGGGCGTTCCTCTAACCACCCAATCCACCACGAACCTTAGCCATTTTTTGCTTGGCCAGACAAAAGAGTGATTCCCCTCCCCTTGTTGCAGTCGCTCGGGGGTTTCCCTTTTTTGGGGGTTTTTAAAATACACCCCCTTTGGCCAGTCATCAGGTCTTTTTTCGTTCTTCCATGCCCGTGAACAGTGGTTCAGTATGTCAGCGCTAGTTCAGAATCTCCTTGAACAGTTTGGCACCAAGGGTTTTCCTGGCCGGTGACTTGCCATTCTGGGTCTTGATGGCGCCACTACTCTTCCTTTTTTGTTGGGGGGGGGTTTTTACGTCAATTCCAAGTCTTTTTACTTCTGGGGTGTTCGGGGTGCTCGCAGGGGGTGGTCGGTGAGAACTTCCTGGGAAGTTCGCCCATCTTTTTCTTGCCTTTTTTTCTGTTGTCAACAGTTTCCCTTGTTGGGCCCTATTGGTCCCCCAGCACTCCCTTAAAAAATTTTTTTGCATACTTTTTGGTGATTTTGTAACTCCTCCCTGCTCTCCTTGGGCGCCGCCTTTTTGCCCCCCCTGCCAGGATGGGCCAGGGCTTCCTCTTTTCACGGGGGTGCGATCCTTCACTTTCCCCCGTTGCCTCTCTTGTACAAAACCTTCCCGCCTCTCTCGACCGGGAACTTTTCTTGCAGAAGTCTCCTTCTTGGTCTCCCCTTTCTTTGATGGCATTGAGGGGCTCTTGTTGGACCACATTGTTGGGCTTCTTTTTTTTGATGCCGATGTTGTCCCTTTCTCTCTCAGTTACAGTTTTTCAAAACTGCTTCCATTCCCTTCTGTGTCATCTGTTCTGTCAGTTTTGCAGGATGTGAATCGTTCCTCAACTTGAAAAGCAGACTTTACGGGTTTTTGGCTCTCAAACGCTGGGTATCAAATCGCGCTTGAGTGGTTGGTCTTGTGTTTTTTCTTTAGTTTCATTGGGTGTGTGCTGTCAAACCCGGTTGATCGCCCCGACATCCCACTTTCGCTTGGGCTCACACCCGGAGAGATCGTCTCCCCTTACCATTGATCCAATGGTCAACGGTTCATACTCTCCCATTTTTCGGGGACGGGCCCCAAATCACTTTTGGATTCCCGGGCGTGAATAGGTCCCCCAACACTAAATTGTTCAGGCACAGACTCCACAATCTCTCCCTTTCCCCCTTGTCATTTCTGTTCCCCTTCCCCCCCCCATGGTTCCCCTACTCCCAAGTCCCGGGTTTTTTTTTACTTTTCCGACCTTTTCATTTAGGTCTCCCAGATGACGATGAGGTCATGGCGTGGGGCTTTTCTTCTCGTCTGCAGCTGGTGGTAAAACATCTTTGCTGTCATTGCTGCTGTTTTTGGTTGGGCGAGCACTGGGTGATGGGGAGTTGATGGGGGCTTCCCCCTTCATCCCCCGCCTCATTAGTCTGCTGTTGATGGGCTTCCACCCATAAGGGATCGCTCAAAACCCTTTTTTGGGATGATGGGAACTCCCTGTGGGCTGGTCGTCACTCTCCCAGAGTAGAGGACGGTTTTTTTTCTCCGGGGGGGTTTTCTCCTCTCCCAATCCATCCATCTACTTTCCGCTTACTCCTAACATGGAGGGTTTAATCTTTCTCTACTCTAAGTTTACCGTGCCGCTTCCCGTCTCTACATCGTCCTAAAAGTTCCAATGTCCTATTCTGATCTTTTTGGTGGGGTTTTAGGTCTTTTTCCCCTTTTCCGTGGGACTTCCTCTGCTTTGGCTGTCAGCATTTTTAAAGGGGGTCTCACTGGACCCGGGAGGGCCTCGCCGCAAAAGAAAGTATAAGTTTTTTTTTCCCTTTTTTGCTGTTTTCGTAACTGCTCTTTTTACGGAAAGGGTGTTAGCCCTGTGCCCAAAACCCCCCCAAACCGGAGGAAGGGTTCCACCTTAGTCCCCCCTTACGAAATGCCTGGTTTAGAGCAGGGATCCTTTCCTTGCAAGCCACTTGTAAACATACCCCCGGGGGTCCCACGGGGGAAAATGATAAAAAGATAAAAATTTTGACATTAAATTTTATTTTTTTTTGATAAGTGTGCCAGTCCCCAAGAAAAAACATATCAGAAAAAGAAGTTTTTCAGGCCATCAAAAACTAAAAAAAAAGGGAAAGCGAAATGGTATAGATGACATATCTGCTGAAGCGAAAACGGGGCAAGAAGGTCTAGGCATTTCTGACAAAACTATTTAACCAAAACTTTAGCAAGAATCTGCCCTCTTGACTGTCCAAAGCTATAATCATTCCTTCCCTAAAAAGGGGGACTTTTTAAAAAGTAAAAAATTTTAAGGGGTTTCTCTTTTTTAAAATAATTTTTTAAATGTTTAAAAACAGTTTTGAATACACGCTGACAGGGTTTCTTAGTATGCTTTCGATCCAAAGGCCCCCAAAAGCCGGAGCTTATCCCGTTTCTGTAGCGTTAAGCGAACTGATGGTTTTTCAACCCCCCTGTACAGGACGCTGTCTGTCGCCAGTACTTCCCCAGCAGAGCTGTACCCCCCCTTGTACACCTGGGGGGAGGAAAGGGAAAAAAGGAGTAAAGTGTCTTTCCCCAAGGGCACAACACCCGAGCCGAGCGGGATCGAACCCCGCCCCTGCACAGTTCTTTAAAAATAATAATATTATTTCAGTGTGTCAGCGGTTTTTTGGAAAAGTATCAACAGTTGATCAAAAATTTACTTTGTATGCTGCAATTCAAAATTGTAGATAGGAAAGGTAGAAACTGTAGTTGCTTTTTTTAATTTTTAGAAGGGGGTTTTGATTCAGTTTGCCATAATAAAAAATTTTGCAAGTCTAAAGACCAGGTGGGGCGGGGTAATTTTTTCTTCACTGAGGGCTATGTTAGTCATTGTTGTCATTCTACGTATAAACTCTGAATTAACAACATGTTTGAAACGCCAGTTTTGGGGTCAGACGGATGGTTTGATCCCACCTTTATTTTAATTTTTATAAATCAAAAATTTCAAATCACATGAATATAAAGGGAAAAATGGGGTTTTAAAAGAACCATCAGGAATTATTCATTTTTCATTTGCAGATGATGTAGCATTTGGGTCAGTTACTTTTGGTGGGGCTTCAAAAACCCAAATTTAATTTTTTTTAAAAGCGTGACAATAGAAACTTTGTGTGAAAATTGAAAAAAACTAAGGGAAGGATTTAAAAGGGACCTTTTTTTAAAGGAAACGAAAAAAGGGTCTTTGAAAGGTAAAAGATTAGAATGTAAAATCTATTGCTATCGGGATTTCACTTAAAAACTAGATAATGCAAAAAAAAGGAACCCTTTACAGTTCTAAAGGAGAAAGGCGTATTCAAGTTAATAAGGTTTCCAAAAATGAAAGAAAAAACACAGACACTTCTTAAAGATTTTTTATGCTAAGATCCAAAGGATATTGATATATTCTGCTGAAATATGGGGACTAAACAATTAGAACTTTTAGAGAAGTTCATATGGCTGTTTTAAGAGGTTTTTCCCCTTTGGGGTTCCATCAGGGCCCCAAAAAAACATGGTAATGGGGAAATTGGGCAGATATCCATTGTAGTAATACAAAAGTACAGCTTTAAAAATTTTGGTTTAAAAAATATTACAAATGGGCGAAGAAAGGTTCCCCCGTAAAAACTTATAAATGTTCTTAAAAATTTAAAATTGGTAACTGTGTTGGGCTTCAAAAAATTTAAAAGATTTTTGTGTGTCACTGCTTTAATATAGTTTTGGTTGCAACAGGGGTTTTTGGGGTTTAAAAAAGCATTTTTAAAACCTTTATTCAAAAAGAGGCTTTTTTGAATGTTCAGGGAAAATGGGATGGGGCTGTTAGGATCGTGACAGGAAAACAAGATAGGGGCATTTAAAAATGTTTTGGGAAAAAGGGGAAAATATTTTTTGGGTTGGAACAACTGTTTTCCGGTTGCATAACACAATTAAGGTGTAATGTTCTTCCCCCCCAAACAAAAAATTCATCGCTACAGTGACATTTTACAAAATAAAATGTGTCCATGTTGCAAAGAAAAAATCGAAAATGAACATTTCATTTTAAATGTGTGCTAGAGGATTACCTGTAAATTTTTAAAAAAAATCAGCCAAGCTTCCGTTCCATGCATTATCAGGCTACAAATCCAAAACCACGCACAAATTTTTATCCAGGGGTTTGTGTTTTCCCCGCAATTAACAGAAGAATAAACTTTTTTGGGAAAAAGATCTAAAGTTGTGCTGCAAAATTTTAAAAACGGCCACAAGAATTATGTTGTGTGTGTGTGTGTGTGTGTGTTGGGGTGTTTGGTGTTTGGGGTGCGTGCTGCGCGCCCCGCCCGGGGCGCGCGTTAGAGCGACTGTAGTATGTTTGTCGTGCGTGGTGTGTTGGGATGAGTGATTTTAAGGGGGGGGGGGTTGAGTGTAAGAGCGGATAATCCTATGCGCCCGGGGGGCGTGCGGGGTTCGCACGCGCCCGTGTGTCGGAAGTGTGTGTGTATGAAAGCATTTGAGGGAAGGGCCACGTAGGACGCGGATTAAAAAATTTTTATAATTTTGTGTTTAAGGACATGTGATATGAAATTTGTTTCTGAATGAAATCTTCAATGTTTTTTATTAACACCCCATTTCTCTTTTTAGACGTAAAACGTTTCATGACATAAAAGCACAGTGTGATACTTCCTCCCCCCCCCCCCCCCCCCCCCCCCCTTTTTTTTGACTAAAACGTTACATGACATAAAAGCACAGGTGATACTTTTCCTCCCCCCCCCCCCCC
>CM054148.1:64327384-64329884 GCA_028751875.1 Rapana venosa | reverse complement strand
AGTCACTGATCCCCAAGAGTGCTGCATGGCCTTCATCTCCCTCTCGGTTTTGGGCCCATCAGCATTCATACGAGTCTCACTGGACCCGGGAGGTCCTTCGCACGCAAAAGTAAAATGTTCTCTGTCGCTGTTTCCGTAACTTCACTTCTTTTACGGGACAGGGTTTTTTAGCCCTGTGCCCAACCCCCAACCTGGAGGAAGGGTTCCCCCTTTAGTCGCCTTTTACGACATGCCTGGTTGGAGGCAGGGATCCTATTCTTTGCACTGCTCACTTTGTAAGCATACCCCGGGAGTCCCACGGGGGGGGGGAGGGGGGGGGGGGGTAGGTTCTTTTACATGCAATGAATTCGTGTTGGATGCAAGACCTCAGTTTATCTATCGTCGATCGGAAAGACTAGCACCCAGACCATTACTCAAAGTTTAAGTGGATCGGGGTACAGTTTGGGCACAAACGGGGATTGAACCCGCACTTTTCGCTTTCTGGGCAGGTGTGCTACCTCTAGACCAATGTTATATCTCGTGATCATGATAGTAAAGATATGAAATAGACATGTAGCGAAGACGTAACATGATGACATCGTTGTCATACCATACAACATAATTATTTTCTCTTGCCAACACAGATTTTCCATCAATCGGTAAGCAACGCGTGAATAATCAATCCCCGGACAAAGGGCAAAAACTCGCAGCATGAGCAGGTTTTGAACTTGTCCCGTGGGACTGGTTGCTTCCCTTGTAAAAACGCCACACCATTATTTTATACTTTTTTTTTCTTTTAATTTTATACTTTTTATTTCCTATAGCTCTTACTTGACTTATTCCTCTTGGTTCCTTGGGGAACATAGGCTGCAACAACACCCCTCCAACAAACTCGGTTTTGGGAGATCCTCTTCAGCTCGGGCCCCTGTCATTCCGGCTGCCTTCGTTTCTTCGTCAACACTTCTGGGGCCCCGGGCTGTTTTGGTCCTATAGCTTTAACATTTGTATTTATTTCTTTTTGTATTCTGTAGCTCTAACGAGTTACTGTGAAATAAACCATTGTTGAATTGTGGATTGTGAATCTCTTTCTTCTTTTCTTCAGTGAGGAACGCCCCTTCATGGGATGATTAAAAGGGTTTTTGACTTGACTTAACTTGACTTGACTTGACTTGACTTGACTTGACGCTGCTGTGTCCGATTTGGTTCAGACCGTTCGACTTCAATTCCATGGCTCCATGAAGTCCCGGGTTTGAATCTCGGCGGCTTCTGGAGGAGGAGGGGAAAGAGGAGGAAGATGAAGAGGAGGAGGAGGAGGAAGAGGAAAAGGAGGAGGAGGAGGAAGAGGAAAAGGGGGAAGAGGAGGAAGAGGAGGAGGGGGAAGAGGAAGAAGAGGAGGAGGAGGAAGAGGAAGAGAGGAGGAGGGGGAAGAGGAAGAAGATGAGGAGGAGGAAGAGGAAGAAGAGGAGGAGGGGGAAGAGGAAGAAGATGAGGAGGGGAAGAGGAAGAAGAGGAGGAGGAGGAAGAGGAAGAAGAGGAGGAGGAGGAAGAGGAAGAAGAGGAGGAAAGAAGAGTGACAGCGGGGTTGTAGCCACTGGTAGAAGCCTGGAGGGGGGAAACATAGGATGTAGAAATATTGTTGTTGTTGTTGTCATCATTACTGTTGTTGTTGTTGTCGTCGTCGTCGTCGTCGTCGTCGTTGCTGCTGCTGCTGCTGCTGCTGGAGGTGGCGGTGGTGGTTGTTGTAGTAGTAGCAGCAGCAGCAGCAGCAGCAGCAGTAGTAGTAGTAGTAGTAGTAGTAGTAGTAGTAGCAGCAGCAGCAGCAGCAGCAGCAGTAGTAGTAGTAGTAGCAGCAGCAGCAGCAGCAGCAGTAGTAGTAGTAGTAGTAGTAGTAGTAGTTAGTAGTAGTAGTAGCAGCAGCAGCAGCAGCAGCGCAGCAGTAGTAGTAGAGCAGCAGCAGCAGCAGCAGCAGCAGCAGCAGCAGCAGCAGCAGCAGTAGTAGTAGTAGTAGTAGCAGCAGCAGCAGCAGCAACATCGTTGTTGTTGTTGTCATCGCCGTCGTTATTATTATTATTATTATTGTTGTTGTTGTTGTTGTTGTTGTTGTTGTTGTTGTTGTTGTTGTTGTTGTTTATCATCGTCGTCGTCGCGTCGTTGTTGTTGTTGTTGTTGTTGTTGTTGTTGTTGTTGTTATTATATATTTCGAGAATAATGGAAAAAGCACTCATGTGTATTCGAATCTCGTTCAAGAGGATTTTTCCTCTGGAGTTAACATCACCGCCGACTCCACTCCTCCCAAAAGTCCTTCGGATGAGACTAATAAACCGAGGTCCCCGTGTGCGAACGTACGCAGAACATCTTGCGCACACGTTAAAACCCGTTCCGCTTTTCGGGAGAGTAGGCCATTGTGTGCCGGTGGGAACGGATGACAAATTCACAAAACTGCATAGCCTACACATGGGGACTGGTTGCAAAATAAAAATGTTTAAGCAACGATGCTTTTTCCATTACCCAAAAAAAAAAG
>CM054148.1:64298296-64326884 GCA_028751875.1 Rapana venosa | reverse complement strand
TCCCATCGTCAAGAAAAAAAAAGCTGACATGGTTCGGCCACGTCCCCCCCAAAACCTTGCCCAAAACAGTATGCGGGAAACACTCGAAGGTGGCAGAAGAAGGGGAACGGGGAACAAGTATGGTGGCAACCAGGAATGGCCCAGGTAAATGCTCGGCACTACTGCGCAGAGCCGAGGACCGAGAGGGGTTGGGGGGGCTTACCACGGCATCGTTTTTTCATGTTCCCCCCCACGACCCCCAAGGGTCCGGGTTGTTGATGAGGGGACCATAAAAATACTGTGAAAAATTTTACGAGCTCCCCCAAACAGTTAAAACGCCCCTCTCGAAAAAACCATCTGTCAAAATTTCCGGGTAAATTTAGAGGGTTTACTACTACTATAATGAAATAATAAAAAAATGGGGTGACAATAATGTTTTAAAACAATAATAATAACAATTACAACCCCCACCCCCTTTCCCCACTTAAAAAAAAACCCCCTTTAAATTTTGGCACCCCCGAACAGAAAACAAAAAAACCAAAAAACCTTGGCGCGTCCAGTAGGCCTACTCCAATGTTGGCACGTGAAACCTGCAAGCGATTTTGGGGGGGCATCCAGCGTTTTCAGTGCCCTTGATCCTAGTAGTGGTGGTAGGGATTTGGGTCAGGTTAAAACCCCCCGCCCTGCCCCGCCCTGCCCGCCCTGCCCCGGCCCATGGGGGGGGGGGGGGGGGGGGGGGGGGGGGGTCAGTAGCCGTATGGAGGTTTTGGAAACGTCCAACGTAGTGATGGGATGAAGGTCGGGGTTTTTTTTTTTTTTCGGGGGTTTTTTTGGGAGGGAGGGGGTGGGGGGGTGGGGGGGTTTGGGTGGGGGGGGGGGGGGGGGGGTGGGGGTTTTTGTGAAATTGGGGTTAAACAGTGGTTAAAAAAATGGTGTGTGTGTGTGTGGTGTGTGTGGAGAAGGGGGGGGATGGTGGGGGTGGTGTTTTTTGTGTGTTTGGGGGTGTGTTTTTGTGTTTGTGGTAGTGTGTGTGTTGTGTGTGTGTGTGGTGCGTGTTTCTGGTAGTTTGTGTGTGTGGTGTTTTTGGGGTGTGCTGGTAGTGTGTGTGTTGGTAGTTGGGGTGTGTTGTTGGTAGTGTGTGTGGTTTTGGAGGTGTGTATGTGGGGGGTGGTTGTATGTGTGTTTTTGGGGTGTTTTGTAGAAGGGGGGTGGTGGGTGGTGTGGTGGGGTGGGTGGTTGGGATGTTGTGTGTGTGTGTTGGGTGGGGTGTGTTAATATTAGTGTGTGTGTGTGTGTGTGTTTATTTGTGTGTTTGTGTAAAGGGAAAGGGGGTGGTGGGTGGATGTGTGTGTGGGTAGGTGTGGTGGGGTTTGGTAGGTGTTTGTGGTTGTGTGTGTGTGTGGTAGTGTGGTGTGCGTGTGTTGTGTTTGTTGTGTGTTGGGGTTGTGTTTGTGTGTTTGTTTGGTGTGTTTTGTAGAAGGGGGGGTGGGTGGATGTGGTGGTTGGTGTGTGTGTGTGTGTGGTAGTGTGTGTGTGGTGGGGTAGTGTGGTGGTGTGGTAGTGTTGTGTGTGTGGTGTGTGTGTTTTTGTGTGTGGTGGTGTGTGGGGTTTGGTGTGTGTGTGTGGGGGTAGTGTGTGTGTGTTTTGGTAGTGTGTGTGTGTGTGTTTTGGTAGTGTGTGTGTGTGTGGTAGGTGTGTTGTGTTTGTGGGGTTTGGGTGCCTGTGCATAAAGATTTGGAGATTTTTTGTGTCACACAACATGTATTTTGTATGTTTGTTGTATGTATGTATGTATGTATGTATTTGTATGTTGTATGTATTTGTATGTTTGTATGTATGTATGTATTATCTATTATTGTTATTTTTATCTATTCTTTTCAAAATCTCATCTGTAATCTGTTAATGTGGTGTTTTTTTCTGGTGCCTGCGTGCAAAATTTCGCCAGGTGTCCTGCGTGCAACTCCGATGCAATGGTGTAAAACGTGCATGCGTGCTCTAGTGCGTAGGAGGGGAAAAAAAAAAGAGACACACAAAACGACATAAAAAGTAAAACCCAAACCAGACGACAAAAAAAAGATAATAGCTTTTTACATTCCCCCTTTGTTTCCCATACAAAGCCCAGAGCGGCCCCAAAAGTATACCCAAGCAAAAGCAGTATTAGAAAGGGAAAATCTTATCTGCGGAAAACCCGCTAAAAAAAACCGTGAAATTAAACAAATTGTTTATTGTTCTTATTTTGCCTGCAGAGTGGGATGGGGGGTTAAAAACCTTTGGTGGGTTTTGGTGGTGGTGAGGTGTAGGGGGAATACGGGAGACTTTCCATTTTTTAAACGGTGTTTTTTTGCGGGGAAATTTTTTTGGGTTTTTGGTTTTGTAGCGGAGTGGAGTCTGTTTTTTTCCCCAGTTGATGATTTTTCAACTGTTTTTTTGGTTTTTTTGAATATTTCCTTTGGCTTAGGTGGTGAGGTCAGGGAGGTCAGGTTGGGGTTCGGGTAGGTGAGGTCGGTCAGGTGAGGAAGGTAAGGTGAGTTCAGGTGGGTTTGGGGTTTCGGGTTCAGGCGGGCGGGGGGTCAGTATTGTTGGAAACACAGTACAAAAAGGGCCCTTAAATTTAAAATGGTGTTATTTGGTTTGGAATGTTGCGTTGTTGTTGTTGGGTTTAAGTGTCTTTACATTTTTGGGGGGGTTTAATGTTTACCTTTTTTTTTTTCCCTTTTTAAAAAAATTGACTTTTTTGGGTATTATTTCTTTTTTTTTTTTAAAAATTTTTTTTTACCACTTTAATCACGGATTTTCTTTGCGTCGCCCCTAAGAGCAGCGCCCCCTTTTTTTCCCCTTTTTTTTTGGGTACGATAAACCTTATAATAAAATTTCCCGCAAAAAATTCGAAGGTCCAAATTGTATTGTTTCCATTCTGTGAGATTGCAGAGCTATGTTCTCCGCCAGGGGTTTAGCATCAAGCCCCTGTCTATTCAACCCTTTAAAAAGGGAAACCAAAAAATTTTATGGCCCCTTCAGTTACAAATTTGACTTTCTGTCCAAAAAAGGTACCTTACTTGATTATCTCGGAATTTCACTGATCTTGATTACGTTGGGGAAAAAAAATGATCTTTTAAATTTTGGTTAGGGCAGGGGTTTTTAAAAGGGGCAGGTTAGGCAGGTTAGGTGAGGTCAGGTGAGGGTTTTAGGTTAGTTGGGTTTTTGTTTGGAACCAACAGTACCAAGGCCCTTAAAATTAAAATTGTTGTTTGTTGGAAAAAGTTGGTTTTTGTTGGTCGGGCTGTTTTGTGTGATTTTCAAAGGGTTTTTTTTTTTTTTTGGGCTTTCGAATAAAACTGGGTGGGTCAGGTGAGGCCGGTTTAGATGGGTTAGGTAGGTCAGGTAGATTTAGGGTTTGGTCAGGTTTTATGTTTTGGTAAGGTTTGGGGGCGGGTTAGGCAGGACGGGGGCAGGTGAGGGGGTCAGGTCAGTTTTTGAGTAAACACAGGGATCACTACTACTACTAATTCCCACTACTACTTTAATATACTTCTATATCACTATAATATACTACTAAATAATAATATTATAATAATTTTAAAAAAAAAAAAAAAAAGGACTTAATTTTGCTCTATATTCTTGCAAAGACAATCAAGCGCTGCATTACCTATCTTACTCAGTCTAAAACCCAATGACAATAATCATATTTTAAACAACTATTTACAACTTTGGTATGCTGCAGACCAATCTATTTTTGAGACCTATTAAATGTTGTTTGTCTTTGAATGTTGTGTTAGTCTGTTTTTCTTGGTTTTAAATTGTTTATTTTTGTCTTTGAACTAGCTTTGCTGTTTCGGTCAGGTTGAGGTCAAGCCCAAGTGGATGAGGTGGGTGAGGTCAATGAGGTCAGGTGAGACAGGTTAGGTCGGTTTCTTTCCCCTGGGGAGGCGGGGGTGGGGGGAGTGGGGGGGGGGGTTGTCTATCAGTATAAATAGCATCCCCACATTCTGGATTTTCTGTGCTAGAAATTTCCTCTTTTCCATCCCTCTCTTTGTTTCTGCCTTGTTCCTTTACTTCCCATCACTTCCTTGTCTATTTTCTGCCTTCTTGGTCCATTTTCCTGCCTTTTTTCCAGAAAGACTTAGTAGATAGCAATTCTTTCTTGTGCCGAAGTTGGATGCGCTGGGGCCTGACTTGTCAGGCGCTTAACGGCAGCCTGACGCATTTTCGCTCATACAACAGACAACAATAGTTTCTGTCTGAGCGTACGATGATGAAGAAGAAGGTCAGCGACTGATGTAAATACAGTATCGAGACCTTTATTTTTAAAAAAGGTTGTTGTGCTTTGATTTGTTATGTTTTGTTGAGTATGCCTTTACATGTAGGTTTAAACTTTTTATTATTATTGTTCTTTTACATAACAAAGCTGGCTCAGGTCAGGTCAGGTTGGCTCAGGTCAGGTCAGATTGGCTCTGGTCAGGTCATGCTAGGTCAGCTAATGATGTAAGGACAGTACCCAGGTCCACATCAAAGTGTTGTTATCATACTTTCAAATGTTCCGTTGAGTTTGACTGTACATGGAATTAACACAATCAAGCTCACCCTTGATTCATCAAAGGGCTGCAATCGATATTCGAGCCCATGACTTCATGGACCCACGGGAAAGAAATCTACCCACTTAGCCCTAGATTGTGTTTCCGCACCAATTAGAGGTCTCATCTCAGCTTGTGTCCTCTTTGTGACCCCGAGGCTCTAAAAACAAATGATTATATCAGTAATTATCAGGCATCTTCTAGCACGAAATTTTTTTTCCCTGGGGCTGAGAGTGTCAGGAAAAGGGAAACCCCAAGCAAACATCGAAATACTAAAAATTCCCTTTCATCGGCGGGGATTTTACTTTCTTGGGCGTACTCACGCAGGCACGCACACGTGCTACGCACGAAACATGAAACATGCATGCAAATAGTAGCACGCACACAGCATACACAAACCACGCGTGCGCGCATGCAAACCACGTAGAACACACAAAAATACACTACAAGAGTGTGTGCAGGGATTGAAATATATCTTGCACAAGGGGATCACTGTATGGTTATCATCTCCACCAAAACCATAGGAACTGATCTGCATATCGATCTTTGGAATAAAATATCAAAATTTCTCTGTCCATAACACATACAGTGCTTATTTTAAAACACACACGGTAGCAAAATGTCAAGTCAAGTCAAGTCAAGTAAAAATACTTTAATCATCCATGAAGGCAAATTTCAATACTGACAGGAAGATTGATAGGGATTTAAAATCTCAAAAGACACAAAAAAGCTACATTTCGATTTGGGTTAAAACATTCCAAAATGATTCAAAAAAAAATGTCACGAGCACACACACACACACACAAACACACACGTGCGCGTGCGCGCACACACACATACACACACCCCGCACGCACACACAACACCAATGTGAACCAATGTTAAAAACAACAAAAACAACAACAAACAATTGACTAGAAGACATAAACACTTATTATTTACGCAAGCACATACGCAAACATACACACCCCGTGCGTGCGTGTGCGAAGACGCCACGCACATCACACCATACACCAATGTATGAATTCAATGTTTTAAAGACCATTGGGCTAGAAGACAGGGCTTCTTTCACCCCAAAACTTTATTATGTATGACTACATCATAACAATGACAATCAGGGAAGTAATCAGAGAAATGTAAAAACGAGGTAGTCAACATTATTGTGAATTCAGAATTCGAATGCTTACTGCCACAAAAGAATTTCTTTTTCGTTTGTTTTGCTGTATGAGGGCACTGAAAAACGGCCGTTTTTGAAGGCAACAACAGAAATTTGGAAAACAAACCATGGGAAGGATCAGCCAAAATGGCAGTGGCTTTGCGTACAAGCTGCTGATGCAGAACGACATGAGATCTCTTTGTTCTTCTCCAATTATTTTTGGGCAGATTCTACAATTATCTGCAGGCCATTTTTTTTTTTAACACAAAAGTTATTGTACCAACAAAATGAAAAAAAACTTAGAACATTCTATGTAAGACTTGAAAAAACAAAAAAAGAATCTTTTGGTCTACAAAAAATGAGTTCAGTTTCCTCAGAAAACACCATGTTGTTGTGTCTTTTTGACAAAAAACGTCAGTGTTAACGTCTCAGTTTAAATTATGGTCAAAAAACATTTCCCCAGATACTCATAGTTCGAAACGTTTTCAACTTTCTGATTATGGATAAATATTTCCTAGGAGTATGCCCTGATCTTCTGAAGTCGATAGGCAGATCTTTGGGTTTTTAGAAACATTTAGCTCTAGATAGGTCTCATCACACCAGTGTACAAACTCGGTTAGGGCTGGACCGTGGCCCTAAGCTGATCGGATAAGAGAGATAAAGAGCACTGTCGTTGCGAACTTTACCAGAAATGAATTTTCATAGTTGCTTCTGCAATCATCTGTTTTATGAATGTAAAAGAAGTGGTGAGAGGACGCAACCTGTGGAGAACCAGTGCACGTAAATCTAACGGGAAGAAGATATTTTGTTGGCAAAAAACACGCTGTGGTCTGTTGGTTAAAAATTCAATCAGCCAACGAACAAGTGGACTGTCTACGTCAAATTTTGAAATTATTTTCTTAACCAGAACGTGAGGCTGCATTGTATTGAAAGCTGAACTAAAGTCAGGGAACAATATTTTGGCATGAGAGTCAGGTGTTTCCAATGGCTATAAAACTTGTTCAAAATGAACAGTTTGGCATCTTCGACACCCCTTCGACCTGTTTCGCAAACTGTAATGGGTCAAGGTCTTTCTCTGTGCGGAAAAAATGAGAGATTTTACGATCTTTTCTAGCGTTTTCAGCACAAGAGATGTGAGGACTACAGGTCTAAAATCGTTGGGCTGGACAAGGATTGGGTTTCTTTGGAAGAGGTTTTTAATTGGAAGTTTTCCAAATAACTGGAATTGACAAGTATCCAGTGAGGCCTGAAATAGGTGTTGAAGGACACTGTCAAGCTTAGTAGTGCAGAATTTCAGGGTTCTTCCACATATACCACCAGCTCCGGAAGATTTGTTAATATTTATTGCCTTTAAGTGCTTACAGATAACTTCTTCCTCAACATTGATGTATTTTCAAAAATAGGGATTTCTTCAGGTCAAATTTTTTTCATCTGAGAAATCATGCTTTTCAAAAAGGGGTAAAAAATGCGTTTATTAATGGTCTGGTAAGTTGTTATCACATACCCCATACAAAATGATCTTTGACCTAATGTGGGACACCTACCATATTTACTGCAGACATACTTTTGATACCCCGCCATGCAGCACGAAATTTTTCCCCGCAAACTTGTCTTCTATCTTATTTTTTATTATAGTTGGGCCTGTGCAACGCGCTTCGACTTCTTTATTTACTTCCTTCTTTGTTGTTCTGGGGCCTGTTTTAAATTTAACTCCCCCTTTCTTTTTGTTTAAAAACTTTTCAAAACCCTTTTTAAAAACCCAAAGGCTTGTTTTGGGGTAAATGGTTATCTCCTTTTTTGGGGAATGACAAAAACTAACAAAAAAGGGAAATTTTTAGAACAAATAACATCAGTAAGCTATTCGATCTGAAACACGTTAAAAAACTTACCCCAGCAGTGCAATAAAGCGCCTTGCGACTAGTATACTATCAGCCGCCCATTTTTTGTGGTCCTGATTGGGGAAAGGCGCTGAAAAACACTGACGGGTACATGGGTGCAAGAAAAAAACACAGTTGTGGTGGGGATGATCCCGGGGGAGGAAAAGGAAACGATTTTAAAGGCCCCTGCTACAGTTATTTCAGAAAAACATTTTTTGTGGTCGGGTCACTTTATTTTTTATGTTTGTTCGTTGAAATTCGACGATGACCCCCAAAACGCAGAGGGGGGCGCGGCTGTTTGGGAAAATTTGGGCAGAAATTTGCTTTTTAGTGGAAATGCCTTGCCCACATAAACCCCCCCCGCTCTCAGGGCCCCAAAGGGGGCAGAAGGCCCTCAGGGTCCACCCCCCGGGGCCCTTCGCACATACAAAGGGGACTGTGGGGAGTAAAAGCCCCCTAGTCAGTTAGTCAAAGTGATCACAAAAGGGATAAGCTAAAAAGGGGGGAATTCCAGGGAGGGGGGAAACCCACTGGTAAACAGCTTTTTCCTTTGCTTTTTGGCCCCCGGTAAAGGGGGTTTTAAAATTAAATTTCAAGAACTGTGAAATTTAGGCGAAAAAGATTTTCAAGTAAAAAAATAATTTTTTATCACATACGGGGGAAAACCCCAAAGAAAAAAAGGGTAGCAAATCACTATGCGACATCTCTCTCCCAAAGGGGCCCAAAGCTTTTCCCAAGTTCAAGCACAGAAATTTGCTCTGATGTCAAGCTTCATTTATTTTTTTATTTTTTTTATTTATTTATTTATCTTTTTACCCTCCCTATCTACCTATTTTTATCTATCTATTATCTATCTTTCTATCTATCATCTATCTTTCTATCTTTATCTATCTATCTTTCTATATTATCTATCTATTATCCCCTATCTTCTCTATATATTTTTTGTAAAACAGCCCCAGGGGGGGAAATTCGGGTTTTAAGGGTTTTAAGCGCCCCTGCCAAGGAATCGGGGAAGTTTCGGGTTTTCGATCCAGGGTTGGATTTTGAAACATTCCTTCCTTCCACTTTTGATCTAAATTAGCGGTCGGGGTTTGCTAGTTTTTTTCGTTGAAAAATTTAAACCAGAGTCCGGGTGTGCAGCATGCTTTCGGCGCGGGAAAAAAAAGACCACAGGAAAAAAGAGAGTTGTTCTGTGAAAAACTTTCCCGGTAAAAAACCCCTTCTTGGGGGAAAGATAAGACTTAGGCGCCCGGGCCCAAGAAAATTAAAAAAAGGGGACGCTTTTTCTTGTGGCAAGGGGTTTCTCCCCGGGTAAAAGCAGCAAAAAAACTCATGAAGAGAAATTGCTTTGATGGAAGAGAATACAGTAAAAACCCCATCCCAAAAAACAAAATCCCTTATAACTTAATAATAATTTTTTAAAAATTTAAATATGTGGAATCATATACCCGCAAAATTTTGTAAAACAAAAAAACCCAAAAGCGCTTACACCGATTAAATACGACTAAATTACAATAAAACCAATACAATACAATGAAATTGCAGTAAGGTTTTAACATAAATAGAATATATAGGTTTGGCAGGGGTTTTTTCCCTTACCACCTGTCTTGTCAGTTATTTATGTGTGCTTTCCCCTGCAAAAACGTGGTCGGGGGCGTGTGTGTTTCCCGTGCGTGCGGGGGTTGTGTAAGTGTGTGTGTTAGGGGGGAAAAGAGAGAGGAGAGGAGAGAGGGGGATAAAAGGGGACGGAGAGAGGAGAGAGAGGATTTGAGAGAGGGGAGAGGAAAAGGAGAGGAGGGGATGCATTTTTGCAAACATGACCCTGTTTTTTAAAGGGGGGAAAAAAAAAGGGGCACATGTAAGTTTGTGTGAAAGAACGGCGCTTTTCGCGTGTGTGTATATTTGAGTGCGTGCGTGCATGTATGTTCGTGTGTGGGGCTCGCAGAAACCCAATGCATGCATGCCCATGTTTTTTAAAGCATGCAAAAAACACGCCTGTGAGTATGTGTGTGTGTTTTAAGCGCGCGCCCCGTGTGGGGTGCAGGCGGGGCATGCGCATGTGTGCAAAACCTATAGCGCACTACGAATATGTGTGTAAAAAAGGCAATGCCAATTTAATAGCAGTTTGAAAAAGGAGAAAAAGGTTTCCAATTTCTCCCGGGTTTGCGACAAGACGTAAAAATTTCAACCCAAATTGACCAAGGGTTGGGTTTCCCGCTTTTTAAATTTGGCCGCCCCGGGGTTTTTGGGCCAATTTCTTTTTCTTTTCTGTTTATATTTAGGCTGTGGTTATAGTGTTGCCAAGGGGTCGGGTTTGGTTTTTGGTCTGTTGTTTTAGGTTGGCCCTGTGAAATAGTTTTTTTAAAAAGGGGGTCGGGTCTTTCTTTTTTTGTCTGTTGTATAGGGTAGGCCTGTAGATTTAAAGTTGTTCAAATGGGTTGGGTCGTCGGGGTTATTTTTTGGGCCTTTTAAAAAATGTTTGTTAAATGGGGGGGGTGCTTTTGTTTTTTGGGAAATGGGCGGGGTGGTTTGTTTTCAAATGGGCTAAAAAATGTTTTGTTTGGGTTTGGGTTTTTTGTTTGTTTTTTTTTTTTACCTTTTTTTTTGGTTTTCTTTTCTTTTTTTCTTTTCTTTTTTGTTTTTTTTTTTCCTTTTTTTTCTTTTTCTTTTTTTGGGTCGTCTGTTTATTCCCTTAAAGGGGTTGAAAAAAATTTTTCTGGGTTTTTTCTTTTTTTTTTGGGCCCTTTTGAACATAGTTTTGTTGAATTGGGGGCTGGGTGTCTGTTTTTTCAAAAGGGTAGGCCTTTTAGAACTTTAGATTGTTGAAAATGGGTCTGGGTGGTCTTTTTCTGTTCGAAGCGGGCCCTGTGGGGTTTTGGTTTTTGAGAAGTGGGTTTTGGGTTTGTGTCTTAAAATTTAGTATTTCGGGGTGTGAAAATGGGTTTTTCCGTGTCTTGTTGAAAGGGGGAAAAGCCGGGTTTGGGGGGGAAAATTGGGTTTTCCTTGGGGGGGTTTTGGGGCCGGGTTGGGTTTTCTTTGGTGGGGCCCTATAGGATATAGTTTGAGCAAAGGGGTGGGGGTTTGGGCTTTTTTGTTTTATAAAAAGCAGGGTTTTCCCAAATGGGTTTCCCTTTTTTTTCTAGGAAGCCAGGTTGTGTAAATGGGTCTGGGTTGTCGTTCTTTGTGGGCCCTGTGGGGGTTATTGATTGTTGCAAATGGGTTGGGTTGTCTGTTTTATAAAAGCCTTTGGGCATATGGGGTTTTTTCCCAAATGGGGTCTGGGTTGTTGTCCTTTAGTAGGCCTGGGGGGGTATGGGTTTTTTGCAAATGGGTCGGGGGTTTGTCTTTGTGTTCTTTTAGTAGGTTTGTGGGGGTTTGGGTTTGGGTTGGAAAGGGTCGGGGTTGGGTTTTGCCCCTAAAAGTATCCCTAAGGGTTCGGGGGGTGCAAAGGGGTCTGGTTTGTTGTATTTTTCTAAAATTTAGGCGGGTTTATGCAAAGGGGTTTCTGGGTGTCTTTTTTGGTTCTAAAAAAAAGGCATTCAGGGCTATAGGTTGTGAAAAGGGGCCGGGGTTTTTTGGCTGTCTGTTTATAAAAAGGCTCCCCGTTATGGGTTGTGAAAATTTGGGTCTGGGTTGTCTTTTTCTATAGAAGTTTGTCAGTTTAGGTTATGAAAAGGGGTTTTGGGGTTGTGTGTCTTTTCCCTATAGGGGGGCTATGGGTTTAGGGGTTGCTGAAATGGGTCAGGGGTTGTTTGTTCTGTAGTAGGCTTGTGGGCACGGGTTTGTGCAAAGGGGTTCAGGGTTTTTGGGTTTCTGTAGTGGGCTTGTCGGGCACAAGTTGGGGAATGGTTCGGGGTTTGGGTTTGTTTTTGTAGTGGCTTGGTTTTTTGGTTCTATAGAAGCCTTTTTTTCTTTTTAAAGGTTGTGAAAAATGGGCCCTGGGTTGTCTGTTCTGGGAAAATATTTCTTTTAAAATAGGTTGTGAAAGGGTTGGGTTGTCTGTTTATGAAAACCTTTTAGTTAAAAGTTTTGAAAATGGGTCTGGCTGTCCTAGGAGGCCCCGTGGTCGGTGGTTTAGGCGGTCAACTCGTGACCCAAAAGGGGTTGCGGGTTGATCCCCGCTCGGCCGGTGTTGTGCCCTTTGGGGAAAAAAAGACACTTTACGTTTTTTTCCTACCCCCCAAGGTGTACAAAGTGGGTACCAGCTCGGGTGGGGAAGTATCTGGCGACGACTGGTCCTGTCAGGGGGGGGTTTTTTAAAAAAAACCTTCATTTTCGTTTAACGTACAAAAACCCCGGGATAAGTTTCCGGCTCTAGGGGCCTTTGGCTCAAAAAGAACATACTTTTTACTGGACTGTCGGTGTGTTTTTCAAAGAACCCCTGCCAGTTTTTGGTTGGGCAAATGGGTCGGGGGGTTTTTCGGGTTTATGGGTTTCTGTCGTTATAGTGTGCAAATGGGGCGGGGTTTTTTTGTTTATGAAGCCCTGTCTTTAAAGGTTTGTGCAAATGGGTTGGGTTTTTCTGTAGGTTCTATAATAGGCAGGGATGCAAATGGGTCTGGGGTGTTTTTCGGGTTCTATAGAAAGGAGGTAGAAATGGGTTTGTCCCAAATGGGCCGGGGTTGTCTGTCTAGGGAAAGATGTCAGTAAAAGGTTGGGGCCCAAATGGGTCGGGGTTGTCTGTTTAGGGAAAGCCCTGACAGTTATAGGTTTTTTGAAATGGGTCGGGGTTTTGTCTTTTTCTGTTCTAAAAAAGGCCCGGGACAGTTTTAGGTTGTGCAAAGGGGTCTGGGGTTGTTTTCTTAAAAGCCCTGTCAGTTATGGTTGTGCAAATGGGTTGGGTTGTTTTTGTTGTTCTTTTGCGGCTGTGAGGTAGGGGTGCGCAAATGGGTCAGGGTTGTTTTTTGTGGTTGTCGGGCCAAGGTTTTCCCAAAGGGGTCGGGGTTGTATTTTCCCTTTAAATGGGGACCTTCCCCCTTTTTTGGTTGGGTTTTTAAATTTTAAAAAAAATGTTTAAGGTTTGTACTAATGTGCCTTTTTTTCTAAAAAGGGCTTGTGTTTTTAGTCTGTATACAAAAGCTTTTACAACAACACACACCACACACACACCAAAAACACACCACAAACACACACACACACCCCCAACACCACCACACACCCCAAAACACAAAACACACAAAACCACTACACGAACACACAAACATTTTAAAAGATGTTTGGTGTGAGTCTTAATAGTTGTTTTGTGTGTGTTTGTTGTGCCCTTTGTGTGTGTATGTGTGGTGTTGTGTGGGTGGGTGTGTGTGTGAGACCGACAAAAAGGGCAGCAGACAGGACGGACAGACAAAAAGGGCAAAGGGGCTGCAGGAGGCAGGAGGGGAGTTTGGGCAGAATTTGGAAAAATTTCACACACTAAAACACACAAACACACAACACACAAACGCACGCCCGCCCGCACCCCAAAGCACGCACGCCCCACACACCCCACCAAAAAACACACCAAAACCCACCACCACAGCGGAAATATTGACAACATAAAAAGAAAAGATGGAAAAATTAAATGCGGATGGGGGGGGGGGGGGGGGGGGGGGGAGGGAGGGGGGGGGGGGAAATTTTGACTGTATTAAAAAAGTTTGGGTGAGTAATATTTAGGGTCATTGAGAGTTTTTTATAAGACTTTTTCCCGTTGGTTAAATTTTATGTTGATTGCCACAGACCCAAAGAACACACCCGCATTTCATCCCCAAAACCCCCTCACCCCGCGGGTGTACAACCCCTTTTTGTGGTGCGTGGTGTGCGGTTGTGCGGGGCGTGCGTTTCGTGGTGTGTGTATACATTTTTAAATTTTTTAAAAAAAAAAAAACCCAAAAATTTTTAATTTGTAAAATGGGGCCCGCAGGGGTGAATTTAGTAGGATGAATAAAAAACGCTTTGATTTGTTTTTTGTTTTGGGGGCAAAATTTTAGCGCTTTTATAAAATTTAATTTATTATTATTTTATTAATTATTATTTTATTTTTATTATTATTATTATTTTTTATTATTGTTGTTGTTGGGTTTTTGTTGTTGTTGTTGTTTTTATTATTATTATATTTTATTAAAATCTATCATCATTACAACCCCAAACCTGGCCCCAACAAAAACAAAACACCCAAAACCCCCAAAAACCAATTTCACAGACACCCGACACTACACTACACAGACACGTCCCCAACCCCACCACACAACCCCAAAACCCCCCAAAACAACACACCCCACACACACATATATATATATATTATATATATATTTTTATATATAATATATATTTATTTATATTTTATATATAAAATATATTATATATTATTATAAATTTTCATATATACGGAGATAATAATAATAATAAAAAATAATAATAATAAAATAATAAAAATAAAAAATAATAAAAATAATTTAATTTTAAATAATAATAATAATTAAAAATAAAAATACTAAAATTTGGAATTTATTTTAAAGGGTGAAACTTGTAAAAAAAAAAAAAAAATCGAAAACGTTGCACTCAGCATTTTCAGGGCATGCAAATCTCCTTTTAAAAAAATTTAACATCAGGTTTTAAAAAAACCCTGGGGCGCGCACGAAAGCAAAGCATGCACGCCCCCACACGCACACACACACCACACACACCACACAAAACACCAACCCCCGTTTTCAAATTTAAAAAGGTTTTTTGGGGTTTTTTTCAAATTCAAAAGTTTTCACACGCGCAAACACGACGCACATACACGCACACTCCGCACACACAGAAAGGGGTTTTTACACTTCCGGGAGGGTGATGGGGTTTGGGTGTATGAAAGTGTTTTTATTGGTCTGTGGCTATCAAAATATAAAAACCCAAGGAAAAGTTTATGTTAAAAATTGCAATGCCCTAAAATAGTTTTCACATCCAAAAACTTTTTTAGTACAGTCTAAATCTCCCCCCCCCCCTCTTCTGAAATTTTAAAATTTTTAAACTTTTTTCCATTTTTGTCAATTTTTTCGTTGGTGTGTGGGGGAATATTGGGTTTTTCCCCTTCTAATTTTCCCAAACTATGTAAATGACTTCCCCCAAATTTTTAGGGAAAGTAGCTGTGAAATTTTTTGCTGTTTTCACATCCCTTTTGTAGTTTATTCTGACCCCCCAGACTTAAAATCAAACCCCCAAAAACATATTGGGAAAATTGGTTACCCCTTTGGGCTCAGCTAAAACCTTGTACTAAATACGCCCCCAAAAAAAATAAGTGTATGTATGTAATAGCAAAACAAAGGACCAAAAAAAAGGGAAAAATAAATTCCCAAAAACTGTTTTATAGGTTAAAAAAGTAATTGAAGAGTTGACTCCCACCGATTTTGGGTGTAATTATTGACCAAAAAAACTTATTGGAATGACCATGTGATGGGCGCTAGGGGGAAAAATTTTTTTTAAAAGTACTTCGTTATCCCAAAAAAAAAAACATTTTCTAAATAACCCCCTTGCAACTTTTTTTCGGCCCTTTTTTTGCCTATAGTTGACTTGCTTCATCTCTTTGGGCAGCCCGCAGTGATAAAAAATCTAAAATTGATTTATTGATTATTAAAAGGAAAAAGGGAAAAATTGTTCTACTAAAATTTTAGCTCCTTAAAACCCTAAAGTTATGAAAAACAAAAATTTCCCAATTTTAAAACCCGACTTTATCTAAAAAAAGCTTTTTGGGGGCCAGAAAATTGTCCCTGGAAATTTCCCCCAAAAAAAAATCCCAATAGGGTTCAAAAACAAAATAACCCCCCCGGGGAAAAAATAAAACATCTACTAACATTTCCCAGACCCAAAAAATAATCTTTACAAAAAAAGCTTCTTTTTCCCCAGGGGTTTGGGGAATTATGGAAAAGCTCCCAAAACGCTTTAAAAAGTATAAAAAAAAAAAAAATAGTTCAAAACACAGCCCAAAAAAACCCCTCTAATGCTGGAAAGTTGGGGAAATTTACTAATAAAGGGAAATAAACCCTTTATTAAAAACGGGGAAAAAACAACCATTTCTTAAAATTTCCAGCCCCCTTATGGATTCCTTTTTCCCAAAAAAAAATTCAAGTTGTTTACTGTGACTAGAAAATTTACAGTCACCCCGGGTTTTTGTGTGGTTTGGGGGGGGAGGCAGGAAGAGGGACAATAATTTTTGCAAAGATTTAAAGGGTTTTTCTATGAAGTAGTAAATAATTTTGCCCAAAGTTGTAAAAAAGTGGAAAGGAGGAAATTTTTAAAAATTTTTATATGGGGACCCGTTTGCTTTTTTAGGTGGTTTCCCCTCTTCTCTCTCTCTCTCTATCTCTCTCTCTCTCTCTCCTCTCTCTCTCTCTTCTCTCTCTCTCTTTCTTCTTTTCTCTCTCTTCTCTTCTTCTTTTCTCCTCTTCTCCCCCTCCCTCTCCAAATTTTTTTTCCCTCTCCCCCTGCCCTTTTTTTGTTAATTCAATAGATTTTTTTCTTGGATGTTGTTTTTATTGCAGTTAGGATGAGATTTTAGTCTATTATAAGCGATACTGTTTTAGTTTGATATTGTTTTGTTTGAAGTTTCCCGTGGGTTTTGGGGTTTTTGGGGAAATTTTGTTCGTTTAGGGGTTTACTTGTTTTAATAATTTTTTTTTTTTAAAAAAACTATTAAAATTTTCTATTTGATTGAAGGGGTATTTCCCTTCCCCCTTTTATTACTCCTCCCCCCCCCATCCTTTCCAAAGCTTTTCTGTTTTCATCGTTTTTTGTTGTCTCAGGTGATGGGGATTTTTTTGTTTTATTTTTGTCTCATGGGGATGGGGTGATGTTGTTATAATTGTATTCTAAATTTTGGGAACATTTTTTGTAATCTTATTTGAAATTATCTTGTTTTTTAGTTAAATTTTGTGGGGTTTGTCATTTTTTTAAAAAACCTTTTGAAAAGTATGAGCCCCAAAAAAAAACCACACGTTTGCTGGGTGGAGGGGAGAGGAGGGGGTCATTTAAAAGGGAATATTGTCAGTTTTTGACGAATTTTCCTAGTATTTTTAAGTTTTTTCCTTTTACCTTTTTATTATCTAAAATAATTTAAAATTTAAAAAATGGATGAAACAGTTGGGGAGTTTAAATTTTTTTGTCCCGACGTTTTATGATTTTCTTTTTTTTTAATTTTTTAAAAAAATTTTTATTTAAATTTTGTGTGTGGACGTGGGCGTAGGGGCTCATGGTTTTGCCCTTGGGGTTGTGTGTGCGTGTATTTTGAAATGTGGTAATTTGTATTTTCAAAGTATTTCCTTAAACGATTTTTTCCCCTTTTTTTTTCTGGTTTAATTTAGGTAAATGTGCAATAATTTTAGTGTCTTAGTATAAACAAAACGAAAATTGTTCTTAGTAGATGGCTTGATGAAAAAAAGCAAAAAGATTGCTTATTCCCAAAGTAAGTAAAGGTAAAGGAAATCCCTTTAAATATAAAGGGCGTAGGGGAGCGAGGGGCCAGGGGACCTCATTCCCCTAGGGCCCGTATTGAGGGGGGGCGCCCAACTCCCTTCCCCCGTGCTTTCTCCCCGACCCCAAAAAGGGCAGGTTTCCCTTTAAAGCTGGGGGAACTGGGGGGAAAAATTTCTGAAGCCCAAAGGGGCGCAAACGGTCACCCCTCCAAAATGGTAACCCCCGTCACGCTGCTTAAATTGGCTGGGGAAAAACGATAGTGCTCAAAAAAAATGAGCTATTCCCCCTCCCCAACGTATTTTAAAGTCCACTGGAAAAAAAAATTTGACTTGACCCTTTTTTGACTTGGGCTTTTACCACACACACACACACAACAACCCCCACACACTCACACCACTCAAAACCACATACAAAACCCACAAACTAAAACCACACACACACCCCACACACCACACACACCAAAACCCCCACACAAAACACCCCACACACACACACAAAACACCCCACACACACACACACACACACACACCCGGAAAAACACTTTTGAGGTTTGGGAAAAATGCTGTTTAAAATTAAAGGGGGCAGATATTTTTGGGGGGGGGTCTCAGGGAGGAAAAAAAGTGTGTTTTGAGGGGGGATTTGAAGGTATCCCAAATGGAAAGGGTTTTGGCGAAATGAAAGAGGGAGGGGCATTCCAGGTTTGGGTGGACCCGAAAAAAGGAAGGAAACGACGGCCAAAAGGGGGTTTGTTTGAAACTGGGGTTCGAAAGCCAAAATATCTGCGGCGAACGAAAGGGAAAAGGGGGTTTAAGTGTACCGATGAAAACGTTTCAGGATAAGAGGGTGCAGATTTTTTGGGACATTTGAAAACAGAGGGTTTTTGAAATTTTTACTCCGTCTTTTTGGGAAGGGCCGTTTAAAAGATCGCAGAGAGGAGTGATGTGTTCAGGGTTTTTTTTTCTTTTGGGCCAGTCCCGGGTGCAAGGGGTTTTGTATGCGTTGAAAAGAGTGGATAGATGATGCTGGTAGGGCCCGCCCAAAAAAAAAATTTTCAGTGTTTTAACGTGAAAAGGAAAAGAGAGAGGGGGAAGAGCTTGGAAGTTGAAACGTGGGGCAGATACTTTTCAAAACGCGCTTTTTTCGCCTAAATTTTTAGTAGCTGATGGAAAGGGCTGGGTGATGAAAATTTTTTTATAGAGAGTGGGTTGTCAAGAAAAATACTTCCCAAATTTTTTCACAGAGTTGGGCTAAGGAACTGGTTTGCCGAATTCTAATTGAAGTTTTTGCGATAAGGGGAAAATTTTTTGTTGGGTCCCCCTGAGTATGGGTTCCCGGGTTTTTTTCGGTTTAAAATTTGTTTAATTGTTCTGGGGTTTTCCCGTTTTGAGGGCTTGAAGGCAAATTTGGAAAATATTTGTTTAGGAGGGGAAGGCAAAGTTTTAAAAGTATCACTGCATGAAGTGAGTTAAACATTTTGGCCCTGAAAGATGATAAGGGTAGAGGGCCACATAGACAAAAAGAAGGAAGGATTAAATGCAGAAAGGAAGGGGGGGGGGGGGGGGGGTTTTGGGGGGATTGGGGGGCGTTGTGAAGATGGAGTCTCCCGTCGGATGGGATGAGTGGCAGGAGGCTTATCTGTTTTAGAAAAGTATTTCCCCATATGGGGAGGGAAGGGCCGATTCTGGATGCACAGCACTTCCCACAGGTGTTGCAAGGGGAAAAAACGGTCTCCAGAATTTGAGCCTGCTTCCTTCGCTACGTTTTCCTTAATGGGCCAGCGTCCTCTTGTTTTCACAGTCTTTATGCCACTGGAGCACAGCATCTCCAGCGAGAACGATCAAGGGCATCTTTTTCCCAGGTAGCGATGTCTATGTCACAGGCTTTAAGGTTTGTTTCAAGGTGTCCTTGAAAGCGCTTGTAGGGTTCTTCCAGTTTTCGGGGGCCCTTCCTTAGTGGCCATACAATAGCATCTTGGGATGTTGCTGTCTGTCATTCGGACAACGTTTTCCTGTTAACGGGAGGGCGTTGGATGTACTAAAAAAAGATTGAATGATGCAATTATTAGGGTCATTGCACAGATTTATATAAAACTTTTCCCGGGTTGGTCTTTAAGATTTGTAACCACAAGCAACACACACACACAAAACACACCACACACAAAACACACACACACACACACACCCCACAACACACACACACACCACACACACACACACACACACACACACACACAACACACACAACACCACACACACACACAAAGGGGGACGGGATAGCCTAGTGGTTAGAACATTGCGTCGCAATCTGACAACCCCGGGTTTGATTCCTGGAGTTAAACATCAGTGCAGACTCCACTACCCGAAAAGTCTTTCGGATCAGGACTATAAACCGAGGCCCCGTTTTGCGAACGCACGCAGAAATCTTGCGCACACGTTAAAATCCTGTTCCGCTTTTCGAAAGGGATTTAGGCCATTGTGTTCCCGGTGGGAACAGATGGTAAAGGAAAGGAAAGGTAAAGGAGTCCATAAACCTATAAGGTCGTAGGGGAGCGAGGCGTCAGAGACCTCACTTCTCTGGGGCCAGCATATTGAGGGCGGCGCCCATCTCCTCTCCCTCGTTTGCTTTACCTTCCCTGACCTAAAGAGGGCAGGTTTACCCATTTACAGCTGGGTGAACTGGGGGAACTGTACTGAAGCAAGGCGCGCAACGGTCACCCATCCAACTGGTAACCACGTCGACGCTGCTTAACTTGGTGGGGGAAGCGGAGTGCTCCGACCACTGAGCTATCCCGTCCGGGAACAGATGACAATTTAAAAAAACCGCATACCACGGGGATGGTGTAAAAAAGGACGTAAGTGCTTATTCCACTATTCTCGATATAAAAGAATAAAATAAAAATGAATTAAAAAAACAAAAAAACAAAAGCACGTTCACACATTACAGTTCAACAAAAACACAACACAAAAACACAATAACACAAAAAAAAACATTAAACACCACCCTCACCAACACACACGGACAGACAGCAGACACACACACAACACACAACACCACAAAACACACACACACCACACACACACACACACACACACACACACAACCACCCACACACACCACACACCACACACTACATGGAAATAGTGACAAAAATAGATGAAAAGGTGGAAAGATGAAAGGCAGAGGAAGAGGACGGGAGGGTTTAGACTGCACTAAAAAAAAAAAGAAAAAAAAAAGATTGGATGATGTAAACTATCTTTAAGTCATTGCCCAGTTTTAATAAATCCCTTTTCCCGTTGGTCTTCAAAAGTGATAACCACAAGCCAACACAACACACCACACACGCGCGCGCGCGCAACACACACATACACACGCACATACATTACATCACATCCAATACAGCACAACAAAAGCAACACCACCCACACACACACACACCAGACAGACAGACAGACAGACGACCACACAACACTCTCTCTCTCACACACACACACACACACACACACACACAACACACACAACACACACGGAAACACACACACACACGGAAAACCCCACCAACACACACACACACACACACACACACCACAAAACACACACACCACACACACACACACAACACACACACGGAAACAAAACACACACGCACGCACGCACGCACACACACACACACACACCACACACAAACCCCACACACACACACACGGAAACACACACACCACAAACCACACACACACACAACAACACACACACAACACACACACACCCCCACACACACACACACACGGAAACACACACACGGAAAACACACACACACAACACAACTCGTGGTTATGAAAGCAGGGATATAAAACATTGGTAAAGTTGTATTCACGAAGACTATTAGCACCCTGGTTTCCTGCCTTATGTCTCTGTCTGCCCATCAACGTCCTTGAAGAAAACAACAGACGTTACAGGCATGTACTATTTTTTGGGGGGAGGCAAACAATTACATCAGACTCAGGCATCGCATGTTTACCAAGTTCCACGTCGGTTGAGTCTGAGGCGTGCCCCTGTGGCACTTCTCCCATTTTTTTTCCATTTTATTTCATTCTTTTATACCGAGGATAATGGAATAAGCACTTACGTGCTTTTGTTTTACATCCAGTCCCCGTATGTATGCGGTTTTATACATTCTCTCATCTGTTCCCACCGGCACACAATGGCCTACTCTTACGAAAAGCGGAACAGGATTTAACATGTGCAGGAAGATGTTTTGGGGGCGTTCCCCACACGGGGGGCCTCGGGTTTTTTAGTCTATCCGAAGGACTTTTGGGGAGAGTGGAGTCGGCACTGATTTTAAATCCAGGGGGAAAAATTCCCTTCAACGGGAATCGAACCCGGGTCGTCAGATTGCGAGCGCAAATTTTTCTGACCCCTACAGTTGGAAGGACACTTCCTCCAGACCTGTCCCGGCATACCAAACCTGAGTAGGGCCGATGTTGGCCTACTGACCTGCCCATGAGGGTACAAAGCTTTCGGACCCCTGGAGGGCCCTTTAGTTGCAACAGTATTAAATTAGTCAGGGACTCTGGAGTTGCTGTCTTTTGCGGTCGACGAAGACAGAGGAGGATGATGGTATAAGTGTTATAAGTGTTGTGTGTGTGGTGTCTATGTGTGTTGTGTTGTTGGGGTGTGTTGTGTGTGTGTTGTATGTGTGTTGTGTGTGTGTGTGTGTGTGTGGTGTGTGTGTGTGGTTGTGTGTGTATGTGTGTTAGTGATCATTTATTTTTTCCCTTATTCATGCATTATTTTAGGGTTGAGTATAAACAATTAAAAACAAGAAGAAGGATGTGGTGCTCTTCCTCCTGGCGGTCGATTGGACCATGAAGACATCAACAGCATACAGAAGAAATGGAATCCAGTGGACACTGTGGGACCAGCTGGATGATCTCGATTTTGCAAGGGGACTGGCCCTGCTTTCCCACAGCCCCCCAAACAGATCCCGGCCCAAGACTACAGAGCTAGAAAGCCCCTTTCATTACAAGTTGGTTCGAAACCAATATTCAAAAAGATCAAAGCGCGAGGAGGCCCCAGTCACACAAAAGGGGGAAGGAGCTGGAAGAAGTGGAGACTTTTTCACAAACCCTGGGGGTTTAACCCTTTAACATACAGGGCGGCCCACAGCCCGCAGAGTCAGAGCAAAAATTTGGCAAGGCGAGGGCAGCGTACTTGCAGCTGAAAAAAATTTGGGAGCTCCAAGGGGGGTTTTCGCCCCGCAAAAGTCGGGCTGTTCAACCCCATTTTCAAACCCGTCCTATTTTGGGGGCGGAACATGGAGGAAAACAAAAACCCCAAAAAAGAAAGTGCAGACCCTTCCCACCCAAAAGTCCCTGAGAAAAAACCCTCCAGTTTCCACTGGCCCGAAACCATCAGCAACAGACCTGTGGCAATTCCCAAACCCAGCTCCCAGCCGAGAATGAGACCCGGCGAAAGGAGATGGGGATGGATCGGGCAACCCTGAAAAAGAGCCAGCAACATCACAAGGAAAGGCACTATCATGGCCCCAGGGAAAACGAAAAAGAGGGGGAAGGGCCAAAAAACACCTGGCGACGCGACCTTGAGGCAGAAACCAGGAAGAAAAAGGGGTTTTCCGGGAGCTGGGGAAAAAGCCCCGGAAAAGGATTGGCGGGGGCTTTTTCGGCGGGCCCTTTTCTCCAGGGGGAGTGAGGGCCCAAGGTAAGTAAATTTTCGTAAGAGTAGGCCATTGTGTGCCGGGGGGAACAGAGAAGAAAATTTCAAAAACCCCATAAAATGGGGATGAAAGTTAAAAAAAAAACCATGGTGCTTATTCCATTTTTCCCCGATATAAAAGAATCTCTCTCCCTCTCCTTCTCTCTCTCTCTCTCTCTCTCTCTCTCTTCTCTCTCTCTCCCCCTCTTTTCTCTCTTCTTCTCTCTGTGTTTTCCAACCCCAAAGGGGGTGAACCAGCAGCCTTTTTTAAACCCCGACAGCCTTCATGTTTTTCTTTTCCGTGAACCATTTCATTCTCTGTCTGCAGACGAAAAGAAAAAAAAAAAAAACAACCAAACCCCACAACAAACAAACAGATCCCGTCATTTTCAGGTAAATATTAATATTAATGATTATCAAGACTATAAATGTGAAAAATTTGTCGGTCGACAAAAAAAAAAAAAAAATTTTTGCACCCGTCATCCATGCCCCCAAGGAACACACACAACCCCCCACACACACAACCCCACACCCCACAACCCGGGCGGGTTCCGGTAACCTAAACCCGTTCCCAAGGGGGTTTTTTCTCTGGGAAAATTTTCATCGTTGATCCCCCCCACCCCACCCTATCCCCACCCGGGGAAAAACTCTAGATGAGACTATAAAAACCCAGGGTTGGTGGAGAACGCCCCGCTAAAAAAATCTTGCGCACACGTTAAAACTGTAACCTTTTGAAGCCCCTGGGGGGAAAACTGGAGTTTATTTTTATGGGAAGGGTAGGACAGGCTGTTTTGTATAGTTACAGGATTGCAGAAAGGGCGGGAGGTGGGGGTTTTTAAAAAAAAAAATGTTCCCGTACGTCGGGGTGTAGAATCACCACACCCCTTTTAAATTTTTTCTTTGTTTAACCCGGGAGGGTTTTAGTGGACAGGGGTTTAATTTTTAACAGGATTTAAAGGGGTGGGGGGGCGGATAAGGGGTTAAAGGATGGTATTTCACAGAGTAGCGGCAGCAGGTGAAGAGCGGTTTAGGCTCAATGCCAAAAAAAACAGAAGTGCTGCATGTTGCCGAACCAGCTGCCCAAAAAGGGAAATGAATTTGGGCAAAAATCTATAGAAAAAGTCAAAAACGTTAAATATCTGGATCAGTCAAACAAATGATGGACCACGTTTCCAAAAAAACATAAAAGGGCAAGAATAGACCCCTGGCTAAAAAAGGGGCGATCAGCTAAAAAATGTTCGAAAATTGGGCTTTCCTTACATCTAAAAATGGGAAAAAAATGAAATAATTTTTGACCCGGCTCGTTATTTTTGGGATGAATGAATTCTGAACAAATAAAAAACAAAAGAAAAAATAATTAAAGCGTGTAGTATTTTTTTAAAAAGGTGTCAATTTTCAGTTGGAAAGAAAGAAGAACAAAGAAAGCATATACACGTGGGAAACACAAGGAAAAAATTTTTACCATTAAAAACATGTGGCATTCGCTATGAAACCAAGATTTGGGACCCCCTGAAGGGCTTGTCTTTTTAAAGGGAAGACTGGGGGCAACAAGAGAAAAAACGGCCCCCCGTTCTTTCATTGACAAAAAATCAGAGAATGTGTTTTGGGTTTGGGTCCATGATTTTTGCAGGGCGTACAGCGAAGACCCGGGGCACATGGGGAAAGGGGGAGGAGGAGGGGGATCCCTTTTCGGTGTTTAATGGGGGCAGCAAAACTAATGCCAAAATCGGGGGGATGCTGGGCAGGTGAGAATGTGAGAGGGGTTTTCCCAGAGGGGTTAAGGGTTTTTTGGGGCAGGAAGAGGGAGATGAGGGGAATTGGGGATTTTTTGAGGAGGGGTAGGGGGGGGGGGGGGGAGAAACCTAGGTAAAAGGGGGGGTTTTAAAAAAAAAAGGTAAAAAGGGGTTCCCCTAAATATTAAAGGTTTGTTTGGGGGGGCGAGGCGTCAGAGGCCTCACTTCTCTAGGGCCAGCATATTGGGGGCAGCGCCCTTCTCCTCTCCCTCGTGCTTTACCTTCCCTGCCCCTTAAAGGGGGCGGGGTTACCCATTTACAGCTGGGGGAACTGGGGGAACTGTACTGAAGCCAAGGCGCCAAACGGTCACCAATCCACTCGCCCGCTGTTTAAAATTGGCGGGGGGGAAAGCGAGTGCTCCGACCACTGAGCAAATCCCGTCCCCCTAAAGGGGGTGGGGTTAACAGTCTTTAAAATTTGGTAAGAAGTCTTAGGAGAGTGTAGAGGGTGGACTAAGACGTTACAGGGCAAGTCACATTATAGGGAACAGTGTGTGTGTGTGTGTGTGTGTTTTGGTGTGTGTGTGTGTGTGTGTAAGTGTGCGCGTGTATGTGTGTGTGCACACGCTGGTTGTGTGTTTGTGTTTGTGTGGGGGCACACCGTGCGCATGCATATCACATGCATTGTGTTGTCTTTTGTTTTATGGAACTCGCATTTCATTAGTCCTTCTTGCTACAACTGTAAAACAACCAAAGCTTTTGTGAACATTGTAGATTGAGTGTGTAAACAACCCTTGTTACACAATACAAAACACAAAAGTTAATAAGAAGAACAAAAAATCCCAAGAAAAACAAGATAAGTTTGACCCCCAAAATGCACAGATCCCCCAAAATGAAGGAGCAGAGAAAATGAGAAGAAAATGAAAAACAACGAGCCCCTCTACTTTCACACTGTCTTCCAAATGAAAAGGAAAAAAAGAACATGTTGGTTTTGTCTAAGCGGGTGGGTAATTGAAACTTTTGAGGTAGTGTTTTTTTTGTTTTAGTTTTTGTTTTAGTTTTTGTTAGAAGACGTGATGTGTGTTGTGTGTGTGTGTGTGTGTTTGTGTTAGTATGTGAGTGGTGTGTGTGTGTATGTGTGTGTGTGTGTTTTTGTGTGGAGTGTGTGTGGTAGTGTGTGTGTGTGTGTGGTATTGTGTGTGTGGTATTGTGTGTGCGTGTGTGTGGTATTGTGTGTGTGTGTGTGTGCGTGCGTGCGTGTGTGTGTTCGATTTCATTTTACGTCTCTTCACAAGTTGTGATATTGGGACAGTGTTTTGGTGTGTGTGTGTGTGTGTGTGTGTGTGGGGTGTGTGGGGTGTTTTGGGGCCGCGCGCGCGTGTGTGTGTGTGTGTATGCGTGGGGTGTGCTGGGGAGGGGGGTTTATTAGTCATTTTAATCTCATTTTGTTTCTTGTTCTTTTCAAGATTTTTTGGATTCCAGGTGTGGTCAGTTTCAATTTCATAATTATCTACAGGAGTAATATCTAAGTAAAAATGTGGATCCCACTGTTTGTGGCTTATTTTGTCATTTTCTTTTCTGTTTATTTGCTTATTTTTTTGTTCGACCTTTTTGTGCTTATTGAACCTGTGACATTTTGAAGGATATCAACTAATATGTGAGCTGGCCACAGTTTTAATATGAACACCCCTGGATAAATCTGTCTGTCAGTCTGTCTTTCTGTATTTCTGTCAGTCAGTCTGTCTTTCTGTCTGTGTTTCTGTCTTTCTTTGTCTCTGTCTGTCTGTCTCCGTCTGTCTGTCATTCTGTCTCTGTCTGTCTGTCTATCTGTCTGTCTCTGTCTGTCTATCTGTTTGTCTCTGTCTCTGTCTTTGTCTGTCTCTCAATTTGCTATCTCTCTTTGTGCGTGCGTGCACGTGGGCGTGCGTGGTGCGTGCGCGTGTGTGTGCGCGTGGCGCGTGCGTGCTTGTGTGTGTGTGTGCTTCTTTCTGTCTTTGTGTCTGTCTGGATGTCTGACTACGTGTCTCTGTACGGCCGACTCTCTGTCTCCTCTCGTCTCTTTCTCCCTCTCTCCCCCTTCTCTATCCCTTTCTTTACCTTTTCTCTCTCTCCATCTTTATGAAGGTCATACCAGGACTGTCACCTTTTCACCTGAATCTCAGTAACTCCAGTCACGTTCAGCTTGAGTTAAAAAATTCATTACCATCTAGGACGGGATAGCTCAGTGGTCGGAGCACTCGCTTTCCCCCAGCCAAGTTAAGCAGCGTCGAGCGTGGTTACCAGTTGGATGGGTGACCGTTTGCGCGCCTTGGCTTCAGTACAGTTCCCCCAGTTCACCCAGCTGTAAATGGGTACCTGCCCTCTTTAGGGTCAGGGAAGGTAAAGCAGCGAGGGAGAGGAGATGGGCGCCGCCCTCAATATGCTGGCCCTAGAGAAGTGAGGTCTCTGACACCTCGCTCCCCTACGACCTTATAGGTTATGGGACTCCTTTACCTCCTTTTACTACCCTTTCAATATCTATCACCGTCAATCTGAATACAAAATACAAAGAAGATTAAATGATAAAATACCTGACTTATTTAATATTTGTTGCCGCCAAGAAAACCAGGCAGTGCTGAGAATGTCAGCAATGCCATATAATGTATTATCCTTTTTTTCTTGGTTTGGACCCGAAACTTCCCCCCCACCTCCCCATCTATTAGACCATGAGTTGGTCTGGGTGCTAGTCTTTCGGATGATACGATAAACCGAGGGCCAGTGTGTTACACATTACTTATTTAGCGCACGTTAAAACAACAACAACAACCCACGGTAACAAGAGAGTTGTCCTTGGCAAACTTATGTAGGAGAAAGCTACTCTGATAGGGAAACAAATACAATTGCAGACAGGAAAAAATACTTTAAAAATATTGGGTGGCGCTGCTCTTGTGGCGACGCGCTCTCCCCTGGGAGAGCAGTCCGAGTTTCACGCAGAGAACATAAAGAGTGACTTAAAGTGGTATAAATAAATCAATAAACAAAAAAATAAAGAAATAATCCCCAGGGTGTAAAATAATAATGATGATGATAATAATAATAATAATAATAATAATAATAATAATAATAATAATAAATGGAACTTATATAGCGCTATATCTTGCAGAAAGAAATCAAAGCGCTTGCATTCAAGAAACGCATACTTACAACCAATGACAATTAACAGAGTTAACAAATTCAAACGTACATACACGTAGCCGCACGCACGCCACGCGCGCGCACACACACACACAACCACGTATCCCTACTGAGTCACAGAAACAAACAACCCAGGCAAAATATCAATAACAATGTGAACAATATTTGTAATGTCTGCACTACAAATCAAGAGAGTGAACTAAGATGGTAGAAAAAAAAGCAGCAGAGATGATAAAAGGTAAAAGGAAAAAAAAAAAAGCAGAACAAAAGAGTGATCGAAAAGGGGAAATTTCTAGCAGAGGAATTTTCCAGGTTGGTGCGAGTTTTTTTATACTGCAAGATTCCCTTTGGCATCTCCACGTGGGGGTTCAACATCTCTTTTCTTTTCACTCCCTCCCCTGTCTGTCTGTCTGTCGCTGTCATGTCTCTCTGTTCACCCCTTTTCTCTTCTCTCTCTCTCTCTCTCTCTCTCTCTCTCTCTCTCTCTTTCTCTCTCCTTTCATCCCCCTTTCTCTCTTGCTTTCCTGCGTCTCTCCTCGCCCCCTCTCTCTCTTCTTTCCTCTTCCCCTTCTCTTTTCCTTTGTCTCTTCTTTTCTCTTCCCTCCCTGCCCCCTTTCTCTCTCTCTCTCTCCTCTCTTCTCTCTTCTCTCTTCTCTCTCTCTCTCTCTCTCTCTTTCCCTTCTCTCCCATTTTCTCTTCCCCCTCTCTTTTTCGTCTGTTCTCCTCTCTCTTCTCCTCCCTGCCCCATCTCTCTCTCTCTCTCTCTCTCTCTCTCTCTCTCTCTCTCTTTCCCCCTCCCTCTTTTCGTCTGTCTCTCCTTCCCCTCCTCCTCCCTTTCCCCATCTCTCTCTCTCTTTTCTCTCTCTCTCTCTCTCTCTCTTCCCCCTCCCTCTTTTCGTCTGCCCCCCCCCCCCCCTCTTCCCCCTTTCCCCCCCTTTTTTTCCCCCCCCCCCCCCCCCCTCCCCC
>CM054148.1:64264318-64297796 GCA_028751875.1 Rapana venosa | reverse complement strand
GGTCACAAAGCTAACACTCTTTTCTGTCACAACCCCTTGTTCCCCGCCACACTATTTTCTCGCCCAAACCACTCTTTCTGTCACAGTGCTTTCTTCAAAACACTCTTTTAGGTCACAAACATTTTTTTTCGTCACAACCCCCTTTTTTTTCCACACAACAGTCCTCAGATCAGATCACAAAAGTTCCTTGGGCCTTGAGGCACAACACTCTTTTGGTCAAAACTTTTTTAGGTACAACAGTTTTTTTCCGTCACACCTTTTCTCTGTCACCAAAACCTCTTTCCATCAAAACATTTTTTTTTTTTACGTCACGACAGTCTTTTCCGCACAACATTTTTTTTTGGGTCACAACCTTTTTCCGATAACAACATTTTCTTGGCACAACACTCTTTTCCTGTAAAACTTCTTGTCAAACTTTTTTCCCCCCACAAACCTTTTTCCGTAAAACTCTTTTCCGTCGCAACACTCTCTTCTCTGCCAACCTCTTTTCTCTTCACAACACTTTCTCGGTCAAAAACATTTTCTCTTCAAACAACCCTTTTTCGTCCAACAATTTCTCCTCAAAAACGCTCCTCTGGGCCCCGCATCTTTTCCGCGGAACACTCTTCTTTGTCACAACCCTCTCATTCACAAACTCTTTTTGGCACAACAGTCTTTTGGGTCACAAAACTCTTTCGTCAAAAAACCCTTTTTGGTCACAAGCTAACATTTTTTTATCCAACGCTTTTTTCCAGCCCAAAACCTCTTTTCTGCCCAAAGACTAACACTTATTGTCTCAACATTTTTTTGGTCACAACACTTTTCGCCACAAACACTCCCCGGGGTCCAACCAAACCCCCTTTTCTGGGTATCTCTCGTCTTGGTACACAACCTTTTCTGTTACAACATTCTTTTTCACACACAAAACACTTTTTATGTCACAACACAACACCTTTGGGTCAAAAACACTTTTTCTCTCAAAAAACAAAAACACCTTTGGGGTCACAACCCCAAAATTTTTCTGCCCAAATATAACACTCTTTCCTCAAACTCTAACACTGTCCCGGCCCAAAAACACTCTTTTTTGTCACAACCAAACACCCCTTTTCTGTACAACACTCTTTCGAACAACACTTGTTATTCACACTTCTTTTTCATCACAACACAACATTTCCCCCTCTGTCACAACCCCCCGTCCAACACTAACTGTCTTCCGTAAAACACTAAAACTTTTCGATACAACACCTTCTATTTCAAAACTCTTCTCAGTCCCAACACTCTTTTCTGTCACAACACTTTTTTCGCACAATAAACACTTTTTTCGTGCCTTCCCTCCTGATCTAATAGGTCCTACTGCCTTCAAGACATTCAAAACTGGATGACTCAGAACAATTACCAACTTAATGCCGATAAAAACAGAAGCCATGCTCATAGGGACCCACATAATCTTTCCTCGATCACAACAACATCAATAGAATGCGCAATACGTCAGTTCCTTTGTCCAACTCTGTGAAGTATTTAGGAGTAAGTGCTTGACAACAACACTCTCTATGAAAAAATTCCATCACCCAGACCTGCCAGTCTTGCTACAATCAATTACGACGCATGAAGCGCGATCGCAAGTATCTGTCCACTTAATGCAAACTTTCTAAGCTTGTCACATATCTTTATCATTCTTTCAACGTTTTTTAGAACTACTGTATTTCTCTTTTGGCTGGCCAACCAGCATCATCTATCCACGCTCCTTTCAAACGCTACAAAACTCGGCAGCTCGACTGGTCCTAAGAAAGAAAAAATCTAACACATCCTACTACACTCCTCTGCTGCGATCTCTCACACTGGTTGGCCTTTCTCTCACAAAGACGGAGTATAAAATCAATACCCTCGTATTCAAATGTCCTCCACAAATCTGCACCCTCTATCTCTGTAACTGTCTTCACACTGACACTCCATCTCGTTCCCTCGTTCAGCCGCAGATACTTAGGTGCCTTTGAACACCCAATTCAAACATACCACTGTTTGGCGCGTCGCTCCTTCCTGTTTCTGGCCATACCACCGCTGGAATGACCTCCCTCTTGTCACTTCTCAAAAGCCCTCCACTTGATTCCTTCAAATCCAGCAGCCTCAAAACAACACTTATTTCCTACCTGAGAACTTTCTTTCCCCCCACTCCCCCCACCATAGCTGTCCCTAATTTTCACAACAACATTTTCAACCTTCCTAAAGTGTTGTTCTGTGTGTGTGTGCGTGAGTGTTTGGTGTTTGGTGTGTGTGTGTGTGTGTGTGTGTGTGGGGTGTGTGTTGTGCTGCGTGTGCGTGCGTATTGGCGCGCGCCATGGATTTGAAATCTGTTGAAGGAGGTTGCATGCAGTAAAATGATTGATGCAAAGCGCTTTCGATTTGTTTGTTTTCTACAAGATTCAGCGCTATATAAATTTCATAGATTATTATTATTATTATTCTTTAATAACAGTGGCCAACAGAATGGACACAATCACTCATCATATACCCCTGCCCAAGAAGGGGAATTTAACGACAATGCCAAAACTATAGAACAATCAGCCCTCATCACCCACGCCAGCAAGATCATGCACATGGGCAGGAGGAGCACAATCGAACAGATTTTTAACTCCACACTCCTTATGGAAAAACATTTCAACATCACAGAGACTACTGTTCCACAACTTCATCACTTCAAGAAGGCGTCGACAGAGTATGGCACGAAGGCCTGTGGCAGCACCTCAGAATTTTGGCATTGAAGAAGGACTAGTGGGCAAACCATTCAAGCACTATACAACACCGCAAGCAGTGCAGTCCTTCTGAACAATCAGGTCGGAGAATACTTCAAAACCACAGTTGGGTCCGACATGGATGCCTGTTATCTCCAGTCCTGTTTAATCTGTTCTAGGAAAACATTATGAGAGAGACCCTCCATGACTTCCACTCTAACCATCTCCATTGGCGGCAGACCCCATCAAACAACTACGTTTGCCGCTGACATGACCTCACGGGCCGGAAGGAACACAGAGCTGCACGATCTTACAACCTACTTGCGAACAAGCTGGAGCAATATGATGAGGGAGCTCGAGAAAAGTAAAGTACTTGTGAAACAGCACGATCAACGCCAGTGCTAAAATTACAGGAACGGCCAAACAAATGAAGGAAGGAAGAGACGCTTTTAAATACCTTGGCACACAACTCACAAAGGACGGGCGATCGACGGACAAAATCAAAGTCCAGAATAGCCATGGCACCACCTTCCATTGACAAATCCTCACCACCATAATGGAACAGTCAAAAAGGAGAACAGTTTCCAAATCAAACTAAAGCTTCTAACAAAGCCCAAATTCAGACAATCCAGCTGTAAAACGTAAGGAAACCTGGACATTGACTGCTGAATAACAGCAATAGCCGAATCTCAGTCATTCGAAACAAAATGCCATAGAAAAACTACTGGGCCATATCCTGAGAGCACGAAAGACCAATAATTATGTCAAGAGTCAAATAACACGGCTGGCAGGATCCCCAGGAACCCCGTCTCACCGATCGTCAATAAGAAAAAGCTGACATGGTTCGCCACGTCACCCCACAACACTCTCCAAAACAGTACTGCAAGGGACCACTCCGAAGGTGCAGAAGGAGGGGAAGACAGAACAAGTCATGATGGACAACATCAGAAATGACCAGATGAATGACTCGGCACTACTGCGCAGAGCCGAGGACCGAGATGGATGGAGGAGGCTTACCACGGCATCGTCTTTCATGTCTCCCCCACGACCGCCAAGGTCACGGGTCTGATGATGATGATGATGAGATAGACAGACAGACAGACAGACAAAAAGACAGATAGACAGACAGACAGACAGACAGGGCAAGGCAAAGAAAGGCAAGGCAAATAAGATAAGAAAAAGATAAGATTGATAGATGATGGATGGATGTATGGATGGAGGATGGATGGATGGTGGATGGATAGCAACGTAGGTAGGTAAAGGTAGCTAGGTAGTAGTAGAAGGTAGGTGGGTGAATGATGGATGGATTGATGAGTGGATGGATGGATGGAATGGATGGTGGGATGAAATAGGATGGAGGAGGATACAATACATACATACATACAAACATACATACGTATGGAGTACGTACTACATACATACATACTTAGCATTCATATATACCTCTGCAGAAGAAAGATAAAAAGAACAAGTTTAGAAGAAAGAAGACAAAAATACAAAGGAAAATGACATTCGGAAATAGAGAAAGGAAATGAACAAAAACAGAAAGGAAGAAATACAAACAAGACGAGGAAATAACACAGAAATAAGGAAAAGAAAGGAAGAAAAAGTAAAAAGCAAAACAAAAAGGGAAAGAAAATATAATAATAAAAAGGAAAAGAAAGTAAACAAGAGGGAGAGAGAGATAAAAGAAAGGAAAAAATAAGGAGAAAGATATGTTGTTTGTTTGGCTTTTAAAGTAAACCCTGAAGAGCTTAAAAAAAGAAAAAGGAAGAGAGAGAAAAAAAGGAACAATGACATACAAAAGAAAGAATAGCAATGACAGATCAAAAGAAGAAAGCCCATCACTAACGCGCGCGACGCGCACGACGATGCACACACACACTACACACACTTACACACACACACACACACACACAAAACACACAACACACACACACAACACACATAACACCCACACACACACACACCAAAATGTGTTCAAACCCACAAGTAAAAACAATGAAATACCTTTTGTTGAAGATAAAATCTGTACACACACATACATACACACACCCACACATTATGGAATATAACACGCACAACACATAAAACACACACACAGAGGATACGAACAGACAGACAGACAGACAGACAGTCAAAGAAACAGAGAGGGACAGAGAGATACACAGAGAAGAGCATCCTTTTACTAGTCTAAACAATGAAAACTCAAAGGACTTCATACATCTGATTCCGTCTTCTTCTATAGAGACACACAGACCAACAGAAAAAAGCAACCCACCAAAGATAAAAACATGCACGTAGAAAAGAAAAGAGAAAAGCCCAAATGAAAAATGTAAAGCTGTCAAGTCATCTAGAAATTGAAAACCAAAAAAGATGGGTAAAAATACTAAGATAAGCCTCTTTGAAAGCAAATTAAAAACCGACACCCCGTTTTCGATTCATTGTTCTTTCGTAACAATAGAGAGCAGATAACAGACAAAAAAAGGAAGAAGGAAGGAAGGAAGAGAGCGAGAGCGAAGGGAAGAAAGAACAAAGAAACAAAGGAAAACATGATAGAAAGATGAAAATAAAAAAGAAATAAAAAAAACTAGAAAAAAATAGAAAAAAAGAAAGAAAGAAAACAGAGACAAAAAAAAGAAAGAAAGAAAGAAGAAATAAGAAAGAAAACATGGAAAGATAGAAAGAAAAAGAAACGAGAGAGAGAAAGAAAGAAAGAAATAAAAGAAAGAAAAGAAAACATAGACAGAAAAAAGAAAGAAGGAGAAAGAATATAGAAAGAAAGGAAAGAAAAGAGTACACCGAACGATCGAAGAAAAGAAAGAAAAAAGAAATAGAAAAAGCAAACGAACAACAAACTAAAAAATAGTAAGAAAGGGAGACTAAAAGATTGAAGGACAAACTACGAAGGAAATGGAAAGGGAGTAAGGAAGGAAGGCGAAGGAAAGAAAATATTTCTATGGACGAAAGGTTGAAAAAGGAGATGTGGAAGACAGAAAGAACAATACAAATAGAACCTGAAAACAGAAAAGAAGCATCAGACATATTTATCTTAAACTTAGTTTTAGTAAGGTATTTCAAAAACCCCGACAAAGACACCCTAACGTTCAAAATAAACTCTCTCTCTCCCTCTCACTCTCTCTCTATCTCCTCACTCCGCTCTCTCTCTCTCTCTCCTCTCTCTCTCTCTCTCTCACTTCACTCCTCAATCTCTTCTCTCTCTCTCTCTCTCTCTCTCTCATCTGCTCGTCGTCTCTCCACCACACCAAATAATAACTCACACACACATCTGACAGAAACACACACACCACCACCGCGCGCGCCGCGCCACGGAACGCGCACGACCACGACACACACACTCACACATGAAAAAGATGGGGAAGCTACAAAAAGATTATAAAAGGCCAGAAAGTTTATCATAGCTAAACATGAAAGACAATTAAAAGAAAGCACACCTAATAATTATTCCCCTAGTTCCATCTTAATCTTAACCCCCGACAAGGACATCAGGCATACGTTGACACGAGAAAAGCATCTGTATATATCCTACACGGACCCTTGCAACTACCACGCGTGTGAGCCCGGGAGGTGGGGGAAGGGGTGGGGAACCTAACCAGTACATGTATCTATCAAAACACACCACATCCAAATCTCACAATCTACAAACCACTTTCCCTGGAAATTCTGGTGCACCGCCAATTTCACACAGCTTTTCCTTTTCTATCCCTCTCTTTTTGTTCTGACCTACAAAACAGAAACGCTGTCTGAGATTCGATGTTGAAATAAAGAATTATTACAAACACCAAAAAGAAAAACCTGACGAAACAAAAACAAATAAAAATGAGAATAATAAAACACAAAAAACAAACAAAATTATGCATAATAGATAGGTTAGATAATCCGAATTTTTTTTTTCAAATGTTTTTCAAGCCTCTGAAAAAGTTAAAGTAAAGAATGAAATTTGAAAAAAGGAGAAGAAAAAAAAACACTTTTAAAAAAAAAAAGCTCAAGATAAAGAGCAAAGCAAAGCCAGATCACATGAAACAGTAAGGGCAAACCAGGTACAGTAGACAAATAACACAGAACACACAACACAACTACACACAACACCCAAAGCACAACACACACACACACGAGCACACACACACACACACTCAACTACAACAACAACAACAGAAGAATAAAAGACAGATTAAGAAATAAAACAAAACTTTTAAAATTGTTAACTAGAACAAAGAGAAATAGAAAAAAACAAGAGGAAGAAAAACACGTAAAAAAAACACCCATCCATAATCTGACACAACAAACAAGTGCATTAACGAGATATTAGACCTCCCCACCCCCCACCAACCATCCCACTCAAAACAAACGAAAATAAAGAAAAGAAAGATTTAGAAATGAAACCCAAGTTAAACATATATCAAGGTGAGCAACCTAACCTGAAAACGAAACAACCTTACAAATAAGGAAAACCTTTTGTTAGGTTTCCTCTTTAAACTTTTTTGAAGTTTCTTTCCTCTTTCGCTCTTTGTATACATCCTTCCAATAGGATCCCCAAAAATAAGGCACAAAGATTCAGAGGTGTTTTAATTCTCACTAATATCTTTATTTTGGGGGTACCTTCTACAGTTTAAGCCATTCTTTTTCTTCCTTTTTTTATCAGCGTCTGTCGATGGCACTTCAAAGAGCCACGTGAAATAACAAATATTCTTTGAGTAGCGATTGACGCTCTAAATTCTGGAAAGTGTCTGGCTGTAAGGTACCACAGCAGGTAAAGCTTCAATCACTGCAGGGATCTCTGACAAAGGCTCATCCAGGAGCCGAAACTCGTGTCAGGTCACGCCAAAGGCATGGTTTTTACACAAAAATGCCTAAAATGGTGTGATTGAAAACTTTTATTTTCTAGCTCTTTTTATTAAATGATAGAATCTTTGAAAATCATTTTCAAACAAAATCATTGAAAAGTTGTAATGGTTACCTGCACTTGTATTCCATCAATAGATATATATATATATATATATATAATATATATTATTATATATATATATATATAAATATTAGATAAATAATAGAATATATATATATATATATATTAATGTAAATTCTTCATTGTTGTTTTTGGATTGTTCTGTTTGGTTATTCTAATATTAGTGTTGCAATATAAAAAGGGACGAGCAATATATTGGGACATTAAAAGCAATTCATTAGTCCAAAACGATGTATTGGAGAAGGCAATTACAACATTTAAAAAAAGAATGGGGGAGGGAGGTAGGAAGTAATTCAAGGGTATCTAAAAACAACAATACGGTTTTCGAGAATACCCACATATGTATGAGAGAGCGCGCGCGCACACGCACGCCCACAGCAAGCACGCAAACCTACACATACAAACACACACCCGCACACCGCTTTTCAGAAGAGTAAGCCATTGTGTGCCGTGGGATCGATTGACAAAACTCACAAACAGCACACACACACGAACAACGCTTGCCGTAAAAGGCATGATGCGTATTCCATTATCCTCGAAAAAAAAGACTAAAAAATAAATATTGAAAAAAATATAGAGACACACACCACACTCTTCAGTGTGGAGCCCCCCCCCCCCCCCTACCCCAACCGACCCCTCCCCACCCAAGTATCTTACAAAACAGATAGTAGCTAGCATTTTTAGTTAGTATAATAAGAAATGTCGCAAAGCATTAACAGTAATAGTTATAGTTTTGGTAGAAGTGTAAAACTAGTAGTGGGCAGACATTGATAGACGTAGCAGGCAGTAGTAACTATGGTTGTAATAGTAGTACCGTAGTTAGGCAAATATGTCCCATAACCCATAAGGTCGTGAGGGACGGGCGTCAGAGACCCGCACTTCTCTAGGAAAAGCCAGCAGATTGAGGGCGGTGCCCATCCACCTCTCCCTCAGCTGCTTTACCTTCCCTGACCCTAAAGAGGCGGTACCCCATTTACAGCAGCATGAACTTGGGGGACTGTACGTGAAGCCAAGACTCGTAAAACGTTCACCCATCCAAGTGGTACCCACGCTCAATGCTGGTAACCTTGCTGGGGGGAAGTGATGCTATTGTGACCTCTAGCTATCCCCGTCACACTTACTTCTTCTTTAATTAATATCTTTTCACATAAGTGATATGTGTGTTTGTGTGTGTGCGTGCGGTGTGCATGCGTGCGTGCGTGCGTGTGTAATGGTTTTTGGGTTGTGTGTTTGTGTGTGTGTGTGTTTGGTGGTGTGTGTGTGTAGCTCTTACCATCGACATTCTCAAAGGAGGCAGGTGACAGGTGACATATATTAGTTTTAATTACGACTTTTCTAAGTCACCTGGAAGTCCTTAGGCATCAAACTAATGAGAACGACAAAGTATATCACCTTTAATTTCTGACTGTTGAAAACACACCTTTAATTTATTTTATTTATTCTTATATTTCGATGATAATGGAATAAGCACGCATGGGCATTTTTACATCTAGTCCTCTTGTGAATGCAGTTTTGTCAATGTTGTCATCCGTTCCCACTGGCACACAATTAGCCTACACTTCCGAAAAGCGAAACGGATTTTCACGTGGATTAAAAGATTTACGCTAATGCGGTTTGCAACGGCAGACCATACTCGTTTAAGTCTCATCCGACGGACATTTTGGGGAGAGTGAGTCGGCACTGGTGTTAACCCAAGGAAAAAATCCTCTTAAACGAGATTAGAACCCAGGTAAGCAGATCATGAATACATCACTCTAACCACCAGGTTCCCTCGTCTCCCAAAGAGCAAGCAGTTTATCGTTCAAGCAATCTGTAAATTGACGAAATCACTTGTTCACATGTCATCACTTTGTCTCTATTTAATCTTTTTTAAATGGTGAATATTATTAAAAACGGCAAGTCTTCCAACCTTTCTTTATAAATATATAAAATCACAATCATTAAAAGTAATCAACCAAGGAAAGTTAATTCCCGTACCTAGTCCGAGTTCTTTTATCATGTATAAAATTATTTTCTAAAAGATAAGTGTTGATACCGAGGTTCCGTAAGAAAAATAGTTTTCCTTTAATTAAGATAAAATCTCCAACTGTGAAATCTTTTGATAGAAGCCATTAATTGAGCCATTTCACAGTAAAGAGCATTAGTTCTACTAGAGTTGCGGCCCCTGACGCAGCCATCTTCAGACGACATAATTATACTTTATTCCCTCGTTCCAATCTTTGTATAACCTCTTAGCTTTTCACAAAAGCATCCACATCATTTTTTGGGGGGGAGGGAGGGGGATGGTGAGCCTTTACAACACTCTGACAGATTGTCTAGACAGATGGAGTTTTTTATCTTAAAATCGAGCAAAGGTTCCTTGGTGGGTTTCCTGTGTTTGAATGAAGGTGGAATCGAGCAATTGGTGAACCCCTGTCCCATCGGCTCTTAGCGCCTACCGTCTGTCTGTTTTGACTGTCCCTCTGTGTGCTTTCTGTCTGCCTAAAAATTCTGATCTATCTGTCTGCTATCTGACGCGTGGGTTTCTTGGCTGTCTTTTGTTTGTCTGTGTCCTGCTTTTTGTGTTGTCCTATCTGTATGTCCTGGTTGGCTCACTGACGCCGGCGCCTATTTGTTTCTGTTTGTTCTCGGTCTGTCTGTATGCCCCTCTCTCTCTCTCTCTCTCGTCTCTCGATCTCTCTCTCTCCTCTCTCTCTCATCTCTCTCTCTCACGCTTACAGCAGTTGATTATGAATAAAAAGCATTGTTTTTTTAGGTATATTTCAATAGGCCCAATGAAATAAGCTTGTGCCTTCTTTGCTCCTCCTCTTTCTTCTCCTTTTGTCTGTCTGTTTTTCCTTCTGTCTGCGGTCTGTTGTCTGCCTGTCTGCCTGTCTGTTCAGTCTATAATAAAGGTATCAATTTTGTTTGTCGCCTGTCCCTCTCTGTCTGTTTGTCATACCGTTTGCAGTCATTGTTCTGGCCGTCTGTTTTGTGTGTACGTCCGTTCATATATGTGTGCTGGTATATTTGCTTGTGTTTCCATTTTGTCCGTCTGTCCTGTCTGTCCTTCTTTCTGCCTGTCAGTTTGCAGGTCCGTTTTTCAGGAGAAAAGTACTTATCCATTTATCAGTCTTTTTTCTTTTCAAATTTACGGTGCCTGACATAGCGGTTGTAGCTAACGATTGATTTCTCTTTGAATCCAAGCAACGGCCAGTGTGTGTCTCCGTTGTTCTGGCTCTCCCTGATTTAATAGATATTCAGAAATTGGCAACACACACACACACCACACACCACTCAACACACACACACAACCCAACACCCCACCACACCTCATACACCAAAAACAACCACACACAACACACAACACACACAACACACACAAGACGACACCACACACACACATCCGATCGAAGAAGAGAAGATTTTATTTATTAATTTATTCTTTACTATCGAGGACAATGAAATAAGCACTCCTGTGCTTTTTCTTAGAGAGAGAGATTCAGACAGACAGGCAGACCGAGACAGAGACAGACAGACAGGGACAGACAGGCAGAACAGACAGGCAGACAGAAGACAGACAGAGACAAAAGACAGACAACGGCAGAACAGAACATTCAGACAGAGACAGACAGCAACAGCAGACAGAAACAGAGACAGACAGCCAAGACAACGGGAAGACAGAGAGAGACAGACAAACAAGACAGAAAAGACAGAACAACAGACAACAGACTCACAGACAGAGACGCTATAGGAGGAAAATTGAAGACATCTTTTTCTATCTCAGACAGAACATACACATTTATTAAACAGTGATCAAAAATGCAATAATAAGCTTGACAAATCTGGGCTTATTTCCTTACAGTTTTTCTCTCCATATGTATGACTTGGGGACGACATAGCTCAGTGGTTGGACCACTCGCTTTCCCCTAGCTAAGGTTAACCAGCGACCAGCGTGGTTACCACTTGGATGGGTAACCGTTTGTGCGCCTTGGCTTCAGTAAGGTGCCCCAGTTCACCCAGCTGTAAATGTGTACCTGCCCTCTTAAGGGTCAGGGAAGGTAAAGCAAGGAGGGAGAGGAGGTAGGCGCCGCCCTCAATATGCTAGCCCCTAGAGAAGTGAGCCCTCTGACGCCTCGCTCCCCTACGACCACATAGGTTACGGGACACCTTTACCGAGGCTAAGAACCCGAGGTCTGTCATTGGCGAGATTTTGCTTATGTGACCGTTTACCGACTACAGAGGTAGCCGCATTCTGACTTTAAGGACGAGTCTAATCACGATAGATATATGAAGAATATATATATATATATAATGTATATATATATATATAGAGAGAGAGAGAGAGGAGAGGAGAGATAGAGAGAGAGACGAGAGACAACCAGACAGAAAGAGAGAGAGCGAGATAATTCGGTCATCCGTTCCTACCGGGCACACGTCCTTGCAAAGAGCAGCTTTCACTTTGTAGCATATTACAGTGATGATTTCTAACAATAATTGTCCAGGGTGTGAACCCCTACTGATCACCAACATCTTCTTCCAACATCGACCCAGCCAAATCTACACCTGGTACAAGTGGAACAACACAAATGTAAGACCACAGATTGACTTCATTCTAACTAGAACTGGTATGAAAAACAACATTACCGATGCGAGGACTATTCCAAATGCGGTCCTAGACTCGAACCAGAGACAAGTCATCCTGAAACACAACACACACGAGAAGAGGACACCAGGCAAAAGGAAACAGGCAGAGAGGATCAACATGAAAAAGCTCAAAATGCGAAGGGCCGAACCAAATCATCAACAGAGCTCATTAATTTGAGACGGGCGGACCCACTACAGATATGAAGTATTGATGAGCCGGGATACCTTTAAAACAGCTACCCTGGACAACCTTGCCCAGAGGCATGCGGCAACAGGAAGGACAGAAATGGAAACCAGAAAGGCAACAGCGTGGTGGAATTGAAGAAGTCCAGGAGGCCATCAAAGAAAAGAAGAGAATCTTCAAGATCTCGTTAAGTCAAACAAAAGATGAACTACGGTAACACAGACTCGCAAGAAGAAGCAGTTTAGCAGTGGTGAAGCAGCAAAGGAAGCTTCATGGAAAAAGTAGGTGAAGAACTTAGCGAAATGTTAAACACTCCCAAAGAGTTTCTACTCAAAAGTGTAAAAGCCCATGCGAATACGAGAACCCTTGACCCCACCACTGCGATCACGCTGCAAACGACAGCCTCTGCAGAGAGGAGAATCCATACAGGATGGAAACTTACATTAAAGACCTTCTAACCCATCATGGGCACTGACACACAATCACAATTCACATCCCAACCCCCCAAACCACTTCGAACCCACCATCTGGAGTGTGAAGTAAGAAGGGCCATCAAGATTAGCCCTAAAGGAGGCAGGGGCTGCCGATGGCATAACGACGAAGCCAACCTGGCCTGTGGAGAGACTGAGTCAAATGGATAAAAGAAATCGTCACAATGCGATGGGAGGAAAGAAGATTCAGAAAGACTGACAGAACGCATAGGTAGTATAGTACTGTAGTAACTGCAGGGGCATTTCACTGTCAGCCATGTCAGAAAGATAAGCGCAAAAATCCTTAGAGCAGCGCCTACCAGAGAAAAGCAAACAACCCTCCTGTGGGGTGGACCTCAGTTTGGGCTTCAGAAAAAGAGAGATCTTGTACTGCTGCGATCATTGCTGCCAATGAGACAATTGAGTGAGAGAGCTCTTGAGTACAATCAAGCAACTCCACGTAGTATTATGTCGACCAAGTAAAGGCATTTGACGATGAACAGAGATAACTCAGATATCCTAGCAGGTATGACAGCAAGGGGCAAGCTCCTAGATACATCAAGCTTATACAACCACAGCAAGAGCGCAGTTTTTGCACATCCAAGTGGACTTTCCAACTGGTTCTATACTGTCTAATGTTATTAGTATGAGGTGAAAGAATCGTTGGGTTGAGACAGGCTGCGTCATTTCCCCTCTGCTCTTCACCATATTTATGGATCAGATCACAAAAAAGCCAACTCAACTTGGAGCACTCTAAGGAACTTTCTGTTTGCTGACAAATAAATCATGACAATGATAACAATGACAAGCTGCAAGAGCCAACCCCAGACCCACCCAATACATCTGGTGAAAACCTATGGCATAAAATCAGCGTAAGCAAAGACCGAAGCCATCAGTACTGTGGAACTCCAGAAAAGTTTCAAAATCAACATCAACGGAGCCCAACAAAAGTGGACTGAATTTCAAGTACTTAGGCAGAAATTCACAAGAAGATAAAACTGGAACGAGAAAAAGAAACACGCTTTCAAAAAGCAAACCAGTCAACTATTAACTTTGCCCCACTATGAATTCTGCGACATCCTAACATCTCTATGAGCACCAAGGCCAAGCTGATCAACGCCATCTTCCTGCCAACTCTCATTTACCAGTGCATAACATGGCCCCTGACAAAAGCCCTGGAGCAGAAACAGGTAATGTGCAAGATGAAGTGCTTGAGGAAAGCCGTCAACAAGACCAGGAGAGACCGGTGGATCGGTGGTCTAGAGGTAACGCGCCTGTCTAGAATGCGAAAAATCCGAGTCGGGTGTGTGCGTGGTTCGTACCCCGTTTGGGCCCGAATTTTTCCTCAACCATTTAGACCATGAGTGGTGGTCTGGGCGCTGTCTTTCGGATGAGACGAGCAACCGAGGTCCCACCGTTGTTACACAAAATTTTCGAAGCGCACGTAAACGAACCCACGGCAACTAGGGAGTTGTCCCGGCAAAAGTCTTAGAAAAAAGCCACTCTGATAGGGAAACACATACAGTTGCAGACCAAAAGGAAAAAAAAAAAAGGTGGCGCTGCTCTTGTGGCGACGCGCTCTCCCCGGAGAGCAGCCCGAATTTCAATCACGCAGAGCAAACTCGTGACTTCAAAGTGGTATAAAATAAAATAGAATAAAAAAATAAAATAAAGATAAGAAACGGAGGTGATCAGAGGACATTGTAGGAGCCACCCCGTCCTAGCAACCCAATTGAACAACAACGAATCAGTGTCGTAGCACCTCACACGGATGCCCGTCACCAAAACAGCCAGCCTTGCTTGCTTACAACTTGAGGTTCTCTGGCACGAGGGCCAGAGTAGACCCAGGGCGACGCTGGAAGTGATTCCGTGGGCCGAAACACGGAAAGACCATGGATTGTACCTTCCTCCAAGCTACCCGCCTTGCAGCAGACAGTTAGATACTCCCTCGACGCCACAGAGTACAAGCGAAAGGAAAAAGTAACGTAAGTAAGTGAACACCTGAGCTCTTACCTGCATGGCCCATGTTAATCAGGGCCGTTGTCCTTGTGTCTGTGTAATCCATGTGAGGATGTTCTTTTATTGCTGCAATCTTCTTTGTAAGATTATGTTGTAGATCCATGAAGATACGTTCTTCTTTCTGAACTTTAATGTAAGCGTTTGATACTGACCTATTACGCTACTCTGGTCACAATGTATGATATTCAAGTACATACAGAACAAAGGCAAAAACCCTAGAGACGCGATACAAAGAAAGGAAGAAAGACAGTAAAAAAAGAATGACGGTCTAAGAAAGAAAGAAGGAAGGAAACAGCCAAAAAAAAAGAAAAGAAAGACTGAAGGAAAGGAAAGAAGAAGGAAGAAAGGAAGGAAGGAATGAAAGATGGCAAGGAAGCTGGACAGATGGCAAGAAAAAGAAAGAAAGAGAAGAAAACAGACAGACAGAAAGAAAGAAAGAAAGAAAAAAATACAGACAGGGAGACAGGAAGAAACAAAGAAGCAAAGAAAGAAAGAAACAAAAAGACCGAAACAACAAACACTCACAAACAAACAATAACAAACAAAAAAGACAGAAAAACAGACATCAACAAACAACAAACAAACAATGCAAACAGACAAACACCCACAATAACAAAAAATAGAGAGAAAGAAAAAAAAAAACGGACAAACAAAGAAAAAAAACGTAAAAAACCAGACCAAAAACAAATCAACAAAGAAAAAGAGAAAAAAAAAAACGATCTACAAGAAGAAGAAAAAAGACAAACAAAGAAAATCAACAGGAAAGAAAACAAAACATACAATCAACAACTAACACTAAAGACCAACAGAGAGAAGCAGGCTGCCTGGAGGCCATCAAACCTTCAAGGATCTCTGTAAGCCGATGAAAGATCAAAGGTCAAGGGGATTGGTTTATTTTCTCACCACTGAAGAAATGCCCATCCCAGGTTGTTGTTGTTGTTTTTTTTCCAGCATCCTTCATACTCGTGACCTCATAGTAAAGCATTAGGAGTGTGTGTGTGTGTGTGTGTTGTGTGTGTGTTGTGTGTGTGTGTGTGTGTTGTAGTGTGTGGTGTGTTGTGACATGTTATTGTGTGTGCGTGCGTTGTGGTGAACTAACAGACAGTAAGCTAGTGCATTGTGGTGTCATCTGTCTGTTGTGCATGTGTGTGTGCATATGTGTGCGCATGTGGTATGTGTATAGTGCGTGTGTAATTGTGTGAAAAAAGTCTCACCACACACAACCTCCTCTACACTCCTTTAAGAGGGAGAACATAAGCTTCTGAAGCTGGAGTGTGGCTCTGCCTATTAGCGAGGGACTTGGAACAACAGCACTGGCAAACTTTCCCATCCAGTGATAATGACAGACTGGCAAGGACTCTCAATATGATGAGTGAGGACAGAGTAACACAAATATTCAGCGATTCCCAGAAGTTAAGCTGAAAAAGCCAAGCAATGACATCCAACAAAAGTGATCATAAGAATAGATGCCAAGAAACATATTGACACCCTTGGCAAAAACTGTTAGTTGATGTTTTCAACTATATAGATAAACAATGAAAACCACGGACCTAGAATGAAACCTTTTTTTTTTTTAAGATGGTACAACACAAAAAGGGTTGGAGTTACAAACTGATACACAAGACAGAACAGACAGAACAGACAGACAGATAGATAGATAGATAGGATAGATAAGATAGAAATATAGATCGATAGATAATAGATAGATAGAATTGAAGATAGATAGATAATACCAGTGGCTAATGGTTTACTTTTACAGTTATGGAGTGTTGCCAAAAGCCGAAGTGAAGTTGCCGTTTTTGAAGGGAGGTTCTTAGGCTAGTCTGAGTAAGACAGATGGATGACAGCAAGGTGCAGACAAGTCCCTGGTAATCCCTTGGTGAAGATGAGATTGACATTTGAATTTTGGAACTGCTGGTTTACAGATTACAATGATGATAGATTTACAATTTTTGATTGAACAGACTTTTTGAAGTTATATAAAGAAGCTGCAGTACATTTTCCTGTTGTAAGTGAAGCTGACTTATTGTAACAGGTGAGTAGTAAAACCTTTGCTTGATATTTTTTAATGGTTGATATTGACGTACTCTGACAGGCTGGACTGTTGCACAATTAATATATTTAACTTGAACAATTTTTAAAGATTGGCGAAACCAAAAAAGAAACAGTGATTTTATTCGTATCAAAGGAGTAGATCAGTGAACATTTGATGATAGATAGGTCTACGGATTTCTTTTTCTCTATCGATAATGTAGCACATATAGATAAGATAGATAGATAGATAGATAGATAGAAGCTAGATAAATAGATAGATAGATAGACTCTATAATATAAATATATCTATAACCCAATCTTTTATGATTGAATTGTCCAAACTACTACATGAGGTTAATAAAGTAAACTGCAAAAGAAGAAAAGAAACTAAATTAAAAGCTAGGAGTATTAAGCAGAAGAAGACAGAAGAAAAGAAGAAGAAGAAGAAGAAGAACAACAACAACAACAACAACAACAACATAACAACAATAAGACAAACAAGAAGAAGAAGAAGCAGAGAAGAAGAAGAACAAGAAAGAGAAAAAAAAGAAGAAGAAAAGAAAAGAAGAAGAAGAAAAAGGAAGAAAAAAGTCCTCAAATCCTGTGCGACTTGAACAAACGGCTACTTAGTAGACTGGATATTGAAGTTTTGTTTCGTTTAAAACTGTGCCTTCCCTCCTGATCTAATAGGTCCTACTGCCTTCAAGACATTCAAAACTGGATGACTCAGAACAATTACCAACTTAATGCCGATAAAAACAGAAGCCATGCTCATAGGGACCCACATAATCTTTCCTCGATCACAACAACATCAATAGAATGCGCAATACGTCAGTTCCTTTGTCCAACTCTGTGAAGTATTTAGGAGTAAGTGCTTGACAACAACACTCTCTATGAAAAAATTCCATCACCCAGACCTGCCAGTCTTGCTACAATCAATTACGACGCATGAAGCGCGATCGCAAGTATCTGTCCACTTAATGCAAACTTTCTAAGCTTGTCACATATCTTTATCATTCTTTCAACGTTTTTTAGAACTACTGTATTTCTCTTTTGGCTGGCCAACCAGCATCATCTATCCACGCTCCTTTCAAACGCTACAAAACTCGGCAGCTCGACTGGTCCTAAGAAAGAAAAAATCTAACACATCCTACTACACTCCTCTGCTGCGATCTCTCACACTGGTTGGCCTTTCTCTCACAAAGACGGAGTATAAAATCAATACCCTCGTATTCAAATGTCCTCCACAAATCTGCACCCTCTATCTCTGTAACTGTCTTCACACTGACACTCCATCTCGTTCCCTCGTTCAGCCGCAGATACTTAGGTGCCTTTGAACACCCAATTCAAACATACCACTGTTTGGCGCGTCGCTCCTTCCTGTTTCTGGCCATACCACCGCTGGAATGACCTCCCTCTTGTCACTTCTCAAAAGCCCTCCACTTGATTCCTTCAAATCCAGCAGCCTCAAAACAACACTTATTTCCTACCTGAGAACTTTCTTTCCCCCCACTCCCCCCACCATAGCTGTCCCTAATTTTCACAACAACATTTTCAACCTTCCTAAAGTGTTGTTCTGTGTGTGTGTGCGTGAGTGTTTGGTGTTTGGTGTGTGTGTGTGTGTGTGTGTGTGTGGGGTGTGTGTTGTGCTGCGTGTGCGTGCGTATTGGCGCGCGCCATGGATTTGAAATCTGTTGAAGGAGGTTGCATGCAGTAAAATGATTGATGCAAAGCGCTTTCGATTTGTTTGTTTTCTACAAGATTCAGCGCTATATAAATTTCATAGATTATTATTATTATTATTCTTTAATAACAGTGGCCAACAGAATGGACACAATCACTCATCATATACCCCTGCCCAAGAAGGGGAATTTAACGACAATGCCAAAACTATAGAACAATCAGCCCTCATCACCCACGCCAGCAAGATCATGCACATGGGCAGGAGGAGCACAATCGAACAGATTTTTAACTCCACACTCCTTATGGAAAAACATTTCAACATCACAGAGACTACTGTTCCACAACTTCATCACTTCAAGAAGGCGTCGACAGAGTATGGCACGAAGGCCTGTGGCAGCACCTCAGAATTTTGGCATTGAAGAAGGACTAGTGGGCAAACCATTCAAGCACTATACAACACCGCAAGCAGTGCAGTCCTTCTGAACAATCAGGTCGGAGAATACTTCAAAACCACAGTTGGGTCCGACATGGATGCCTGTTATCTCCAGTCCTGTTTAATCTGTTCTAGGAAAACATTATGAGAGAGACCCTCCATGACTTCCACTCTAACCATCTCCATTGGCGGCAGACCCCATCAAACAACTACGTTTGCCGCTGACATGACCTCACGGGCCGGAAGGAACACAGAGCTGCACGATCTTACAACCTACTTGCGAACAAGCTGGAGCAATATGATGAGGGAGCTCGAGAAAAGTAAAGTACTTGTGAAACAGCACGATCAACGCCAGTGCTAAAATTACAGGAACGGCCAAACAAATGAAGGAAGGAAGAGACGCTTTTAAATACCTTGGCACACAACTCACAAAGGACGGGCGATCGACGGACAAAATCAAAGTCCAGAATAGCCATGGCACCACCTTCCATTGACAAATCCTCACCACCATAATGGAACAGTCAAAAAGGAGAACAGTTTCCAAATCAAACTAAAGCTTCTAACAAAGCCCAAATTCAGACAATCCAGCTGTAAAACGTAAGGAAACCTGGACATTGACTGCTGAATAACAGCAATAGCCGAATCTCAGTCATTCGAAACAAAATGCCATAGAAAAACTACTGGGCCATATCCTGAGAGCACGAAAGACCAATAATTATGTCAAGAGTCAAATAACACGGCTGGCAGGATCCCCAGGAACCCCGTCTCACCGATCGTCAATAAGAAAAAGCTGACATGGTTCGCCACGTCACCCCACAACACTCTCCAAAACAGTACTGCAAGGGACCACTCCGAAGGTGCAGAAGGAGGGGAAGACAGAACAAGTCATGATGGACAACATCAGAAATGACCAGATGAAATGACTCGGCACTACTGCGCAGAGCCAGGACCGAGAAGGATGAGGAAGGCCTTACCACGGCATCGTCTTTCATGTCTCCCCCACGACCGCCAAGGTCACGGGTCTGATGATGATGATGATGAGATAGACAGACAGACAGACAGACAAAAAGACAGATAGACAGACAGACAGACAGACAGGGCAAGGCAAAGAAAGGCAAGGCAAATAAGATAAGATAAGATAAGATGGATAGATGGATGGATGGATGGATGGATGGATGGATGGATGGATGGTGGATGGATAGCAACGTAGGTAGGTAAAGGTAGCTAGGTAGTAGTAGAAGGTAGGTGGGTGAATGATGGATGGATTGATGAGTGGATGGATGGATGGAATGGATGGTGGGATGAAATAGGATGGAGGAGGATACAATACATACATACATACAAACATACATACGTATGGAGTACGTACTACATACATACATACTTAGCATTCATATATACCTCTGCAGAAGAAAGATAAAAAGAACAAGTTTAGAAGAAAGAAGACAAAAATACAAAGGAAAATGACATTCGGAAATAGAGAAAGGAAATGAACAAAAACAGAAAGGAAGAAATACAAACAAGACGAGGAAATAACACAGAAATAAGGAAAAGAAAGGAAGAAAAAGTAAAAAGCAAAACAAAAAGGGAAAGAAAATATAATAATAAAAAGGAAAAGAAAGTAAACAAGAGGGAGAGAGAGATAAAAGAAAGGAAAAAATAAGGAGAAAGATATGTTGTTTGTTTGGCTTTTAAAGTAAACCCTGAAGAGCTTAAAAAAAGAAAAAGGAAGAGAGAGAAAAAAAGGAACAATGACATACAAAAGAAAGAATAGCAATGACAGATCAAAAGAAGAAAGCCCATCACTAACGCGCGCGACGCGCACGACGATGCACACACACACTACACACACTTACACACACACACACACACACACAAAACACACAACACACACACACAACACACATAACACCCACACACACACACACCAAAATGTGTTCAAACCCACAAGTAAAAACAATGAAATACCTTTTGTTGAAGATAAAATCTGTACACACACATACATACACACACCCACACATTATGGAATATAACACGCACAACACATAAAACACACACACAGAGGATACGAACAGACAGACAGACAGACAGACAGTCAAAGAAACAGAGAGGGACAGAGAGATACACAGAGAAGAGCATCCTTTTACTAGTCTAAACAATGAAAACTCAAAGGACTTCATACATCTGATTCCGTCTTCTTCTATAGAGACACACAGACCAACAGAAAAAAGCAACCCACCAAAGATAAAAACATGCACGTAGAAAAGAAAAGAGAAAAGCCCAAATGAAAAATGTAAAGCTGTCAAGTCATCTAGAAATTGAAAACCAAAAAAGATGGGTAAAAATACTAAGATAAGCCTCTTTGAAAGCAAATTAAAAAACGACACCCCGTGTTTCTGATTCTTTGTTCTTTCGTATCAATAGAGAGCAGATAGCAGACAAAAAAAGGAAGGAAGGAAGGAAGGAAGAGAGCGAGAGCGAAGGGAAGAAAGAACAAAGAAACAAAGGAAAACATGATAGAAAGATGAAAATAAAAAAGAAATAAAAAAAACTAGAAAAAAATAGAAAAAAAGAAAGAAAGAAAACAGAGACAAAAAAAAGAAAGAAAGAAAGAAGAAATAAGAAAGAAAACATGGAAAGATAGAAAGAAAAAGAAACGAGAGAGAGAAAGAAAGAAAGAAATAAAAGAAAGAAAAGAAAACATAGACAGAAAAAAGAAAGAAGGAGAAAGAATATAGAAAGAAAGGAAAGAAAAGAGTACACCGAACGATCGAAGAAAAGAAAGAAAAAAGAAATAGAAAAAGCAAACGAACAACAAACTAAAAAATAGTAAGAAAGGGAGACTAAAAGATTGAAGGACAAACTACGAAGGAAATGGAAAGGGAGTAAGGAAGGAAGGCGAAGGAAAGAAAATATTTCTATGGACGAAAGGTTGAAAAAGGAGATGTGGAAGACAGAAAGAACAATACAAATAGAACCTGAAAACAGAAAAGAAGCATCAGACATATTTATCTTAAACTTAGTTTTAGTAAGGTATTTCAAAAACCCCGACAAAGACACCCTAACGTTCAAAATAAACTCTCTCTCTCCCTCTCACTCTCTCTCTATCTCCTCACTCCGCTCTCTCTCTCTCTCTCCTCTCTCTCTCTCTCTCTCACTTCACTCCTCAATCTCTTCTCTCTCTCTCTCTCTCTCTCTCTCATCTGCTCGTCGTCTCTCCACCACACCAAATAATAACTCACACACACATCTGACAGAAACACACACACCACCACCGCGCGCGCCGCGCCACGGAACGCGCACGACCACGACACACACACTCACACATGAAAAAGATGGGGAAGCTACAAAAAGATTATAAAAGGCCAGAAAGTTTATCATAGCTAAACATGAAAGACAATTAAAAGAAAGCACACCTAATAATTATTCCCCTAGTTCCATCTTAATCTTAACCCCCGACAAGGACATCAGGCATACGTTGACACGAGAAAAGCATCTGTATATATCCTACACGGACCCTTGCAACTACCACGCGTGTGAGCCCGGGAGGTGGGGGAAGGGGTGGGGAACCTAACCAGTACATGTATCTATCAAAACACACCACATCCAAATCTCACAATCTACAAACCACTTTCCCTGGAAATTCTGGTGCACCGCCAATTTCACACAGCTTTTCCTTTTCTATCCCTCTCTTTTTGTTCTGACCTACAAAACAGAAACGCTGTCTGAGATTCGATGTTGAAATAAAGAATTATTACAAACACCAAAAAGAAAAACCTGACGAAACAAAAACAAATAAAAATGAGAATAATAAAACACAAAAAACAAACAAAATTATGCATAATAGATAGGTTAGATAATCCGAATTTTTTTTTTCAAATGTTTTTCAAGCCTCTGAAAAAGTTAAAGTAAAGAATGAAATTTGAAAAAAGGAGAAGAAAAAAAAACACTTTTAAAAAAAAAAAGCTCAAGATAAAGAGCAAAGCAAAGCCAGATCACATGAAACAGTAAGGGCAAACCAGGTACAGTAGACAAATAACACAGAACACACAACACAACTACACACAACACCCAAAGCACAACACACACACACACGAGCACACACACACACACACTCAACTACAACAACAACAACAGAAGAATAAAAGACAGATTAAGAAATAAAACAAAACTTTTAAAATTGTTAACTAGAACAAAGAGAAATAGAAAAAAACAAGAGGAAGAAAAACACGTAAAAAAAACACCCATCCATAATCTGACACAACAAACAAGTGCATTAACGAGATATTAGACCTCCCCACCCCCCACCAACCATCCCACTCAAAACAAACGAAAATAAAGAAAAGAAAGATTTAGAAATGAAACCCAAGTTAAACATATATCAAGGTGAGCAACCTAACCTGAAAACGAAACAACCTTACAAATAAGGAAAACCTTTTGTTAGGTTTCCTCTTTAAACGTTTCTTGAAGTTTCTTTCCTCTTTCGCTCTTTGTATACATCTTCCATAGATCCCCAAAAATAAGGCACAAAGATTCAGAGGTGTTTTAATTCTCACTAATATCTTTATTTTGGGGGTACCTTCTACATTTTAAGCATTCTTTCTTCCTTTTTTTATCATCGTCTGTCGATGGCACCTTTCAAAGAGCCACGGGAATATCAAATATTCTTGTGAGTGCGATTGACGCTTCTAAATTCTGGAAAGTGTCTGGCTGTAAGGTACCACAGCAGGTAAAGCTTCAATCACTGCAGGGATCTCTGACAATGGCTCATCCAGGAGCCGAAACTCGTGTCAGGTCACGCCAAAGGCATGGTTTTTACACAAAAATGCCTAAAATGGTGTGATTGAAAACTTTTATTTTCTAGCTCTTTTTATTAAATGATAGAATCTTTGAAAATCATTTTCAAACAAAATCATTGAAAAGTTGTAAGTGGTTACCTGCACTTGTATTCCATCAATAGATATATATATATATATATATATAATATATATTATTATATATATATATATATAAATATTAGATAAATAATAGAATATATATATATATATATATTAATGTAAATTCTTCATTGTTGTTTTTGGATTGTTCTGTTTGGTTATTCTAATATTAGTGTTGCAATATAAAAAGGGACGAGCAATATATTGGGACATTAAAAGCAATTCATTAGTCCAAAACGATGTATTGGAGAAGGCAATTACAACATTTAAAAAAAGAATGGGGGAGGGAGGTAGGAAGTAATTCAAGGGTATCTAAAAACAACAATACGGTTTTCGAGAATACCCACATATGTATGAGAGAGCGCGCGCGCACACGCACGCCCACAGCAAGCACGCAAACCTACACATACAAACACACACCCGCACACCGCTTTTCAGAAGAGTAAGCCATTGTGTGCCGTGGGATCGATTGACAAAACTCACAAACAGCACACACACACGAACAACGCTTGCCGTAAAAGGCATGATGCGTATTCCATTATCCTCGAAAAAAAAGACTAAAAAATAAATATTGAAAAAAATATAGAGACACACACCACACTCTTCAGTGTGGAGCCCCCCCCCCCCCCCTACCCCAACCGACCCCTCCCCACCCAAGTATCTTACAAAACAGATAGTAGCTAGCATTTTTAGTTAGTATAATAAGAAATGTCGCAAAGCATTAACAGTAATAGTTATAGTTTTGGTAGAAGTGTAAAACTAGTAGTGGGCAGACATTGATAGACGTAGCAGGCAGTAGTAACTATGGTTGTAATAGTAGTACCGTAGTTAGGCAAATATGTCCCATAACCCATAAGGTCGTGAGGGACGGGCGTCAGAGACCCGCACTTCTCTAGGAAAAGCCAGCAGATTGAGGGCGGTGCCCATCCACCTCTCCCTCAGCTGCTTTACCTTCCCTGACCCTAAAGAGGCGGTACCCCATTTACAGCAGCATGAACTTGGGGGACTGTACGTGAAGCCAAGACTCGTAAAACGTTCACCCATCCAAGTGGTACCCACGCTCAATGCTGGTAACCTTGCTGGGGGGAAGTGATGCTATTGTGACCTCTAGCTATCCCCGTCACACTTACTTCTTCTTTAATTAATATCTTTTCACATAAGTGATATGTGTGTTTGTGTGTGTGCGTGCGGTGTGCATGCGTGCGTGCGTGCGTGTGTAATGGTTTTTGGGTTGTGTGTTTGTGTGTGTGTGTGTTTGGTGGTGTGTGTGTGTAGCTCTTACCATCGACATTCTCAAGGGAGGCAGGTGACAGGTGACATATATCAGTTTTAATTACGACTTTTCTAAGTCACCTGGAAGTCCTTAGGCATCAAACTAATGAGAACGACAAAGTATATCACCTTTAATTTCTGACTGTTGAAAACACACCTTTAATTTATTTTATTTATTCTTATATTTCGATGATAATGGAATAAGCACGCATGGGCATTTTTACATCTAGTCCTCTTGTGAATGCAGTTTTGTCAATGTTGTCATCCGTTCCCACTGGCACACAATTAGCCTACACTTCCGAAAAGCGAAACGGATTTTCACGTGTGATTAAAAGATTTACGCTAATGCGGTTTGCAACGGCAGACCATACTCGTTTAAGTCTCATCCGACGGACATTTTGGGGAGAGTGAGTCGGCACTGGTGTTAACCCAAGGAAAAAATCCTCTTACACGAGATTAGAACCCAGGTAAGCAGATCATGAATACATCACTCTAACCACCAGGTTCCCTCGTCTCCCAAAGAGCAAGCAGTTTATCGTTCAAGCAATCTGTAAATTGACGAAATCACTTGTTCACATGTCATCACTTTGTCTCTATTTAATCTTTTTTAAATGGTGAATATTATTAAAAACGGCAAGTCTTCCAACCTTTCTTTATAAATATATAAAATCACAATCATTAAAAGTAATCAACCAAGGAAAGTTAATTCCCGTACCTAGTCCGAGTTCTTTTATCATGTATAAAATTATTTTCTAAAAGATAAGTGTTGATACCGAGGTTCCGTAAGAAAAATAGTTTTCCTTTAATTAAGATAAAATCTCCAACTGTGAAATCTTTTGATAGAAGCCATTAATTGAGCCATTTCACAGTAAAGAGCATTAGTTCTACTAGAGTTGCGGCCCCTGACGCAGCCATCTTCAGAGACATAATTATACTTTATTCCCTCGTTCCAATCTTTGTATAACCTCTTAGCTTTTCACAAAAGCATCCACATCATTTTTTTTGGGGGGGAGGGAGGGGGATGGTGAGCCTTTACAACACTCTGACAGATTGTCTAGACAGATGGAGTTTATCTTAAAAATCGAGCAAGGTTCCTTGGTGGGTTTCCTGTGTTTGAATGAAGGTGGAATCGAGCAATTGGTGAACCCCTGTCCCATCGGCTCTTAGCGCCTACCGTCTGTCTGTTTTGACTGTCCCTCTGTGTGCTTTCTGTCTGCCTAAAAATTCTGATCTATCTGTCTGCTATCTGACGCGTGGGTTTCTTGGCTGTCTTTTGTTTGTCTGTGTCCTGCTTTTTGTGTTGTCCTATCTGTATGTCCTGGTTGGCTCACTGACGCCGGCGCCTATTTGTTTCTGTTTGTTCTCGGTCTGTCTGTATGCCCCTCTCTCTCTCTCTCTCTCGTCTCTCGATCTCTCTCTCTCCTCTCTCTCTCATCTCTCTCTCTCACGCTTACAGCAGTTGATTATGAATAAAAAGCATTGTTTTTTTAGGTATATTTCAATAGGCCCAATGAAATAAGCTTGTGCCTTCTTTGCTCCTCCTCTTTCTTCTCCTTTTGTCTGTCTGTTTTTCCTTCTGTCTGCGGTCTGTTGTCTGCCTGTCTGCCTGTCTGTTCAGTCTATAATAAAGGTATCAATTTTGTTTGTCGCCTGTCCCTCTCTGTCTGTTTGTCATACCGTTTGCAGTCATTGTTCTGGCCGTCTGTTTTGTGTGTACGTCCGTTCATATATGTGTGCTGGTATATTTGCTTGTGTTTCCATTTTGTCCGTCTGTCCTGTCTGTCCTTCTTTCTGCCTGTCAGTTTGCAGGTCCGTTTTTCAGGAGAAAAGTACTTATCCATTTATCAGTCTTTTTTCTTTTCAAATTTACGGTGCCTGACATAGCGGTTGTAGCTAACGATTGATTTCTCTTTGAATCCAAGCAACGGCCAGTGTGTGTCTCCGTTGTTCTGGCTCTCCCTGATTTAATAGATATTCAGAAATTGGCAACACACACACACACCACACACCACTCAACACACACACACAACCCAACACCCCACCACACCTCATACACCAAAAACAACCACACACAACACACAACACACACAACACACACAAGACGACACCACACACACACATCCGATCGAAGAAGAGAAGATTTTATTTATTAATTTATTCTTTACTATCGAGGACAATGAAATAAGCACTCCTGTGCTTTTTCTTAGAGAGAGAGATTCAGACAGACAGGCAGACCGAGACAGAGACAGACAGACAGGGACAGACAGGCAGAACAGACAGGCAGACAGAAGACAGACAGAGACAAAAGACAGACAACGGCAGAACAGAACATTCAGACAGAGACAGACAGCAACAGCAGACAGAAACAGAGACAGACAGCCAAGACAACGGGAAGACAGAGAGAGACAGACAAACAAGACAGAAAAGACAGACAGACAGACAGACAGACTCGACAGACAGAGACGCTATAGGAGGAAAATGAAGACATCTTTTTGGCTATGTCTCAGACAGAACATACACATTTATTAAACAGGTTGATCAAAAATGCAATAATAAGCTTGACAAATCTGGGCTTATTTCCTTACAGTTTTTCTCTCCATATGTATGACTTGGGGACGACATAGCTCAGTGGTTGGACCACTCGCTTTCCCCTAGCTAAGGTTAACCAGCGACCAGCGTGGTTACCACTTGGATGGGTAACCGTTTGTGCGCCTTGGCTTCAGTAAGGTGCCCCAGTTCACCCAGCTGTAAATGTGTACCTGCCCTCTTAAGGGTCAGGGAAGGTAAAGCAAGGAGGGAGAGGAGGTAGGCGCCGCCCTCAATATGCTAGCCCCTAGAGAAGTGAGCCCTCTGACGCCTCGCTCCCCTACGACCACATAGGTTACGGGACACCTTTACCGAGGCTAAGAACCCGAGGTCTGTCATTGGCGAGATTTTGCTTATGTGACCGTTTACCGACTACAGAGGTAGCCGCATTCTGACTTAAGGACGAGTCTAATCACGATAGATATATGAAGAATATATATATATATATAATGTATATATATATATATAGAGAGAGAGAGAGAGGAGAGGAGAGATAGAGAGAGAGACGAGAGACAACCAGACAGAAAGAGAGAGAGCGAGATAATTCGGTCATCCGTGTCCCTTACCGCCGGGCAAAAACGTCCTTGCAAAGAGCAGACTTTCACTTTGTAGCATATTACAGTGATGATTTCTAACAATAATTGTCCAGGGTGTGAACCCCTACTGATCACCAACATCTTCTTCCAACATCGACCCAGCCAAATCTACACCTGGTACAAGTGGAACCACACAAATATAAGACCACAGATTGACTTCATTCTATCTAAACTGGTAGAAAAACAACATTAACCGTGCGAGGACTATTCCAAATCGGTCCTAGACTCGAACCAGAGACAAAGTCATCCTGAAACACAACCACACGAGAAGAGGACACCAGGCAAAAGGAAACAGGCAGAGAGGATCAACATGAAAAAGCTCAAAATGCGAAGGGCCGAACCAAATCATCAACAGAGCTCATTAATTTGAGACGGGCGGACCCACTACAGATATGAAGTATTGATGAGCCGGGATACCTTTAAAACAGCTACCCTGGACAACCTTGCCCAGAGGCATGCGGCAACAGGAAGGACAGAAATGGAAACCAGAAAGGCAACAGCGTGGTGGAATTGAAGAAGTCCAGGAGGCCATCAAAGAAAAGAAGAGAATCTTCAAGATCTCGTTAAGTCAAACAAAAGATGAACTACGGTAACACAGACTCGCAAGAAGAAGCAGTTTAGCAGTGGTGAAGCAGCAAAGGAAGCTTCATGGAAAAAGTAGGTGAAGAACTTAGCGAAATGTTAAACACTCCCAAAGAGTTTCTACTCAAAAGTGTAAAAGCCCATGCGAATACGAGAACCCTTGACCCCACCACTGCGATCACGCTGCAAACGACAGCCTCTGCAGAGAGGAGAATCCATACAGGATGGAAACTTACATTAAAGACCTTCTAACCCATCATGGGCACTGACACACAATCACAATTCACATCCCAACCCCCCAAACCACTTCGAACCCACCATCTGGAGTGTGAAGTAAGAAGGGCCATCAAGATTAGCCCTAAAGGAGGCAGGGGCTGCCGATGGCATAACGACGAAGCCAACCTGGCCTGTGGAGAGACTGAGTCAAATGGATAAAAGAAATCGTCACAATGCGATGGGAGGAAAGAAGATTCAGAAAGACTGACAGAACGCATAGGTAGTATAGTACTGTAGTAACTGCAGGGGCATTTCACTGTCAGCCATGTCAGAAAGATAAGCGCAAAAATCCTTAGAGCAGCGCCTACCAGAGAAAAGCAAACAACCCTCCTGTGGGGTGGACCTCAGTTTGGGCTTCAGAAAAAGAGAGATCTTGTACTGCTGCGATCATTGCTGCCAATGAGACAATTGAGTGAGAGAGCTCTTGAGTACAATCAAGCAACTCCACGTAGTATTATGTCGACCAAGTAAAGGCATTTGACGATGAACAGAGATAACTCAGATATCCTAGCAGGTATGACAGCAAGGGGCAAGCTCCTAGATACATCAAGCTTATACAACCACAGCAAGAGCGCAGTTTTTGCACATCCAAGTGGACTTTCCAACTGGTTCTATACTGTCTAATGTTATTAGTATGAGGTGAAAGAATCGTTGGGTTGAGACAGGCTGCGTCATTTCCCCTCTGCTCTTCACCATATTTATGGATCAGATCACAAAAAAGCCAACTCAACTTGGAGCACTCTAAGGAACTTTCTGTTTGCTGACAAATAAATCATGACAATGATAACAATGACAAGCTGCAAGAGCCAACCCCAGACCCACCCAATACATCTGGTGAAAACCTATGGCATAAAATCAGCGTAAGCAAAGACCGAAGCCATCAGTACTGTGGAACTCCAGAAAAGTTTCAAAATCAACATCAACGGAGCCCAACAAAAGTGGACTGAATTTCAAGTACTTAGGCAGAAATTCACAAGAAGATAAAACTGGAACGAGAAAAAGAAACACGCTTTCAAAAAGCAAACCAGTCAACTATTAACTTTGCCCCACTATGAATTCTTCGACATCCTAACATCTCTATGAGCACCAAGGCCAAGCTGAATCAACGCCATCTTCCCTGCCAACTCTCATTTTACCAGGCCATAACATGGCCCCTGACAAAAGCCCTGGAGCAGAAACAGTATTGTCAAGATGAAAGTGCTTGAGGAAAGCCGACCACAAGACAGGAGAGACCGTGGATCGGTGTCTAGAGTAACGCGCCTGTCTAAAATGCGATAAATCCGAGTCGGTGTGTGCGTGGTTCGTACCTCCCGTTTGGGGCCGAATTTTTCCTCAACCATTTAGACCATGAGTGGTGGTCTGGGCGCTGTCTTTCGGATGAGACGAGCAACCGAGGTCCCACCGTTGTTACACAAAATTTTCGAAGCGCACGTAAACGAACCCACGGCAACTAGGGAGTTGTCCCGGCAAAAGTCTTAGAAAAAAGCCACTCTGATAGGGAAACACATACAGTTGCAGACCAAAAGGAAAAAAAAAAAAGGTGGCGCTGCTCTTGTGGCGACGCGCTCTCCCCGGAGAGCAGCCCGAATTTCAATCACGCAGAGCAAACTCGTGACTTCAAAGTGGTATAAAATAAAATAGAATAAAAAAATAAAATAAAGATAAGAAACGGAGGTGATCAGAGGACATTGTAGGAGCCACCCCGTCCTAGCAACCCAATTGAACAACAACGAATCAGTGTCGTAGCACCTCACACGGATGCCCGTCACCAAAACAGCCAGCCTTGCTTGCTTACAACTTGAGGTTCTCTGGCACGAGGGCCAGAGTAGACCCAGGGCGACGCTGGAAGTGATTCCGTGGGCCGAAACACGGAAAGACCATGGATTGTACCTTCCTCCAAGCTACCCGCCTTGCAGCAGACAGTTAGATACTCCCTCGACGCCACAGAGTACAAGCGAAAGGTAAAAAGTCACGAATGTAAGTGAACACCGAGCTCTTACCATGCAAGGGCCCATGTTAATCAGGGCCGTTGTCCATGTGTCTGTGTAATCCATGTGAGGATGTTCTTTTATTGCTGCAATCTTCTTTGTAAGATTATGTTGTAGATCCATGAAGATACGTTCTTCTTTCTGAACTTTAATGTAAGCGTTTGATACTGACCTATTACGCTACTCTGGTCACAATGTATGATATTCAAGTACATACAGAACAAAGGCAAAAACCCTAGAGACGCGATACAAAGAAAGGAAGAAAGACAGTAAAAAAAGAATGACGGTCTAAGAAAGAAAGAAGGAAGGAAACAGCCAAAAAAAAAGAAAAGAAAGACTGAAGGAAAGGAAAGAAGAAGGAAGAAAGGAAGGAAGGAATGAAAGATGGCAAGGAAGCTGGACAGATGGCAAGAAAAAGAAAGAAAGAGAAGAAAACAGACAGACAGAAAGAAAGAAAGAAAGAAAAAAATACAGACAGGGAGACAGGAAGAAACAAAGAAGCAAAGAAAGAAAGAAACAAAAAGACCGAAACAACAAACACTCACAAACAAACAATAACAAACAAAAAAGACAGAAAAACAGACATCAACAAACAACAAACAAACAATGCAAACAGACAAACACCCACAATAACAAAAAATAGAGAGAAAGAAAAAAAAAAACGGACAAACAAAGAAAAAAAACGTAAAAAACCAGACCAAAAACAAATCAACAAAGAAAAAGAGAAAAAAAAAAACGATCTACAAGAAGAAGAAAAAAGACAAACAAAGAAAATCAACAGGAAAGAAAACAAAACATACAATCAACAACTAACACTAAAGACCAACAGAGAGAAGCAGGCTGCCTGGAGGCCATCAAACCTTCAAGGATCTCTGTAAGCCGATGAAAGATCAAAGGTCAAGGGGATTGGTTTATTTTCTCACCACTGAAGAAATGCCCATCCCAGGTTGTTGTTGTTGTTTTTTTTCCAGCATCCTTCATACTCGTGACCTCATAGTAAAGCATTAGGAGTGTGTGTGTGTGTGTGTGTTGTGTGTGTGTTGTGTGTGTGTGTGTGTGTTGTAGTGTGTGGTGTGTTGTGACATGTTATTGTGTGTGCGTGCGTTGTGGTGAACTAACAGACAGTAAGCTAGTGCATTGTGGTGTCATCTGTCTGTTGTGCATGTGTGTGTGCATATGTGTGCGCATGTGTATGTGTATATGTGCGTGTGTATTTGTGTGAAAATGTCTCACCACACACAACCTCTACTCTCCTTTAAGAGGGAGAACAAAAGCTTCTGAAGCTGGAGTGTGGCTGCCTATATAGCGAGGTACTTGGGAACAACAGCACTGGCAAACTTCCCATCCAGTGTATAATGACAGACTGGCAAGGACTCTCAGATATGATGAGTGAGACAGAGTACAAAATATTCAGCGATTCCCAGAAGTTAAGCTGAAAAAGCCAAGCAATGACATCCAACAAAAGTGATCATAAGAATAGATGCCAAGAAACATATTGACACCCTTGGCAAAAACTGTTAGTTGATGTTTTCAACTATATAGATAAACAATGAAAACCACGGACCTAGAATGAAACCTTTTTTTTTTTTAAGATGGTACAACACAAAAAGGGTTGGAGTTACAAACTGATACACAAGACAGAACAGACAGAACAGACAGACAGATAGATAGATAGATAGATAGATAGATAGATAGATAGATAGATAGATAGATAGATAGATAGATAGATAGATAGATAGATAATTACCAGTGGCTTTGGTTTACTTTTACAGTTATGGAGTGTTGCCAAAAGCCGGAAGTGAGGTTGCGTTTTTGAAGGGAGGTTCTAGGCTAGTCTGAGTAAGACAGATGGTGACAGCAAGGTGCAGACAAGTCCCTGGTTATCCCTTGGGTGAAGATGAGATTGACATTGAATTTTTTGGACTGCTGGTTTAGCAGATTACTTGGATGATAGATTTACTATTTTTGATTGGAACTGACTTTTTGAAGTTATATAATGGAAGCTGCAGTTACATTTCTGTTGTAAGTGAAGCTGACTTATTGTTACAGGTTGAGAGTAAAACCTTTGCTTGATATTTTTTATTGTTGATATTGACG
>CM054148.1:64235027-64261318 GCA_028751875.1 Rapana venosa | reverse complement strand
CTACTACTATTTAACTACTAATACTACTACTACAAATATACCTACTATACTATACTACTATTCTTCTATACTATACTATTTTACTATTATTATTAATTTACTACAAATATTTACTACTACAAATACTATACTACAAATACTACTACTATACTATACTACACTACTACTATTTACTACTACTACTACTATCTACTACTACTACTATCCTTACTTCTACTTCAAACTTACAAACTATTATACTACTCCCTACTACTACTACTACTACTTATATACAAATTACAAATAATACTCCCTATCCTTACTACTTACTACTATATATTTACTGCTGCTGCTGCTGCTGTGCTGCTGCTGGCTCTGCTGCGGGCTACTTATACTACCCCTCCTACTCCTACCAAATACTACAAATATTTACTTTACAAATTTACTCTGCTATTTACTATACTACTACCCCTTTACTCCCCCCTATCCTCCCTCCCCCTACTAACTACTACAAATACTACTTACTTTTTACTACTACAAACAAACTATATATCAAACTACTTACTACTATATTTCTACTACTACTACTTATACACCCTTTACTACTACTACTATTTATATACTACTACTACTCTACTACTACTACTATATACTACTACTGCTACTGCTCCCTACTCTATACTCCTACTACTCCCAAATCACTACTATTACTCAAATACTACAATATACTACTACTTTTTAATACACTACTATTTAATACTATTATTTTTTATACTACTACTACTACTACTACTACTACTACTAATATTTACAAATACAAATACTCCAACTACTATACAAACTACTACCCTTACTTTACTTCTACTTCTGCTTTCTACTACAAATACTACTATACAAATACTATAAACTACTACTATTTTATTTATACTATTTATACAAATTTCTATACTTTTTAATACTGCTGTTTGCTGTGCTGTGTACTACTACAAATACTATATTTAACTCCCCCTACCTTCCCCCTCCTCCTCCTTCCCCCCCTCCTCCTCCTATACTACTTATACTATTACTCCTCCTCCTCCCCCTCCTCCTCCCCCTCCTCCTATACTACTAAATACTTACTACTATACTATATACCAACTGGAATGAAAAAATGATTCCCCCCTTTTTTGTATGAATACTTTTTTGTAGTCAAAACCCAATTTTAAAAATAAGGAAAAACCTAAATTTAAATTATACAGGTCCTGAAGTCGGAATGTGGCTCCCTTCTTGGGGGGCAAAAAAACGGTGCATAATTATGCAAAATCTCACTTTTGGTGAACCCCGGGAGTCTACCCAAGGGGAAGAACAAAAACATGATTACATAAAGATAAAAAAAAATAAAAAAAAAAAAAAACAAAAAGATAAAAAAATTACATAAAGTTTAAAAAAGAAACTGAGTTTAAAAAAGGGATAGGATAAAGATTAAAAAAAAACTGATTACACAAAATTATGAAAATGATTACAAAATTTAAAAAATCTTTACATAAAGATAGATTATTTAAAAGTTACATCAAGAAAAAAAATGATTACAAAAAGAGAAAAAAATGATTACATCAAAAAAAAAGTGTTTAAATTTAATGATAAAAAATGATTCAAAACGAAAAAAATAACATAAAGAAAAAAGATTACAAAAAGATAAAAAATGACTCCTGAAAAAAAAAAATTAAATTAAACAAATATATTAAGATCCCCAGTTGGATTTAGCCATCATCGAGACGCTCGTTAAAGGGGATATTGCCCGTTGGAGTTTTTTTTTTTAAATTTAAAATTTTTAAAAATTTTATTTGTACCATTTTTAAGTCCCGAGATTTCTCTGCGTAAAAATTCCGGTTGCTCCCCCCGGGGGGGGAGGGGCGTCGCCACAAGAGGGGCCCCCCCCCTTTTTTTTTTTTTTTTGGTCAGCAACTGTATTTTTTCCCAATCAGATTTGGCTTTTTTCTAAAAATTTTGCCGGGGACAACTCTTTTTTCCCGGGGGTTTCTTTTACGTGGCTAAATAATTTGTGTAACAAAAGGGGGACCTCGGTTTATCGTTATCGAAAGACTAGCCCCCTGGGCCCACCACTCAGGTCTAGTGGGGGGGGGAAAATTTTGGGGCCCCAAAAGGAAATTTTCAAAACCACCGCACACTTCCAAACCGGGAAATTTTTCGCTTTCTAGACAGTGCCAACCCCATTCCCCAAAAGGGTCTTTCGGATGAGACTTTTTAAACCCGGGGTTTCCCGTATGCAAAGGCTTCCCAAAACGTCTTACGCAGCGTTTTTAAACCCTTTCCCGCCTTTCAAAAGGGTTTGGCCCATTATATGCCGTTGGAAGGGGTGAGAAAATTTAAAAAAAATGCATCACACGGGGATTTGATGTAAAAAAAAAGCACATGAGTGCTTTTTCCCGTTATCTTTAAAACCCCAAAAAAAGACAAAAAAAAATCAAATTTTGGATAGACATACAAGCCCGGGGAAGTTTGTTTAGATCGTTTTAAAGAAAAACCACGAGGAAGAAAATAAGTTACTTAAAAATTAAAAACATTTTTGAAAAGAATTTTCAAATAGCTTTTTTATTATCTGGTTTGGGGAAGATAAAAAATTTTTATCTTAGATTAGTTGAAATTCCCAAAATTTTAAAAAAAAAAAACCCCCCCAAGCCCAAAGTTTTTAGAGTCTCTGTATCTGTCAGTCTTCCTCCTTTTCATGTTGTCTGTCTGTCTTTCTCTCTTTTTCTTTCTCTCTAAAAATTTTATAAAAGGGGGGGAAAGGGTTTAGTAGTGGTCGGGCCTCGTTTTCCCCCCAACCCAAGTTAAGCAGCGTCGGGGGGTTTTCCAGGGGGAAAGGGTGACCGTTTGCGCGCCTTGGCTTCAGTACATTTCCCCCCAGTTCACCCGGGCTGTAAATGGGTACCTCCCTCTTTGGGGTCGGGGAAGGGTTTAAAGCAGCGGGGAGAGGAGTGGGGCCCCCTCAATTTGCGGGGCCCCTAGAGAATTGGTCTTGACCCCTCGCCCCCCTACGCCTTTGGGTTTAGGGATTCTTTACCTTTCCTTTCTTTTATATATATATATATTTTATTTTATATATATATTATATATTTGTGTGTGTGTGTGTGTGTGGTAAAACAAACCCAAATATTAAAAAAAACAAAAAAATCACCCACCAAATTTTGAAATATTTAGGGTTTGGGGATATGTTTTGGGGCGCGCCTTTTTATGTATATGTCGTGCGCGCACGCATGAATGCGCCCCTGTGTATATTTAGGTGGGTGTGTAGTTGGCGTTTTTTTAAAGAATCCCGGGGTTTGTACCCGGAAAAGGGGGAAAGGAAAGTTACATTGTTTTCCCAATTTGAAATGCAGAAATTTGGGTTTGTCTTTTTTTCAATTCTGTTTTTGTGATAAATTTTGCGTATGTTTTTTTTATTTTTTCTTTTATACGGGATAATAGAAAAAAGCACCCATGTGCTTTTTTTTTTTACCCCCCGTCCGTGTGTTTTGGGGTTTTTGTAAATTTGTCATCTTTTCCCCCCGGGGCAAAAAGGCCTACTTTTTAGGGAAAAACGGAACAGGTTTTTAACCCTTGGGGCGAAAAATGTTCTCCCGTGGTTCCCCAAGGGGCCTCGGTTTATCTCACCAAAGGGGATTTTGGGGGGAAGGGGGGGAGTTGCACTATGTTAACCCCAGGGGAAAATTTTAAACGGGGAATCAAAAGGGGGTTCGTCGGGTTGCGAGCGAAATTTTTAAACCCCAATAGGCTATGGTCAGATGGAAAATCCCCTTTTCGGGCGATTAAAAGCGGTTTTGACTTTGATTTTGGACTTTGACTTTGATTTAAAAAAGGGGAAGGGAGGGGGAGAGTTTTTTTGGCAGTGTAGGGTTAATTTTCCTCCGTCCCCGGGCCTTGTGTTTGTTTAGTTAAGGAAGGCTAGGCGGGGGTCCATCCAGCCCCCGTGCAGTTTTGGTCACCCTCCCCCCCGGGTCACAAAACGAAAAAAAGAAAACAGGGAAAATGTGGTGGTAGTGGTGATGGTGGTGATGGTGTTGGTTTTGGTGATGATGATGTGATGATGATGATGATGATGATATCATCATATCTTTAACCATTTTTTTTCTTTATTTTTTTATTACAACAAAAAAAAAACAACAACAACAACAACTACTACTATATTACTATTATACTATTCTACTATTTACTACTATTTATCTCTTTCTTTTCATCTTTCATATCTTTCTATCATCATCTTCATCATCTCATCATCTCATCATCATTCAACTTTTCGTCGTGTCGTCGTCGTCGTCTTTCGTCGTCGTTGTTGTTTTGCTATGTTTTTGTTTGTGAGGGTTTGATGATGATGATGATATGTTTTCATGTGTTAAGAGGGATGATTGTATTATTTTTTCTTTTCTTTTAGGATTGGTTTGGGGCATCACGTGCGCTTTTTTTACACCAGCCCCCGGTGTATACGTTTTGTAGTTTTGTCACCCGTTCCCCCCGGGCCCAACAAGGGCCCTACTTTTCCCCAAAAAGGGGAAAGGGTTTTTAAAACTTTGTGGCCAAGATGTTTGGTGCGTTCGCAAGGGACCTCGGTTTTTTTGTCCCCGAAGGATTTTGGGGGGAGAGGGGCGGCCCCTAAATTTTAAAACCCCCAGAAAAAAAATCTCTTGAACGGGATTCGAACCCGGGTCAAATTTTTCACGAAAAATCACTCAAACCCACCAGGCTACCCCGCCCCCCGTATAAAGGGGGGGAAAAGGGGGGGGGGTTTGGGGCCTAGTGGTTAAAAAATTTTTGGGGGCGTGTTAAAGGGTTTCCATGGTTTCAAACCCTTCTTTAAAGGCGGGCCGGGTTTTGGGAAAAATTTTTTTTACCTCTGGAGTGGTTTTTTTGGGTAATCGTTTTTTTTTTATTTTTTAGTGCAAACATTTACTTATAAAATAAAAAAAACCACACAACACGCCCGACCAGGGCACGTCTCACACCCCAGGGGACGCACAAAACCAAAATACCCCACACACCACACACACACGCACGCACGCACGCTGCTCTCCACGCACCACGCAGCAGCACGACAGCACACACCTAAAAAAAACATTCAATGTACCATTGGAAAAAAAAAATGTGACTTGATTTGGGGACTTGATTGACAAATAAAACAAAAAACCGCACAAGTTTTTTAATTCCATTACCCTCGATTTTAAAAAAAATAAAAAAAAAAATTACGTTGATATCATTTCGGTGAAAGGACGTTTAAATGAAGAACCTCTCTCTCTCTTTCTCTTCTTCTCTTTTCTTCTCTTTCTCTCTCCTCTCTCTCTCTCTTCTCTCTCTCTTCTCCTCTCTCTTCCTCTCCCCCCCACACACACACACACAAAACACACACAAACCCCACAAAAAAAAACACACCCCACACACACACCACAAAACACACACAAACACCCACACAAAAAATCACACAAAACACCCTCAAACCCATGAGGTTTTATAAAACAATCAGAAAACCATGGAAAAAATTTAAACAAAAATTTAAAAGCAGAGGGTTTTATCACAGCAAAAAATTCCCCTTGGGAGTTAACACCCGTATGACTCCCTCCCTGTTTGTTTTTAGATGGGACAAATAAACCGGGCCCGTGTGTGGGAACCGAGTAAAAACTTCTTGCATGTGGGTTAAAAAGCTTTATTCCCCTTTCGGAAAAAAGGTTAGGCCTTTTCCCGGACATTGTAGGCATGGTTGGGGAGCGGAAAAGCTCAGTGGTAGAGCGTTCGCCTTTCCCCAAGCAAAGGTTAAGCAGCGTCAAAGCGTGGTTAAAATTTGGATGGGGGGCCCGTTTGCATTTTTGGGCTTCAGTACGTTCCCCAGTTCCCCCAAATTTTGAAAAAGGGTTTCCCTGCCCTTTTTGGGTGGGGGAAGGTAAAGCAGCGAGGGAGAGGAGATGGGTTTTTTGCCCCATAAAGCGGGCCCCGAGAGAATTTGGGGTTCTGATGCCCCCGCCCTGCGCCTTATAGGTTTTGGGACCCTTTCCCCCTTTTTTATGTTTTTAATGTTCAATGTGGTTTGTTTGTATGTGTTTTTAAAATAAAATGGAAAAAAACATTTTTCTACTGAAACCCCTTTTGGAGATGTCTGTGTGTGTTTTGGTGTGTGTTGTGTGTGTGTTTTGTGTGTGTGTGTGTTTTGGGGTGTGATTTGTGGTGTGTGTGTGTGTGTAAGTGTGTGGGGAAATGTGTGGGGAGTGTGTGGTGTGTGCGTGCGTGTGTGTGGTGTGGGTTTTGTGTGTATGGGGTTGTGTGGGGCCGCGCGCGCGCGCGGCGCGTGTGTGGTGTGTGAGCGGGGGGCGGGGGGTACTTTACAACGAACAGTGAAAAATTGTTGTTGGACAGTGGTACGAGTTCCCCGGTCTGTTTAAAAAGTATTGCCCTTTCCACTTTTCCCGTCTGTTCACATCCCCACATCACCACATCACCAATGACACATGAAACATGGACCACATCCCCACATCACCAAAAAAACCCAATCACCAATCCCAAGACCAAAATTTCACCCCCCCAAAACCCACAATCCCCAAAACAACATCCCCACAAACCCCCAACCCCAACACCCCCTTTCCCCAATACCCTTCACCACACCCCACCAATCCCACATCAAAGAGGAAAACATAAATTTAATTTGCCATCTTTCCTTTTTGGGCACACCCCACACACAAATTTTAAACCCCCAACCAAAATCAGGTAAAGGGCACACGCATCAAAAAACCCCTTTGGGTTTAATTAAGGGCCTATAGATCTTTTCTTTTTTTTTCGAAAATTTTTTCAAAATTTCCAACTCAGAGCTTTACAAACCACCCAAAAACCAACAACCCACCCCACCACCCCCACAAAACACCACACCACACCCCAAAACACAAACCACCACCCAAAAACCCCAACCCCAAAACACCCCACACACCACCCACCCACAAAAACAAACACTCCCCCCCCCCCCAACCCCCCCCCCCCCCAAAACACCACCCCCCAACCAAAAAAAACACTGAAACCCACAAACCACCCCAAAACCCCAACACCCCAAAACCACCACACCCCCCCACACACTCAAACCCACCAATTCCCCCAACCCCCCCCCCCCTTCCCCCAACCCCCCCAACCCCCCCCATATCCCCCCCAAAAACCACCCTCCCACCCCCCACCCCCTCCCCCCAAAAAATAGCAAAAACCAACCCCAACCACCCAAACACCACACCCCCCCACCCCCCCCCCCCCCCCAAATGCACCCCAAAACTCCCAAAACTCAACACACACACACACATAAACCTCCCCCCCCCCCACTTCCCCCCCCCCAAAACCCCTTTCACAAAAAACCCCCCCCAACACCCCCACCCCCCACCACCTTTCCCCCCCCAACCCTCCCACCCCCCCACACCACCAAAATCACAAAACCCCAAACACAAAACCCCACAAACAAACACACACACACAACACACCCCACACCCCCCAAAAACCCCAAACACACACACACACACCACTTTTCCCCCCACCCCAAAACTTTAATACACACACTTTCACATACAAACACATTCACAACCCCAACACACATTTTACACCACACAAAACACACAAACAGTTTCACACCCCTTTTCACAAATACAAACATTTTATAACCTTTCAACACAACACACTTTCACAACACACACACTTTTTTCACAAACACAACTTTCACACACACCCCAAAATTTCCCCAACACCACACACACACACAACACGCACGCACCTTCCACCCCACATTTTTCCAACACCCCCCCCCCCCCCCCTACAGACCCCCTTTCACACACAAACACTTTCAAAACCCCAAAACGCACGCATGCCATAACACATTCAACACATTTTTCTAACAAACCATTTCACCCCACACACACACACAAACACACACACACAACACAACAAAAAAACACACACACAAAAACACCCACCACACAACACACACACCAACACACACACAACGTTCTTTATATTTTTAAAACACTTTTTTTTGGGTTTTCCAAATTTACCTTGAGTGAACAAAAATTTAAAAAAAAGAAAGAAACACACACACACCCACAACACACAACAACCCACCAAAACAACACACAACACACAACACACAAAAACCAACACACACACTCTCTCTCTTTTTTCTCTCTCAAACCCGCTACACAAAACCCACCCCCCAACCACACCCCACACCCCCTTTTCACACACACACACTTTCACACACACACTTTCCACCCCAACTTTCCCCACACACACACCAAACACACACCCCACACACCCCAACAAAACAAACACCCCAAAACACACAAACACAACACACACACCCCACACACACACACAACACAACACACGCACGCCGCAAGCCGCACGCACGCACACACACACACACCCACGCGCACCAACAAACACAACAATTTCTCTTCACAACACATTCAACCCCCCCCCCCCCCCCCCACCCCCACACCACGAACCCCCCCCCCCCCCCCCCACAAAATTTCTTTTTCTTACTATTTTTGTAACACTACCGGGAGTGCCCGGACGTTAAATCAAACAAAGAAATCACTTTACTAAAGGCCCCACCCCAAAAGCGCACTGTCCCTGTTTCTTGACCGCAGTGACTTTACCCCTTTTTCCCCCAGTCCACGGTTTTTCCCGGGCGATGGGCGTATGCCTGGGGTCTTTCTTCAAGGCCACACTAAATCTGGCCCCGTTTTCTCGAGGGGGCCCCGCCCGTTGTAGGCCTGTTTCTGTAAGTCTAAAAAAAAAAAAACAAAAAAAGAAAAAAAAAAAAAACCCCAGCCCCCAGCATCTCCCTGTTGAAAAAAAACCCCCCCCCCCCCCCCCCCCCCCCCCCCCCCCCCCCCCCCCCCCCCCCCCCCCCCCCCCCCCCCCCCCCCCCCCCCCCCCCCCCCCCCCCCCCCCCCGGCGAAATTTGCAAAAGGGAAAAATTCTCCCCAGCCCGTGAGCATTAAAAGAAATCTTTCAATCAAAAGTTAATGCAATCCTGTAAAACATCTGAAAGAAATATCCCCAAACTATGAACATCTAAAAAAATTCTAATCAACCCAAATGAAACTTAATGAAATTCCGTGAGTTTGAAAAAAAAATCTTTTAAACCCAAGAACATTTATGAAATTCGTGACCTCTAAAAAAATCTATTAAACCCAAGAACTTTTTTATGAAATTCGTGGGGCTATGAAAAAAAATCTTTTTAAAACCAAGAACTTTTTATGAAATTCGGAGCATTGAAAGAAATCTATTCAACCCAAAGAAAATTTAGCAATTGTGAGCATATGATGTTAAAAATCTTTCAACCAAAAAAATTTTGAAATTTCGTGAGCATCTAAAAGAAATTCCCCAAAACCCAATAAACAGCAAAAAGAATTAAACCAATCCAAAAACGCAGAAAAAAAACCCCACCAATAATGAGTATCTAAAAGAAATCTCCCCAAAATCCATGTAGTTAGGAATCCGCAATCCCCCAGATAAAACCCCAACAATACACAGTCCCAAACCCCACAACCCAACAAAAAACAAACCCCAACCAATCCACCCCGGAAACAAACCCCAAAAATCAACAAAAACAAATCCCCCCAACCCAACAGAAACAAAACCCCCCAATCCAACAGAAAAAAATCCCACCAACCCACACGAAAAAAAGAAACCCAAAAAAGCAAAAAAAAATTCCCTGAAAGCTTTTGAAAAAAGGGCCTACCAATCAACGAAGGTTTTTTTTTTTCCTTTGGCTGCTTTAAATTTTTAAAGATTTTTAAAGGGAAACCCCAGACGAGTGTCTCTTCTCCCCTTTTTTCTCTTCTCTTTTCTCTCCCCCTCTCTCTCTCTCTTCTTCTCTTCTCTCTCTCCTCTCTTCCTCTTCTCCTCTTCTCTCTCTCGTACACAAAACACACCCCACACCACACACACAACACCACACACCCCAACAACACAAAAACAAACCCACACACAAAAAAACCCCAAAAAACTGCGAACCCATTGTGAAGGGGAAAGAAGAATTGCGAAGAAGAAAAAAGAAAAAGGAAGAAGAAAAAGGGGGAAGAAGAAGAAGAAAAAGGAAGGGGGAAAAAAAAAAGGAAATTTGCGAAAAAAGAAAAAATTGGGAAAAAAGGAATTGCAAAGAAGAAAGGAAGAAGAATTGGGGAAAAAAAAGAAAAATAAAAACCCAAAAAGGGAGAAGCGGGAAAAAGGGAAAAGCCATTGTTTCGGAAATGTGTGGGTCTGGGTAATTTTTATGATAGTTGATAGACAAATTTTTGGGCTCAGGGTCTACTGAAAAAAAGGGGGACATTGCCTAAGAAATCTTTAGCAAGGGGGGAAGCCCAATTGGGGACTTGGGTTTTGGGGGTTTGGGGGGGGAAACTTAACCCAATGTAAAACATCACTGGTTAAAATGTCGGGTCAGCAGGGGGAACCCCTTAAAGGGAAACCCCCTTTTGTTCAAAAAATTTTTGCTTGGTTGCTTTGAGTTCTTTGTTTGATGTTTTTGTACAGTTTTTTAAAATTTGAAAAGGGAATTTTATTCATATGTTGAAATTTTTTTACGTCAAAGCAAAATTTACTGTGTCAGAGCCCCAAAAAAATTCCCTTTTAGAAATAATTTTTAGTTTTTGTACGGGCGTATTGCAGTTTTTTAGTTTTTTTTAAAAGATTGTTAAAAATTTATTTTCCCTTTTTAAGGGTTGGAAGATGTACATAGGGCTGTGGTTTTTTAAAAAAAATTAATCTATTCTTTTTTTTTGTTTTTTCGGGAAAATTTGGGAAAAACCCACCATTTTGCTTTTTTCTTTTCTTTTTTTTTTTTTTTATATATACACAGTGTGTGTCCCATGGGGGGGGTGCATGAGTGTGTGTGGTGTGTATGTGTGTGTGTGAGTGTGTGTGTTTTGTTTTTTGTGTGTGGCGTGGGTGTGTGTGAAAGAAAAAGTGAGTGTGCGTTTGAGGGAGAGAGTGCACTCGTGGTGTGATATGTTGTATGTATGTATTATGTATGTATGTAAAAAATGTAGGGTATGTTTGTATGTATTTTAAGTATGTATGAAAGTTTGTAGTATGTGTGTATGTATGGGTGTATGTATGTTTTGTAGTATGTTGTATGTGTGTATGTATGTTTGTATGGTGTATGTATGAAGGTATGAGGGAAGTATGTTTTGTATGTGTGAAATGTATGTAGTATGTATGTATGTGTTATGTATGTATGTATGTTGTATGTATGTTTGTGTGTTGTATGTATGTATGTATGTTTTGATGTATGTATGTATGTATGTAGTGTGTATGTATGTATGTATGTATGTATGAATTTTTGTTTGTATTGATGTATGTATGTATGTTGTATTTTATTTTTGTGTGTTTTTGGAAATGTATGTTGTATGTATGGGGGAGAAATGTATTTGTATGTATGTTTTGTATGCTTTAATGTTGTATGGGAAAGGTATGCATGATGTATGTATTTTTTATGTATGTAGTAAAAAAGTATGTGTGTTGTGAGTGCTTGCATGCTTTGCATGCTGTATGTTTGTATATATGAAAGTGTATGTATTTACTTTTGAAAGTAAGCGGGGTTTTGGTGCGTGAGGAAAGTATGCATGTATGTATGAATGTATGTATGTATGTGTGTTGTATGAAATGTATGTTTGTGCGCGTGCGTGTAAGCATGCGGGGCGAAATAAGTGTGAATTTGCGTCGGGGGGCCCCTTGCGCGGAGGGCGCGTACGCGGGCTGGGGCCAGGGCCGCTTTTTTTAAAAGATCCCCATATCGGAGAAGGGTTTGAGCCGGGGGTTAAAGGGCCCCACAGTTGGGGATAGCGGGCATTGTGAGCAAGGTGGGTGAAAAGGTTTTCGGTGAACCCCTTTACGTCGATACTCCCCCTCCTTTGGGCTTTTTTTCCCTTTCCCCTCCCCAACACCCCAAAACACACAAAAAAGGGTTTTAAAAGGTTTTTTCCTCCCAAAAACCTTATAAGGTGGTAGGGGAGCGAGGCGTCGGGAGCCCTCACTTCTTTTAGGGCCAGCTTTTAGTGAGGGCGATGGGCCCTTTCCCTCCCCCTCCTGTTTTTAAATTTCCCTGCCCAAAAAGGGGCAGGTACCCTTTTTAAAAGCTGGGTAAACGGGGGAAACTACTGAACCCAAGGCGGGGGGAAAAAGGGGTCCCCCACCAAGTAGTAACCACGCTCGACGCTGCTTTAATTTGGGGCGGGGGGAAAAAAGAGTGCTTCGACCCACTGAGCAAATCCCCCCCCCAAGGGGCCATTATTTATTTTTTTATTTATCCATTTTCAGTAAAATGAGTTTCTCGCGTGAAAAATTTGGCTGCTCCCCCCTGGGGGGAGAGCGCTCCCCACAAGACCCGCGCCACCCTTTTTTTTTTTCTTTTTTTTGGGGGGGGAGGGGTGTTTGTATTTTTTTTCTCTATGCGAGTGGCTTTTTTCTTCAAGTTTTTTCCCGGGGAAACTTCTAGGGTTCTTATAGTGCGCTGAATATTTTGGGGGGAAAACAGGGACCTTTTGGTTTTTCGTCTCATCCCCAAAAAGACTAGCGCCCCGAAACCCCCACTCATGGTGTAAAAGGTTTGGGGGGAAAAATTTCGAGCCCCAAAAGGGATTCGAACCAAAACCCCACACTTCCGGGCCGGGGCTTTTTGCTTTCTAGACGGGGGGCGTTATCTTTGGCCCCGATCCCCCGGGTTTATAGTTTTAGGGTTAAAAATGCCCGGTAGTTGGGGGTTTTTGAAGGAAAGGCCCAAATTTTGGGGGGGGGTGTCGCTTTTGGCCCAAAGAAAAAAAAACTAAAAAAATCAGGCGGATTTTTAGCTAGAGGTAATAGGGGCAGATTGGTGATTTCAAGGGAATAGACCAAAACCCTTTTGGGGGGTACCCCTTTACTTGGCAAAAGAAAACCACACAGAAATATCGGGTAGATTTTGGTCCGAGGTAAAAGGCCGGGTAGATTGGGGGGGTTCTTTGGGTTTAAAAAGGAAATTTTTGTATGCCCCACTATTTAAAAAGCCAACTAATAATAATAAACTAATAATAAAAAATAAAAAATAATGGAAAATTTATTGGGGCTATATCTTGAAAAGACAAATTTAAAAAGGGATGCATTCAACCCAATCTTAAACCCGTTTGCAATCAATGATTAAAAGATCAATGTTTAAAAAACAATATTTTCAAAATTTGTGGGGCTGCAGGGCAAAAAACTATGAAATAAAAATTTTTAATAGTTTAAATTTTTAAAAAGCACACCACTACTTAGGGGCCCATACTTTTGGGAGGGTGATTGGAATGGGTTGGGAGGGTGGGGTAGCTTGATATGAAAAGGAGGGGGGGAAATCTTAGGGGTTTTAATTTAAAAAAGTTTGAGGGTCGATTTTAAAAATGTCAAACTGGTTTTGGCGGGAAAAGAGAGAGGGAGTCAAAACAAAGGGGATGGACCCCAATTTGAGAAAGAGCGGGGCCAACAGGGATTGGTTGAAAACTAGGTTTTTGTAGGACAAGGGGTTTTGTTTGTAGTGCGGAGGGAAGTGAAAAAGTGTAAGGTTAAGACATTCAAGAGGTAGGAGGGGTTTTCAGTTTTTTTGGAGACTTTGTAAAGAGGGTACGATTTTATATTTACTCTCTGTGGCACAGGCAGCCAGGGGGAGGAGCAAAAGGGGGTTTAAAGTGCCCCGATATTTCTTTTTTGAGAAATAGTCGAGTGCGGAGTTTTGTAACTTTGGGGAGTGGATAGAGATGTGGCAGACCAGGCAAAAAAGAATTACAAAATTCCGAAAGTGAAAAAATTTAGAGAAGGACAAGTTTGGCTGGGTTTCATCAGTGGGGGCAGGGTTTCTTTCGAATTGCACTAATACACCCTAATTGATAGTTTGCCCGATTTAAGGTTGAGTTTATGAATTTTTTTCAAAAAAATTTGAGAGTGTGTTGTCGATAACAACACTAGATACTTTTACAGCAGGGGGGTTGAGGGGGTGATGTACTGCCAAATTATTGAAGCTGTTTTTAAAGGAAGAAAAGTTTGTGTTTTGGGCCCCTCGAGCATGGTTTGGTTTTTTGCATTTAGCTTTAATTTGTTTTGTGTCATCCCGTTTTGAATTTTCTTCAAAGCAGGGGCCTTTTTTGTCAGGAAAGAGGGATTTTCAGGGTAACCCCTGCTTTGAATCTGGAGTATCTGGGGTAAAAATGAGGTGATTTTATGAGGTTTATTTTGTGGGGCGGGGGGGGCAGTGTAAAGGGTGAAAAGAAAGGGCCCAGAATGATCCCCGTGGGGTCCGCATTTCCCGTTTTGGGAGGTATTTATTGAATCTTGTTTTCTGCAAAATGTCTGGAATCGGTCCCGAAGGTATGAATTAAACCCTGTGAGGGCCCATGCCAAATAAAACCGAAAATTTTTTTTAAAAAGGGGAGAGAAGAATTGAGTGGTCTATGAAACAAAAGGGTGTGATAAATCGAGTAAAAAAGGTTTAGAAGGGAGATTTTCCCTGAGTCAGAAGCGTGTGGGAAAGGGGTTTTTAAAATGTGTATTGGGGGGGTTTTTTTTTGGGGGTTGACGCGGTAGGCAGACTGAAACTCAGGAAGAAGATTGTTGGAGAGGGAAAGGGGGTTGTTGAGCTGTTTGGGAAATATTTTTTAAGGGCTTTTGAAATAAAGGTAGATTGGAAAAAGGTCTATTTAATTTTTCAGAAGGTCATGCTTTTGAGTAGAGGGTGGGGACTTAGCGTTTTGAGGGGTGATGGAACATTTCCCGAAACCGAGTGAGTTTTTCTATTTTCGTGGGGGGTATGAGTTGTGGTTTGGCACTGTGTTTAAAGAGAAGAGGTATGGGAAAAAAGTCACATGTTTTATAGGGCATTTTTTCAGAATTATGGATTTTTTTTCTCACCTGTCGGAAAGAAAAAAAAAGGAGAGGAGTGCCCGAGAATTTGGGGGTCAGGAAATGGGAGGCTGGAAAAAGAGTCTGATCCAGTTTGGGGAGGGAATGTTTGATTGGGGTTTTGAGGCAAGAAGTCAAAATAAAAATTTTTGCCCTTGTTTCAGTAAAACAAACCCAAATCCCAAATAAAAAATTTTGGCCTGTTAACAGTAAAAAAAACACGTCAAGTAAAACATACAGTCCCGTTTTCAGTAACAAACCCCACGCACAAAGAGGGGGGATGCTTTACGTAATTTTCTTTCAGGAGACCCATTAAAATTATACTGTCATTAAAAAATTGGGAGATTTGGGGTGGTGTTGGGGGGTTTTCCCGGGGATATATATTATTTAATTTTTAAATTTTTTAATATATATATATATATTTTATATATATATAATATATAATTTTTTATATATATATATATATTTTTATATATAAAAATATAAAAAAAAAATATATATATATTATATTTTTTTTTTATATCGGGGATAATTGGGAAAAAGCAATCATGTGCTTTTTTTCATTAGTCCCCCTGGTATGCGGGGTTTTTTAATTTTTTTCATTTTTTCCCCCGGACACAATGGCCCCCTCTTCCCAAAAAAGGAAAGGGTTTAAGTAATTGGCAAGATGTTTGCTTTCGTTTCGAAAAACTGGGGGTTGGTTATTTTTATTGAAGGACTTTGAATTTTAGTTTGAAATTTTTTTTTTTTAAACCGGGGGAAAGGGGAGGTGGGAATCGAAACCCCCAAACCCCCCCCGGTTTTTAAAAGTTGGAGGGAAATCTTAAAACCCCCTTTCCCGCCCCCTTCCCTTTCAGAGAGAAAAAACACAACAACACACACACACACACACACACCACCCCACACACACACAAACACACTCACAACACACACAACCAACCCACACAACCACACACCAAAACCCCCAAAACCCCACACACACAAATAAACAATCTACATTTTCCGCATAATGGTATTCCCACAACAACAAAAAATTTAAAGTATATTCACTGTGACTGAAAATTTTCGTCACCCCACTGTATATTGTGGAGGGAGGGGAGGGAGGAAAGAGGCCACCCAAATTTTGAAAGAAGTTTAAAAGAATTATGCAAGCTAGTAAATAATTGCAATGTTGAAAAAGGTTTGGGAAAAGGGGGGAAATTTTTTTTAAAACTTTTTATGGTAGGGCCCGATAGCTTGATAGTGTTTTCTTCTTCTCTCTCTCTCTTTCTCTCTCTTCCTTCTCTCTCTCTCTCTCTCTCTCTTCTTTCTTTCTCTCTCTCTCTCCCCTTTTCTCTCTCTTCTCTCTCTCCTCTTTCCCCTTCCCCTTCTCCCTTTTCCCCTTTCCCCATGCCCCTTTTTCTTGTTAATTCAATAGATTTTATCGTGGATGTTGTTTTATTGCAGTTAGAGTGAGATTATTGGGATATTATAAGCGATATGTTTTTGTTTGATTTTTTTTTTAGTTTTATTTGTCCAGTTTAAATTTTGGGGTTTTGAATTTTTGAATTTATTGGGGTTCTACTTGTTTTTAATAATTTTTTGTTTTTTTTAAAAAAAATTTTTTCTTATTTTATTGAAGGTGTTTTTTCCCCTTCCCCTTTGATATCCTTCCCCCCCCCCCATCCTTTTTCCAAAGCTTTTTGTTATCATCGTTTATGTTTTTTGTCCCATGGTGATGGGATATTTGTTTTATTGTTGCTCATGGTTATGGGGTTTTTTGTTTTTATTTAAATTTTAACGCTTTAATAATATTATTGTAATCTTATTTGATTCTTAGCTTGGATAGGGTTATTTTGTGGAAAAAGTCATTTTTAAAAAACCCCATTTGAAAATATGAGCGCAAAAAAGCACACGTTTGCTGGGGGAGGAGGAGAGGAGGGGGGGGTTTATTGGAAAGGGAATATTTCAGAATGAAGAATGCCCAGATTTTTTAAGTTTTTTCCCGTATCTTTTTTTTTTTATCTAAAGTATAAAAAGTGAAAAAATGGAAAGAAACAGTAAGGAAGTAAATTGTTTGTTCCCGACGTTTTTTGATTTTTTTTTTTTTTAATTCTTTTAAAATTTTTTTTTTTTAAAAAGTGTGTGTGGGCGTGGGCGCGCACGCGCTTGGTGTTCTGGGGGAAAGTTTTTGTGCGTGTATATGTATATTGGTTAAATTTTTTTTTTCAATGGGGATTTCCTTATCGAATTTTTTTCCCCCTTTTTTATTTTTTTTTTTTTTTTATTTTTTTTTTTTTTTTTTACTGGTTTAATTTAAAGGGGAAACGATGCAATAAAGTTGGTTCCCCCCAGTATAATCATTACGAAATTTGTTTTAGATAGATGGCTTTATGAAAAAAAACAAATGCATTGCTTATTCAATGTTTCCATCTGGAAATAAAATTTTGACTTTAAATTTGACTTGGGTTGAATTGATTGACTTGACTTGACTTGACTTGACTTGGGAAAAAACAAAACACACCCCACCCCAAACAAACAACACACCACCAACACACAACAAAAAACACACCCACCACAACACACAAAAACACACCACACACAACAACACACCCCACACACATTTCAGAGAAATTAAGGCACTGGCAGGCTTTCCTTGAAGTCAACCCGAGAGATTCCAGGGACAACTCTCTTGTTGCCGGGTTTTTTTCCGGGGGGCTAAAAGCCCGTGCATTAAAGGAAACCCCAGTTTATTTTTCCGTCATTCGTGAAATTTTAAAAAACGCATGGTATTTTTTAACTCGAAAGAAAAAAATGCTGCGGTTTTCACCCCTAAAATTTTTTTTGTCCGGGCGGTTCGGCGAATTTACCTTTAAAAACAGAGAGGAGGAGATGCTTTTTTTGGGTTTTTATCAAAAAAGTGGGGTTTTAAAACGGAGATGCCTTGGGCCCCCAGCACTTCCCCCCTTTTCGGAAGGGGGATAAGGACAGTCGCGTTGGAGATAGATGCCTTGCCCCCAAATTATTCCCCCTCTCTCGGCCCAAAAGGGCCCTAAAGGGGGCAGTCAGCGTTGGAGATGTTCTCCCAAAAGGGGAAACGCCCCCCGGGCTTTCAGACATAAGGATCTGTGGGGAGTCAAGCTCCTTTGTGTGAATCATTTAAACGATCACTAAAAGGCTAAATTGGGAAATTCCCTGGTGGGGGGGAAAAAAAGCCCCTGGCATTTCAGCCCCGATTTGCTGTTTTTGCCCCCGCGTCAAAAGGGTTTTTTAAAAACCCGAAAGGGGTGATTAAAAGGCCCGGCGCCCGAAAGGGGAAAAAGTAACGGGAACCCTTTGTAATGGCGGGAAAACTGACCGAAAAGTTTTTAAATGTGGCCCCCCCCCGTTGTTCCCTTTGGAAGCCTGTAATTTCGAAAAAAAAGGGTTTAAGGCCCCTTCCTTTCGTTTAGAGGACCCCCATCCCATCACCCAAAAAACAGCACCACAAATTCACCCCCCCGTTCTGCAACCATAAAATGATAAATTTACAAAGAGTTTAACGGTTTTTTGTGTTTAAAGTCAACGGGTTTAAGTTTTTTTTTTAGATGGTACATTGAATATAAGTAGTGCCCAAATTTTTTGGGGTGTGGGTGTGTAAAGTTGTATTTTGTGTGTGTTTTGTTTTTGAGAGAAGGGGAGAGGTAAACCCCCATCAGTGTGTGTGTGTGTTGTGTGTGTGTGTGTGTGGAGAGAGAGAGAGAGAGAGATTGGGGGGGAGAGAGAGGGGGAGGAAACAAACACCCCTCAATGTGTTGTGTTTTGTGCTTTTTTGTGTGTGTGTGTGTGTGGAGGAGAGAGAGAGAGAGGAGAGAGGGGAGAGAGAGAGGGAGAGAGAGGAGAGGAGAGAGGAGTGGGGAGAAGAGAGAGAGGGGAGGAGAGAAAAAACCCCCCATTTAGTGTGTGTGTGTGGTGTGTGGGGGGTTGGGGGGAGAGAGAGAGGGGAGAGCGAGAGAGAGAGAGGGGAAGAGAGAGAGAGAGAGAGATTTAAACCCCTCAATGTGGGTGTGGTGTTTTTGTGTGTTGTGAGAGAGGGGAGAGAGAGGGGAGGGGAAAAGAGGGGAAAAGGGGGAGAAAAGGGGGAGATGAGAGGAGAGGGGAAAAGAAGAGAGAGAGGAAAAACCCCCCATCGTGGTTTTGTGTGTGGTGTGTTTTGTTGTGTGTGTGTGTGTGTGTGTTGGAGAGAGAGAGGAAGGGGAGAAGAGAGAGGGGAGCCCAGGAGGGAGAGAAGGGGAGAGGGGGGGAGAGGGAGGGGAAAAAGAGAGAGAGAGAGAGAGAGAGGGGGATGAGAGAGAATGGGAGGGGAGCGAGAGAGAGAGAGAGGGAGAGAGGGAGAGGATAAACCCGCGCTTTGATTTGTTTTGCTGAAGATTATTGCGCTATATAAAATCCTGTATTAGTACTATTATTATTATTATTTAAAATTATTATTATTAAAAACAATTTAGTGTTTTGTGTGTGGAGCGAGCGAGCGATTTTAGAGCGGGGGGGAGAGAGAGAGAAGGAAAAGAGAGGGGAGAGAGGGAAGAGGGAGAGGGAAGGGGGAGGGTCAAACCCCCCAACAAAGTTGTGTGTTTTGGGTGTGTGTATGTATGTGTAAAAAAAATAACAATAAAAATAATTTTAAATTTAGTTTTTTAGGCATATGGCCATAGGAAAAAAATTAATCATATACTTTCTGTAAAAGGGGAACATCCTTAATTTGATATTAAAAATTTAGTAAAAAAATAATTCCAAATTTTAAAAATCAAAAATAGGTTTTTGTGTTCATACAAAAAAGCTGCACTTTCAGATTCGATGGAAATCTGTTTAATAAAGAGGAATCATTTTTTTCGCAATACAGATATTTTGGGCATACAAAAAAAAAGTGCAAACATCTTCAATTTGTTTGGCCCTTCCCCCTGAGAGCAGAATTTGGTAAAAGTTAAAAGGTTTGCCATTAAAGTGAAAAATCCCTTTAAAAGGGAAACTGTTTGGGCCCCAAATAAACATATAGCTCTTTCCCGGGATTTTTAAAGAATTACTTCACATAATAATTTTTCTTACAAATAATTTGGGGGATAGGTTTTGGGGTGTGTGTGTGTTGGGGGGGGGGGGGGTATGTTTTGTATGTGGGGTTTTGTTTTTTTTGGGTGTGTAGTGTGAAATTTTGTGTGTTGTTTGGGGTTTGTGTTGTGTGTGTGGTGTTTTGTATGGGGTATGTGTGGGGGTTTGTTTGGGGCCCCCCTTACATGAGAATTTTTGCCCCTTCAAGGGGTTGTTTTCCAGTTCGGGGAAGATGGGCTAAACACCATCAGCTTTCATGCGTTAAAAAAAAAAAGTTATTGTTATGCTTCCCCCGCAATGATCTACTTACTTTAAGCATAGCAAAGGTTGTGGAAGAAGAGAAGATGAAGGGAATTTCGAAGAATTTCGAAAAGGAAGAAGAAGAATTGCGAAGAAAGAAATTTTCGAAGAAAAAAGAATTGTGAAGAAGAATTGTGAAAAAAATTATGAAGAAGAATTATGAAGAAAAAAGAAAATATTATGAAAAAGAAAAATCGTTGAAGAAAAATTGGGAAGAAGAATTTCAAAAAAGAAGAAAAATTAAAAAAAAGAAGAAATTAAAAAGAAGAAGAAGGGGTTTCGAAGAAGAAGAAGAAGAAGAAAGCGAAGAAAAAAAGAATTGTGAAAAAGAATTAGGAGAAGAGAATTGTGAAGGGAAAAATTAGGGAAAAAAGAATTTTGAAGAAGAAAATTTTGAAGAAGAAGAATTGTGAAGAAGGGAAATTAAAGAAGAAGAAGAAAAAAGAAAGAAGAAAAAGAGTGGAAGAAGAAAAATGCAAAGAAAAAAGAATGCAAAGGGGAAAAGGTTGCCCAAAAAAATAAAAAGGAGGAAAAGGAGGAGAAAAAGAACAAGGAGGGGGGAAGAGGAGGAGGAGGGAAGAAGACAACTAATAAAAGAGTTAACAAAAATTTATCTCACCATCTTGCACAAAGAATGAAAGGGCCCAAAATTAGCAGCGAATGGAATGTTGGCACAAAAGAAAAAAAAAAACTATGATTTCCCCAAAAAAAAAACAAAAAAAAATGTTCCCCCCAACCCCCCCCCCTTTTATACTGGGCTGGAAAGGGAAAACCCTGATTGCACCACGTCACCCCAACTAACCCTCATTTTCCCATAGGGTGTAGTAAATCATTGGGGAGCATCATTTAAAATTTTTGGGAAACCCTTTTACACAAAAAAAAGAGTTTTAATTGCGATCGTGACCCACCCCGTTTTTTAGAGAAAGAAAATGGTGTTGTAAAAAAATTTCCCAAAACGGAAAGGGAAAAAAAACCCGAGGGTTGGGGCACTGCACTTGATTGGGGCATCGTTTTGGGGGGTGTGTGTGTTGTGTGTGTGTCCTGTTTTGTTTATTGGCCTGCTGTGGTCGTCCGGAAACCAGAAAACATCGGTCAGTCCCAATTTAAATTTAGTCTCCCCCTCAGAAAAAATAAAAAAGATAGTGGGTTTTTTTGGAAAGGGGTGTTTGGGAAAGATCCCCAAAAAAATTCTCTAAAAGGGTTTTTGGCAAAAAAAAAGTCTCTCTTTTCTCCCCTCTTCTCTCTCTCTCTCTCTCTCTCTTTCTCTCTCTCTCTCTTTCTCCTTTTCTCTCTTCTCTCTTTTCCTTTTCTCTCCCCTCTTTTATTCTCTCTCTTCTTTCTCCGCCCCCCCCTCCCGGGAAAAGTCTGGGGGGCCCGTCAGTATAAATAGATCCTCCTTTCTTTCTGTGCCGAAATTCCCTCTTTTTATCTCTCTCTTTTTTAATTTTCGCTTTGTTTTTTTTTGTCCTGTCACCTTTATTTTTGCCCCCTTGGTCCATTCTCCTGCCTCCCCCCCCCCCCCCTCTCCCGTTTGTTTTAAAGGGAACAATACTCTCCCCTCCGAAATTTGGATTTCGCTGGACCCGCTTGTCAGGGGCCTTTTAAGGGAGTTGGGAACACATTTTTGCCCCCTTTTTCCGACAATAGTAGTGCTGTCTGGGGGTTCGACCCCCCGCGACGAAGGGTTTTGGAAAAATCCACCTACCCACAAATTTTTCAGTGTTCTGTTGGTTTTTTAAGGTTGGGTGAAAGCTGTGTTGAAAATTAGCCTTTTCTGAAAATATAGACAAAATATTGGGGCAAATGTTGAAAAATAATTTTTTCATCACAGATTTTTCTTCAACCCTTTAGTGAAGCTCAGGGCAGGGTGCTTTTGTTGTCTGTTATTTTGAGCAAAAATGCGTTACGCTACCGTTTGAGGGGCCCCGAAAGTCGGCCCCGCGCATCCCACTTCGGATGGAAGAGAACTATTATCTTTTGAAGTCTTTCTGGGAGAAAAAGGCAGGAGAATGGCCAAGAAGGCAGGGAAAAAAGAAAGAAGAAGGTGAATGGAAAAAAAGGAAAAGGGCAGAAACAAAGAGAGGGGGAAAAAGAGGGATTTCTAGCCAGAAATTCCCGAAGGTGGGATGCTATTTATTTGACTTGTCCCCCGGGATCCCCAAAGGGGACAAGATTTTGTTTTAATTTTTTTTTTTATTATTATTGTTTGTTTGTACTGTTTGTTTTTGAAATACAAATTTTTAAAAGATGTGTTTTTTGTAGTGTATTGTTATATATTGTAAAGTTTTGTATTTTTATTTTATACCAAAATTTTTGTCACAGAGATTTCTTGTTGGGAAAACGGGGCTGCTTTTCCCCCCGAAGAGATTTGCGGGGTCCCCCACAAGAGCGGGGGCCCCCCTTTATTTTTTTTCCTTCTTGTTTTGCAAAACGTATTGTTTCCCATCAGAGTGGTCTATTTTTTGGGAAAAAATTGCAGAAACAAAATCTCTTGTGCCGTATGTTGTTGTTTGTTGTTTTTTTTAGTGCAAAAAATACAAGCTTTTCACACGGGCCCCGGGTTTTTCGGGGCTCATCGAAAGGGTAGCACCAGACCCACGACTCCCCGGTTAGTGGAAGGGGGGGGGGGGGATTCCAAAAAACAAACGGGGATTGAACTAGACCCGTATCAAAACCCCTTTGGGTGTCCCCTTTCTAGGAGGTGGCTTTCCGCTACACCCCCCCTAACAGAACCAATACAACTGGCCCAAAAAAAGTATTTTTGCAGTAAAAATTTTTACGCACTAAGGTTTGGGTCTTAAGGCTTTGACCAATTTTCCGAGGGCATGATAGGTAGGGGCAAATTTATGATGAGGGTCTTTGATGTAAATTCCGTTCGCCCTAAACTCCCCCCCCCCCCTCCCCTTGGGTTTGGGGTCTTTGCGTTTTGTTTGTTTGTTTGCTTGTCTTTTTTTGTTGTTGTTGTTGTTGTGTTGTTTTTGTTGTTGTTTTTTCTTTTCTTTAAAATTTTTTCTTCTTCGCAATTCTTCTTTTCTTTTCTTCTTTTTTCGCAAATTCCCCTCTTTTCTCTTTTCTTTTTCTCTTTCTCTCCTTTCTCTTTTCCTCTCTCTCTCTCTCTCTCTTCTTCTCTCTCTCTTCTCTCTCTCTGTCGAAATTTTTGTGTGTGTGGGGTGGTCTTTTCTTTCTCTTTTCTCTTTCTCTCTTCCCCTCTCTCCCCTCTCTCTTTTCTCTTCTTCTCTCTCCACCCCTCTTTTTAACTTTTTCAGACATTGTGGAAAGGGAAAATTTTCACACCTTTTTTGTAGCACGCGCGCACCCCACTTTTTATAAAGGAAAAAAAAGAAAAAAGAGTAAAAACCAAAAAAACCAAAAGGGAAAAAGGGGGGAAAAAGGTTTCACATCGCACGTTAAAAAAAAAAAAGAAAAATTTAAAAAAAAAAACCCCAAAACCAAAAACACTCCCCCCCAAAAAAAAAAAAACGGGGTGGGGAATATTTAAAACCCAGGGCCCGTGTGCGAAAAGCACGCAGAATATTTAGGGTACACGTTAAAAACCGTTCCGCTTTTTTTAAAAGTTTTGGCCTTTTTGTGCCGGGGGGAAAAAGATGACAGAAAAATTTACCCCAAAAAAGCTAACACGGGGGCTGAATGTAAAAAAAAACACATAAGTGCTTTTTCCATTATCCTCGATATAAAATAATATTAAAAAAAAAGCATCCACGTCAGTATCGGCCCTTGGTGAGGTCCTCACTCCCCTTCCCCTATCTCTTCCCCCCCCCCCCACCCCCCATCTCTCCCCCCCCCCCCTCCCCCTTCCTGTTCTGTCTGCGCATCAACCCCTCACATCAGTTAACAAACAACGCTTCCTAACAGGAAACCAGCATTCTATCTTATTATTCAGATTAGAATCTTTCAAGCCATAGCTAAAGCATACAAATAAACAGGCTTACTAACAGGATACAAGCATTGTATCATTATTATGCAGAGTATAATCTTTTCAGCGACAGGTAAGCATATAAATTACACATCATAGGTGCATGTTGTATTATGTCTTCTATTGAAAACGTTAATGATACTTCTGGAAAAAAAAAGTAGAGCCCTAAGAAGTGAACAAGAGAATTATGTGTTTACATTACTATATAATCTGTAGCACAAAAGAGATTTAAACACTAGGTGTGCTTGACAAGTTCCTAAGTGGCCATCCCTCACTCTCACCTCGCCCTTCCCAGCTGCAAACGATAATATATAGCAGCATTAATAAATGTGTCATATTTTTAACAATAAGCAAAAAAATACAACAGGACAAAACCTAAATTATTTAGCATTACGCTATGTCCCTTTCCTCGCACTAATAAGCGACGCTCTGAATTCCCTCCCCTGGCAAACAAAAAACACAGTGGCCTTCTTTAAAACCACCAAATTTCATAATGGTTTGCCGCCGATGTTTTGAGTTATCTCCCTTGGCAAGAACACCGTTGCCTTCTTTGTTACTACTAAAATTCATAAAGGGTGCAAAAGCAGGGGAGTTAATTGCGGAAACCTTATAGATGCGAGACAAAGAAGAATTCTCATGTGTTAAGTTTTGCACAATGCACTTCATTTAAATCACTGGAAACATTATTTTAATACTAGATGATTTGTTCAGCTTTAAAAAAACCCCATAAAAGCGAGTAATATTTAGAAAATATCCCCGGAGGCTGAACTTTCTGAAATACACACGCGACCCAGGGGAAACTGACAACCACCAGCATACGAGGAATTGTCTGTGTGACTGTGAGCGTGCACACTCGCCTGCAATGCGCGGACAACGAACCCTCGAATTATGGACAGGCAAACCCTTCCCTTTCTCCTTTGACAATCGAAAACCGAAAGGGGTTTGGTTGATGTAAATACACTATAACTTCGATCCAATATAAACGCAAATTTTTTTAATCTTGTTGGGATCAGTTCAGTTGAAATTATTATTATTTATTATTATTATTATTATTATTATTATTATTATTATTATTATTATTATTATTATTATTATTATTAGTAGTAGTAGTAGTAGTAGTAGTAGTATATAAATGTCAATAAGATTATAACAAAAATAAAAGAAGAAAATATTATACAAGAAAAAAAGCCTGTGATATGGTTTTAGCCATCTATCTATACGATACGTTCACACGGCATACCTAGACTCAACAAATAATCCAAGGCCATAATTATTACTTCTAACAAAAGAGACACGGAGCTACACAACAGTGAAATGTAAATATTTGTATATCTATCTCTATGTCCAAGAATGATTTTTTTAAAGTTAAAAATAATGAAATAAAAGGAAGAGAAAGGAGAGAGAGAGAGAGAGAGAGAGAGAGAGAGAGAGAGAAGAGAGAGAGAGAGAGAGAGAGAGAGAGAGAGAGTTAGCTGAGCAGGACGTAGTGCTTGTAGCAAAGTGGGTGTACCTTTTCTTTTTTTTAAATTTTTTATTAAGTGCAATGTGCTTTTTATTTTTTTTAGTAGTGCATCACATTACCTGATTGTTTTTTCAAGATATGGTGCTATATAAATTCTATCTATCTATCTATCTATCTATCCCGTAGTCTGACGACCGTGGGGGCACCCTCAAAGACTCAACAACCAGTTCCCTCCATTCCTCTCTCTGTTCTGCCTTTCTCAGGGTTTTGTTGAGTTCTAGGCCTGTCCATTCGCTGATGTTATCCTCCCAGCTTTTCCTTGGTCTGCCTCTTCTTCCTCCTCCTTGGACAGTGCCTTGCAAAACTGTCTTTGTAATTCCTTGGGATCTTGTGACATGCCCATACCATTTAAGTTTACGCTTTTTCACGATCGTTAGAAGGTTCTCATAGGGTCCAATGGTTTGCTGGATTCTGTTATGCACGCTTTCGTTGCTTATGTGGTCTTTGTAGGAGATGCCAAGGAGTCTCCGAAAGCATCTCATCTCCACTGCCTGTACTCTTCTCTCCAAATCTGCAGTCAGGGTCCATGATTCACAGCATACAGAAATATGGATATGACAAGGGAGCGCA
>CM054148.1:64196350-64234527 GCA_028751875.1 Rapana venosa | reverse complement strand
ACCCCCTTTTTTTAAAAAATTTTTAAATTTTCCCCCCCAAAAAAAAAAAAATTTTTTTAAAAAAGTTTTTTTAAAAAAACCCCAAATTTTTTTTGGAATTTTTTTTTTTAAAAACCAACCCCCCTTTTTTTTTTCCCCCCCCCAAAATTAAAAAAAAAAAAAAAAAATTTTTTTTTTTTTTTTTTAAATTTTTCCCTTTTTAAAAAAAAATTTTTTTTTTAAAAACCCAAAAAAAAAAAATTTACTTAAATTTAAAAAAAAAAAATTAAAAATTTTTTTAAAAAAAAAAAAAAAATAAAAAGAAACCCAAAAAAAAACAAAAAAAAAGGGGGGAAAAAAATTTTTTTTTTTTTAAAAAAAAAAAAAAAAATTTTTAAAAAAAAACCCCCTTTCCAAAAAAAATTTTTTTAAATTTAATTTTTAAAAAAATTTTCCACGGTTGGGAAAAAAAAAAAATTTTTCTTTAAAATTTCTCTTTTTAAAAACCCCCAAAAAAAGGTTTTTATTTTTCCCCCCCAAAAAATTTTTTTTTGGGGGGTTTAAATAAAAGGGTTTTTTTTTTTTTAAAAATTTAAAAAAAAAAAAAATTTTTTTTCCCCCTTTTTTTAAAAAAAATTTTTTTTTTAAAAAATTTTTTAAAAAAAAATTTTTTTCCCCCCCCCCCCCCCCCCCTTTTCCCGGTTTTTGGGGTTAATTAAAAAAAAAAAAAAATTTTTTTTTTTTTTTCCAAACCCCCCAAAAAAAAAGGAAAAAAAACCCAAAAAAATTTTTTTTTTTAAAAAAAAAAAAAAAAAACCCCCCCCACCCTTTTAAAACGGGAAAAAAAAAAATTCCTTTTTAGGAAAAAATTTTTTCCCTTTAAAATTGGGGGTTTTTTTTTAAAAAAGGGGAAAAATTTTTTCCCCCAAAAAAACCCCCCCCGGCCCCCCCGGGGGGTTTTTTTAAAAAAAAAAAAAAAATAAAAAAAAAAGGGGGGGAAAAAATTTTTAAACCCCCCCAAAAAAAAAAAGGGGGGAAAAAAAAGGGTTTCCCTTTAATAAAAAAAAAACCCTTTAAAACCTTTTCCCTTTTTTTTTTTTTAAAGGGGGGCCGGGGGGGAAAAAATTTTAAAAACCGGAAAAAAAAAATTTTAATTTTTAATTTTAAAAAAAAAAAAAAAAAAAATTTTTTTTAAAAAAATTTTTTAAAAAAAAAAAAAAAAAACCCCCCTTTTAAAAAAAAAAATTTTTTTTTTCCCCCCCCCAAAAAAAAAAAATTTTTGGGGGAAAAAAACCCCCCTTTTTAAAAAAAAAAACCCCCCCCCCAAAAAAATTTTTTTAAAAAAAAAAATTTTTAAAAACCCCCCAAAAAAAATTTTTATTTTTCCCCCCCCCCCCCAAAAAAAAACCCCTTTTTAAAATTTAAAAAAAAAATTTTTTAAAAAATTTTTAAAATTTCCTTTTTCCTTTTAATCCTTTTTTTTTTCCCCCCAAAAATTTTAAAATTTTTGGAAAAAAATTTTTTTCCCCCCCCCCAAAAAAAAAAAATTTTTCCCAAAAATTTTTTTTTTAAAGAAAAAATTTTTCCCAAAAAAAAAATTTTTTTTCCCGGAAAAAAATTTAAAAAAAAAAAATTTTTTTTTTTTTTTTAAAAAAAAAAGTTTTTAAAAAAAATTTTTTTTTAAAACAAAAAAAAAAAAAAATTTCCCAATTTTTTGCTTTTTTTTAAAAATTGAAAGGGGGGGCCCCCCCCAAAAAATTTTTTTTTTTTTAAAAAAATTTTGGGGGGAAAAAAAGGGGCCACAAAAAAAATTTTGGGAAAAAAAAAAAAGGAAAAAGAAAAAAAAAAGGAAATTTTTTAAAAAAAAACCCCAAAAAAAAAGGGGAAATTTTTTCCCCCCTGGGGGTTTTTTTTTTTAAAAAATATTTAAATTTTTTAAAATTTTTTTTTTCCCCCCCCCCAAAAAAACCTTTTTTTTTTTCATTTTTTTTTTTTAAAAAATTTGGGGGAAAAAAACTTTAAACCCTCGGGGAAAATTTTCCCGGGGGGAATTTTTTTTTTAAAAAAAAAAAAACCCAATTTTCCAAAAAGGGTTTTTTTTGGGGGCCCCCCCCAAAACCCCCGGGCCCCCCCCCAAAAAAACCCCCCCCCTTTTTCCCAAATTAAAAAACCCCCCAAAAAATTTTAAAAAAATTTTCCCTTTAAAGGGGGGCCCCCCCTTTTTAAAAAAACCCCCCCAAAAAAAATTTTTTTTTTTCCCCCCCCAAATCCCCAAAAGGGGAAAAACCTTTTTTTTTTCCCCCCTTCGGGGCCCCCTTCGGGGGGGGCCCCCCAAAAAAAAAAAAAACCCCCCCCCCCCATTTTTTAAAAAAAAAACCCCGGGGGTTTTTCCCCCCCAAAAAAAACCCCCCCCTTTTTTTAAAAAATTTCCAACCCAAAAAGGGGGGCCCCCCAAAAAAAAAAATTTTTAAAAAAAAAAAAACCCCCAAAAAACCCCTTTTTTTGGGGAAATTTAAAAAAGGGGAAACCTTTTTTTAAAAAAAAACCCTTTTTTTTTTTGGGGGGGGCCCCCAAAATTTTTTAAAATTTTGGGGAAAAAGGGTTTTTTTTGGGAAAAATTTTTTTTTTTTTTTGGGGGTTTTTTTTTTTTTTTAAAAAAAAAAAATTTTTATTTTTAAAAAACCCCCCTAAGGGAAAGATCCCACTCACTCAAAGGGGGGGAAGATCCCACCAAAAGGTGGAAGATCCCATTCACTCAAGGGGAGAAGACCCCATTTCCCCTTTAAAGGGGGAAAAGACCCCACTCACTCTAAGGGGAAAATCCCACCCCAAAGGGGGAAGATCCCACTCCCCAAAGGGGGGAAGACCCCAAACCTAAGGGGGAGATCCCACCCCAAGGGGGGAAGATCCCCTCAAAAGGGGAAAATCCAACTCCCCTAAGGGGGAAGATCCCACTAAATCTAAGGGGAAGACCCCACTCACTCAAAGGGGGGAAGATCCCCCCCAAAGGGGGGGAAGACCCATTTCCCTCAAGGGGGAAAAGTTTCCCACCCTCAAAGGGGAAAAAGATAAAACCACTCAAAGGGGGGAAGACCCACTCCTTTTGGGCGAAAATCCCCCCCCCCTCAAAAGGGTGAAGATCCCACCCCAAAAAGGGGAAAAGATCCCACTCCCTCAAGGGGAAAAAACCCCCCCAAAAAGGGGGAAACCCCACTCCCTCAAAAGGCAAAGATCCCATTCCCCCTTAGGTAAACCCCCACCCCACTCAAAGGGGGGAAAAATCCCACGGCCCCTCAAAGGGGCAAAGTTTCCACTCTAAAAAATCCCACCCCTCTAAGCAAAGATCCCACTCCCCCCAAAGGGTGAAACCCCCACCACTCAAGGGGGAAGACCCCCAACCCCCTTAAAAGGGGAAGATCCACTCAAAAAGGGAAAGACCCACTCCCTCAAAGGGGGGAAACCCCATTTCCCTTCAAAAGGGGGACACCCCACCTAAAGGGGGAAATCCTATTTCAAAGGGGGAAAAATCCCACTCAAAAGGGTAAATATCCCACTCTAAGGGGGGAAACCCCACTCCCTCTAAGAGGGAAAAATCCCATTTCACTCTAGGGGGGAAATCCCACTCCCCTGAAAGGGGGAAGAACTCACTCACTCTGGGGGAAACCCAAACTCCCTGGGGGAAAAATCCCCCCTCACTTTTACGAGAAAGACCCACTCCCCCTAGGGAGAAACCCACCCCTCAAAGGGGGAAAGACCCCAACTCCCCAAAAAGGGGGAAAGATCCCACTCACTCAAAGGGGCAAAGACCCCACTCAAAGGGGGAAATCTCACTCAAAAGGGAAAGTCCCACCAAAGGGGAAATATCCCCCCCCCCTCTGGGGGAAGATCCCACTCCACAAGGGGAAAAAAATTCCACTCCCTCTAAGGGGAAGATCCCATTTCCCCAAAGGGGGAAGTTTCCCACTCAAAGGGGAAAAGGGACCCCAAATCAAAGGGGCAAAATCCCACTCCCTGGGGGGAAAACCCTTTACTCCCTCAAAGGGGGAAAGACCCCCACTCAAAGGGGGAAAGATCCCATTCCCTCAAAGGGGTAAAATTTCCCACCAAAGGGGGAAAACCCACCCCCTCGGGGGGAAGACCCCACTCAAAGGGGGAAGATCCCACCCCTCAAAGGGGTGAAGACCCCCTCCCACAAAAAGGGGGAAGATCCCACCCCCGAAAAAATCCCACCCCCCCAAGGGGGGAAGACCCCACTCAAAAGGAAAAAAACCCCACCCACTCAAAGGGACAAGACCCCAAACTCAAAGGGGGAAAGATCCCCTCGGGGAAAAGATCCCATTTAAAGGGGGAAAATTTATCCCATCCCAAAAAGGGGGGAAGACCCACCTAAGGAGAAATTTCATTTCCCTCAAAGGGGGGAAAACCCCCCACACCCTCAAAAGGGAAAAACCCACTCAAAGGGGAAAAACCCCACTCTAAGGGGGAAGATCCACTCCCAAAAAAGGGGGAAGATCCCATTTCCCCCTAAGGCAAAAGATCCCCACTCCCCCCTAAGGTGAAATCCCACTCATTTCAAAAGGGAAACCCCCACTTACTCAAAGGGGGAAATCCCACTCCCCTCAAATGGGGGAAACCCCCACTCACTCTGGGGGGGAAGATCCCACTCACTCAAAGGGGGGAAACCCCACTCACTCAAAAGGAAAGACCCCAACTCACTCTGGGGGGAAAAATCCCACCCCTCAAAGGGGGGAAACCCCACCCCCTCAAAAGGCAAAGATCCCACTCCCTCAAAGGGGTGAAGACCCACCCTTTAAAAAAGGAAAGGAAACCCCCCTTTTCTCTGGGAGGAAATCCCACCCTCTAATGGGGAAAGATCCCACTCACTCGGGGGGGAAGATCCCACTCACTCAAAAGGGGAAACCCCCCCCCCCAACCTAAGGGGGAAACCCCCACTCACTCAAAGGGGGAAGGGTTTCCCCTCTAAGGGAGAAGATCCCCTCAAAGGGGGGAAGACCCCCACTCAAAGGTGGAAGATCCCCCCCACCAAAAGGGAAAAACCCCCCCCCTCATTTCTGGGGGGAAAGACCCCACCAAAGGGGAAAAAAATCCCCCAAAGGGGGGAAGATCCCCTCATCAAAGGGGGAAACCCACTCAAAGGGGGAAATCCCACTCAAAGGGGGAAAGTTTCACCCCCCTCTAAGAGGGAAACCCACCCCCTCGGGGGGAAGACCCACTCCCTCTAAGGAAAAGATCCCACCCCCTCAAAGGGTAAAATCCCACTAAACTCAAAAGGGGGAAACCCCACTTACTCTAGGGGGGAAATTTCCCACTCACTTGGGGGGAAGATCCCCTCACCTGGGGGGAAGATCCCACTCACTCTGGGGGAAGACCCACTCACTCTAAGGGGGGAAAATCCCACTCACCTAAAGGAAGATCCCCCCCACTCAAAAGGGGGGAAACCCCCATTCAAAGGGGAAGATCCCACCAAGGGGGAAGACCCCAACTCAAAGGGGGAAGTCCCACTCAAAGGGGAAAAGGGATCCCACCTATCAAACTCCAGGGAAAAAAACCCCCCTCAAAGGGGGAAAACCCCAACTCTATCCCACTCCAGGGGAAAGACCCCCCCCTCTAGAAAAGATCCCACCTTTCCAACCCCATGGCGAAAGACCCCACTCAAAAAGGGGAAAAAAACCCACTCAAATCCAACCCCAAAGGCGAAAGATCCCACTTTTAAAAAAGAATCCCACTCCCAAAAAGGGGGGAAGTTTTTGGTTAACGTCAAGAGCGGGGACGCCCAAACTGCACCTTGGCTTTTCATAGGGACAACTCTGTCCCCACAATGTACCGAAAGCCCCCAAACCCCTGCCCCCTCAAAGCTTTGGGAAAAGGGGCGGGCAGGCCCTTCCCCGGGGGGGTTTTGCAGCAATCTGTATAAAGGTCGGGCATGACTTTACCCGGGTTTGCAGAAATTTGTGGGAAAAGGGGCCCCGGGGAAAGTGACTTTTAACCTTGGTGTTGCAGCAATGGTTGGGTAAAAGCCGGGCATTGACGTTACCCGGGTGGGCAGCAATGGTGTGGGAAAAGGGCGGGCAGTGACTTACCCGGGGTGTTGCGGTTTTGTTGCGTCAGCCTCGCCATTTTTTTTTTTTGCTTTAAAACACCCGGGAAACCCCCCCCAACAACGCCAATATAGGGTAATAATGCCAGGCGAAGGTGAATAAACCGCGGGGGTTGCTGGTTTTTTTGTGTGTGTTTTTTGGTGTTTGTGTGGTGGGGGTTGTGTTGGGTGTGTTTTTGTGTGTGTGTGTGTGTGTGTGTTAAAGAGAAATGAAATTATTTCTTAAAAAAAGAATAACGAAAACACAATAAGGTTTTTTTCACCAAATCAGGGGGGTGAAAATAAATTAATCTTCCAAAAAACAAAATTTCATTTTGGAAATTAGCTGATCAAATAAAAATATCAAAGGGGAAGTGAAAAGAAAAAGGAGAATATATTTTGTTCATAAATGAAAAGAAATTTTTCTTTGAAAAAGGGGCCTTTTCAAAATTTCAACTCCCAAAGCCCTATTTTTTTTAAACAAAAAAGGGAAAGCCCCCTAAATTTTACCACAGTACTGTCATCTGTTCTAAAAAAAACATCAAAAACACTTTTTGGGAGGGTTCTGATCTTCATCATCACTTCATTATCTTTCATCCCACTTTTAAACTTTTAGGGTCGTAGCTATGTACTTGGGGGTGTGTCATGCAATAAATGTGGGGTTGTTTTCCCGTCCCGTAATGGCTGCATTGCTTTTCTTGCAAAAATTGCGAATCCGTGTAAGTGTGTTGGTTGTGTGTTTGTTGTTTGTGTTATGTGGTTTTGTTTTTTGGGTGTGGTGGGGTATTGTGTTGTGCCCACTTGTCATACCCCTTTAAACAGCAACATTGAAATGTTTTTTTTAAAAAAAACCCCCTTGTTTTCTCCATTGGGTTGTTATCGTGCCGGGATTAACGGGTTCCTTCTTTTTTCCTGGAGGGCCGAAAGTGCTCGGGGGGCTCCCCCGGGAACCCAACGCACCCCCTAAGCTGCCAACCACCCGGGACAATTGGGGAAGGGCGGGGAAGTCGGGCACATCCCCAAAAGGGGCCAGCCCGGGGCCCCTCCTAAAAAGGAACCAAACCTGGGGAGGCAGACCCTTTCCTTTGCTTTTTTGGGAAAGTCCAATAAACCCCAATGACGTTTGGGTTCCTTCTGCTCAGGGGGGGCTAGCTGGGGGAACATTTTTGAAAAGGGGGATTTCCAAAGCTCTGAACAAAAAGCGGGGACCCTTACAACGAACACATAAACACCCCAAGCAGTTTTTTCAGGAGATCTTACCCTACATTTAGGAAGATTTGGATCACAAAGCATTTTTCTATTCAAACATTTTGGGGGCCGAATCTAACCATAAAGTAAAAAACCCTTTTTAAATAACCGCCAGGGCTTAGACCCGGGTTTCCCTTCCCCTCAAGGGATAAATTTCCCCCCTGCTGATTAACCCTCCCTGGACCCTCGCCATCAAAACCAGAATCTTGTCACCAAACTTCACTCGGGAAAGCCGCAAAATTTTCCCCGGGTTAAACCCAAATATAAGACAGCAATCAGCTTCTGGGTCCCAAAACCCAAATTAGTTTTGCCACACATTTAAGGGGGTTGACTTTCCCTCATTTCAAAAAGTTCTCCTTCCCCACCCCTTTCCCACTAGCCTATCTCTGTCACCCCTCATATGCTTAAAAAAATCCCTCGGGGGTCATCTTCCTTTCTGAATCTTCCCTTTTTTCGGGGTAAAAACCAAACGGCTGTTTCCCTGGGGTCTTCTATTTCCAAACTCCCCCCTTTCCCTGTCCCACGGGCCACATCATCTTTTCTTCTATTTTCTTTGCCCCAACTTTGCCACTGTCAGTCTTTTCTTCTTTTCTTATTCCCACTTGCCAGCATAAATACTCGTCTTCTTTTTCCACTGTGCCACTTGTTTATTTTTCCTTCCCCCCTTCCACTGTCCCAAATATCATCTCTGATTTCCCCTATTTCCAAAGGCCCCAAATTGTGCCACTTTTCAGTCTCTTCTTTTCCCAACTTTGCCCACTTCCCACTATCTTCCTCTCTATTTCCAAACTGTGCCCACGGGCCACTGAATCTCTTTTTCTACTTCCAGGGGCCCCAATCACCATCCTTTTTTCCTTTCCATTCCCACCCCAATCCCCCTTTTTTTCTATTTCCATTCCCCCACCACTCTTGTCTTCTACCCCATTGGGCCTCCCAGTCTCTTTTTTCTGTTTCCCCAGTTTTCCCAAAACACCACTCTTTTCTTCTACTTCCATGTGCCATCACCACCCCTCTGTTCTTCTACCCCATGTGCCATCCCCAAAATCCTTGTCTTCTGTTTCCCCCACTTCCCAAACAATCAGTCTCTGTTTTTCCTTCCAAGGGGGCCCACTGTCCCCATATCAACCTCTGTGTCTTCCACCCAAATCTTTCTTATCCCTTTTCTGATGGGAATGAACTAAACCATTCCCCACTACAATATGCCCGGATTTACCCACGTTTCTTGCTAATATCACAAAAAGGGGTAACAACTTTTTAAATTGAAGAAAACCAACAACAAAAAACCCCTGGGGCAACTCCCCCCTCTGCACAATCTTTCTTTTTCAACCACAAAAAAAACCACCCACATCTACGTAACACCTGTGGGTCTTTTTAAATTTTTTGGGATAAAATTCCACCCTGAAATTCTCGCAGCCCTTTTGGGAAATCAATCCATCCTTTAACAACCTTATAATATAGTGCTTCTCCGCACATGTTAATATTCTACACCCCTTACTTTTTTAAAAATTCTTGTCTATAAAACCCCTCTTTCCAACACATCACCCAAAAACCGTTTTAAAGGAATGTCTGCACCCTTCCCTTTCTTTTCAAATTCCTCAAGATCCATCCCAATTCCTGAAAACTTCTGGTTAAAGTTTATCCAAATACCCTTCTCATTCAACCCCTTCATGCATCTTTTTCCTTTTTTAAATTTTTCCCCAGAAAATAAACCCTCCCCCCTAAAAACCCCGGGCTCCTGGGCCCACATAAAATTTGAGTTCCCCTAACAATTTTGTAAAGTTACATGATTCCATCCCAACCCTCTAATCCATTCTTTCATCAATTCTGACCCCTCATCAACCTTCTAAGCCTTTAGAAACATCAATTTTGGGTCCTTTTTCAATTCACCTTTGAACCATTGCATAAACCAAGTTAAAGGTCCTTCTCAATCCCTTTAAAGCCATTACTTCTAAATTAAAGGGCCCCTTCTTCACAACACCTTCTGACCCATTGCATCACAATTCATCCCCCTTCAAAACACCTTCTGAACCCATTGCATCTTTTCACCCTTTCCCCCAAGTCACCTTCTAAACCATTAAAACATTTTAACCTTCTTCAAGTCCCTTCTGAACCCTTTGCATCATCAATTTAAATCCTTCTTTTAACAACCCCTTCTAAACCATTGCATATCAAGTTCGGTCCTTTTTCACAAAAACCTTGGGAACCAATTGCATCACAATTTTCGGGTCCTTTTTTTACCCAACCCTCGCATCATTGCATAATCAGCTCAAATTTTCGGGGGCATTTTTGCTCCCCTTTTCCCCACCAAGGGCACTTCCCCCCTGACCATTCTGTTTGCTCACCCAGATAATTACAATTCCCCTCGACCCCTTTGGTCAGACGGGCCTCAACAAGCAAATCCCATCTGCAAAAGGGGACCCCAATTGTCAACAGTTTTCTAAAATTAATTTTTCGAACCATCACAGATTTTTGGAGTGAAACTCAAATGATTTTTTTTTCAAAACACATTTAAACCATATTTATTCTTTTTAACATTGTGAAGGGTTTATGGGGTTTAAATTTAAATCAAAAGCTGTGTTTATTTCAAAACCCAGTGAAGGCAATGAAGTAACTCACTAACAGGCATTTTTGGGAATTAAAGGTAACCTTGCCCTTTCTCCTACGGGGGCAGGGGTTTAAAAAGACTGAAAAGAGTTGGGGGGTCAAAAATCTAAAATGCCCTAACATCATGAAAAAAATTAAAATATCAGAAAAAAAATTTCAACAAAAATTTTTAAAATCAATTTAAAAGATGGGCAAGAACACAAAAGGGACCACACTTCAAACCCGGGATGATGACCTCCACTTGCTTACTTAAAATCAGCAGTTTGGGTAAGCTAGTAAAAATCTTTTGGAAAAATTTATGAAACTTTTTTTTGAGCACACGTTCTTTTTAAATTCCCTCAAAAAAATTTTATAGCGGGCCAAACAACCCTCAAAAACATCTTACTTTTCCCTTTATTTTACGTCTTATTATAATAATTTTGTGAAAAATACCCCATCGATATTTTATCAAAATTTTTCCATAATTTTTCTTTTCCCTCTTTTTGGGTAATTTTGTTTCATTAAAACCTATGAGTTTTTTACGTTAAAAATTCGACTTTAAAATGTTCAAAAAATTTTTCTGGTATTTAAAAGGCAGAGGGGAGTGAAAAAAATTTTCTTTTTGGGGAAGAAAGGGCAAAAAATTTTTATTTCAAAAGTCGCCATAAAACTTGGGAAATATATACGGAAAAACACAAAATTTGGGGAAACCCAAATTTTTTAAAACTTAAAAATGAAAGGGCCTACGAACAAAAAAACATGGGATTTTGTTTTTTTTTAATGGGTACAAAAACACCACAATACCCACATGGGACTAAATTTCCTTTTTTTCAAATTGAAAATAAAAAAACACATGCAAACAACACAAATAAAACTTTTACTTTACATTTTTTTCAGTCGGGTTTTTTAATTGAAATCCAAAAATGAAAAAGTTAATGTCAAACACATACACTACATTTTTTTCAAAAAGGGCAGATAAAAACCCATTTATATGCAATGTATGTATGGGATTTATGATCAAACTAATAAAAACTACAACAATGAAACAAAAAAACAAAAAATCTTTTGGGAAGAAAACGAAAAAAAACCCAAATTTTTTACACATTTAAAGGGCAAAAAATCATTGGACTACAGACAGTGGGCGAGGAGACCAATAAAAAAATGTAAAGGAAAAAAAAAAAACAACAACAAAGATCTATCGGCGTTTAAAAAAATGAAAATTTAATTTGTCTAAACCGCTTTCTACATTTTACCCCCCCCCCCCCCCCCCAAAAACCCCCCTTTTTCTCGGGTTTTTGAGGGATCAGCCAGCCAAAATTGAACAAGCCACCATTTGAAGGTGACCAAAGCAGCCTAAAATAACTTATTCCCCCCAAGGGGGTTCAGGAAACGGTTTTTAAATTTTTTGGAGTTTAAAAAACTGCTCTTTTGCCTTAGATTAACTTACATTTTCCTTGTTCTGTTGGGTTTTTAGTCACCAAAACTTTAAATTTTAAAAGATACCAAAAAAGGTTAAAATGTATTTAAACCATAATTCTAAAAAGGAAAGTGAAAAACCTTATGCGAAATATTTCCCAATGGAACCATAAAAAAACCCTTCATACTAGAGATTTTTTGTTGCCCTTTAAACCCAAACCTAATACAAAGGGAAGGGAAAATCGGCCCCTGGGTACTGCTGTTTAAAACCTTTAAACCCGAGTCTATATTTTAATTAATTTTTTTTTTAAAAAAGGGGACAGGGGGGTTTTTATACATAAAAAAGTCCATACTTACACTACTTTCTGGGAATCTGTTTTTCCCCCATGTGGGGGGTTTTTATATGATAATGATATATGATAATTTTAAATATAATAATAATAATAAAAATTAAAAATTTAATTTTAATAATAAAAATAATAATAATAAAAATTAATATAATAAAAAAGGGAAATTTCCCATTTACCTGAACCCGTAAAACAAAAAAAACCCAAAGAAACCCTTGATGCGTTATGTATATTTCACACTCCAATAAAACTAAAATTAAAGGGAAAAAAGCAAGAATCATAAAAGGCACTATTTAAAATATATTTTTAGATACAAGGCTTACCAGTGGGAAAATAACCCCCACCAATTCCAATTCCAGGATACGGGAACATGGGTTTTTTTTAAACTAAACTAAATGAAAGTAGTTTTTGGATTGAACCAAGCAAATGTGACAAAGGGCTATAAAAAAAAATTTTAATAAAATCCCCGGGTTTAGTGCACCCAAACCTATTTTTGGGGTTCGAAATCAATTCACAATAAAAAGAAATACACTTTTAAAAAAAAGTCGTCAAAAGTTGGTTCGATGCAAAATCTCTTTTTTTTTTTTTTAAAGGGTAAATTTGATATCTGTACAGTAAAGCTACGTGTAACAAGACGCTTCAGATATATTTTTTCCTTGGGAAATTACCATACTGCAATTTTTTAATCACCAATTAAAATTTTTTTTGTTATCTTGGGCCCCCTTTGGGGCATGGGGGATGTCGGGGAACAATAAAACTGTAGCATAAAATTTAATAGTTTGGAAAAAATCAAAGAGCAGAAAGAAAGAAAATGAAACCAGAAATAAAAGAAAGTTTTTAACACAAAAGGGTTTTCAATTTTTAAAAGACACGCAAAGACTAAAAAATGAAGTTTTGGGGAAGAAAAAAAAGAACACTTTTTTAAATTTGACTGTAAAAAAATATTAATATTTCCCAAAATCTTTTTTTTATTTTTAAATTTTTTTAAATTACATTTTTAAAATCCATAATTCCCAATTCAAAAAAGTTTTTAAAAACTTGTAGCCCTTTCCAAAAAAAAGTTCAATTTTTTTTAAATCAAATAGCTGGTAAAAAAAGGGAAACCCCCTTATTTGGGGAAAAAACGTAGCGGGTATCAATTAAACCTCACACGTCCAAAAAGAAAAAAAATGTTTAAAACCCTTGTTGAAAACTGTTTGATAATGGGGGTTTTTTTTTTATACGGGAAAAGGGGCCCAGATTTTTTGAGTGATTAGATTTTAACTCTGTAAAACCCATTTCAGGTTTAAGATGGCAATTTTAATGTGGGGATCACGGGGAAAACAAAAATTTTGAGCTTTTCGGAAAAACTTTTCCATCCCTTTTAAAACATCAGGGGTTATTTTGGCCGGTTTCCGGAAAATACCCCTGTTTCTTTTTAAAAAGGGTTTTTTTGGATTTTTTTCTTCCAAAAACCCAAAAAGTTATTTTTGGGGTTAAAATTTTTTTGACTGTGTATTGAATATGTTTCTCGGGTGTAATTTACCCCAAAAAAAAGGGAAAATAAAAATTTTTTAAAATATTATAAAATGAAAAAAAAAACCTTATTTTAAATTTAAATTAAATGCACCTTTAAAATTTTGCTTTAAAAATTTACGGCGTTTGGTAAAAACCCGGTCTTCTTAATATTATTCTGGTGCTTATAATGATTTGGGACATAGAAAATGCATACCTTTAAAAATGTTCAATTTTATTTTAAGGAAAAAATTTAAATTTTAAAACCTTTTTTCGAAACAAGCACATCATTTCCCCTCAAAGATATCTACTTGCTATTTTTTAAAGTAAACCACGCGGCAAAAAAATATTCAAAATAATTTTTTTACTGCAAAAGAAATTTTAACTGTTTGCCTTAACTCAGGATAAAAAACACTTCAACTCAAAGTTAGTTGATGTATATTAGTGTGGGGGGGTTGTGTGGTGGGTTGTGTGTGTGGTTGTTTGTTTAATGCCTTCACAAATTGGTGAAAAAGGACACCCCCGCCCCTAAAACCCAAACCATCCTCTCTCTCCTCTCTCTCTCCTTCATTTTCTCTCTCCCCTCTCAAAAATTGTTGTTTGCTGCGTGCGTGCGGGGTGTGTGTGGGGTTTGAGAGAGAAAAAGAAAAGGGGGGGGGGGGGGGGGGGCCCTCCACACACATTTTCGGTCGTATTCTTTTTAAAAAATAAAATAAATAAAAACAAATGACGGGCTCCTATTTTTGAGAAAAAGTGTGTGCTTTTAAAATCAAAGTAAAAGGTCAAATTTTTATTTAAAAAGGGAAACCATTAAAAAAAACTTGCATCGCTTTTTTATCCTTTTAACCCATCTACTAAAAATTTAATTTAATAATATAATAATAAAAAAAGCCCTACTACACATTTAACGAGATGAATGAGGGGGAAATGATGAGATATATGAAAATTTTTATTTTTTTTTTTATTATTTTTTTCGAGATAATGGAATAACCCCTCGCGTGTTTTTTTTCCCCCCGATCCCAGCCCTTTTTTATCAGCTGTTAAATTTTTCACCGTTTCCTACCGCAAAACAAGGGAACCTATTTTTCCAAAAAGGGGAACGGGCTTTTACTTTGTCGAAAAGATTTCTCCCAGGGTTTTCGCACAGGGCCCCCGGGTTTTATATCTCCCCGGGAAAAGATTTTTTTGGGAGAGGGGAGTGGGAAACTGTGTTAACCCCCCGAGCAAAAATCCCTTAAAATAAAAACAAAGCCCCAGGTCAGAAAATCACCCCAATACATAAAACTGCCACCACTACCTAAAAAATGTATATAATTTAAAATTTAATGTAGTTTAAAGGAAATATAATGTTGAGATAAAAAAGAAAAATTTAGCCTTTTTTTTGGCTAAAACAGCTTTTTATTTTTTTTAAAAATTTTGCATTTCCCCCTTTTTGTTTTTCCATATTTTTTTGTAAAACCTGTTCTACTGCTCGTATTTAAGCACCCCCCCCAGAAAAAATTTCTATTTTTGGGGAAAACTATCTCGCCCAAAAACTCATGTGATTTTTTAAAATTTTTAAATTTTGGAAAGGGTTTTTTCTTTCAGAAAACTGTACCCCTTCAGTCCTTTTTGCTGCTAGCGGCCTACTGCTGGGTTTAAATGGGGGGTCAACACTGGGGAAAAAATTTAACAAAAAACCTCTTTTTTTTTATGACCTTTTCCAATTTTCCCTCGTGATTTTCCGGGTGCTATTTTTATGCCTCGATCTAAAAAACAATTACAGCAGGGGCTTTTTTTCCCAAAATTTAAAAAATCCTGCAAAATCACCAAAAAAATTTTTCCGATTTTGTACTCTATAATATAATCACCCCGCAAACTAGTACATGTGTACCCTTTTTACGGGAAAAACTTAACCCTAAAGGGGAAAAAAATTTCTAGAAACCGGGAAATAAAAAAAAATTGTTTCCCGAATTTATAGGGGAAAATTTCCCGTTTATTTGGGACCAGACTTTTACATTTGATAAATTTCACAGAAATTTTCATTTTCCCCCAAAACCACGTAAAATCTTGTACAGTTTCATTCCATTGAGTGAAGATTGTTTAACACGGTGTGGGAAAATGGCTAAGTTTTTATCATTTATTGTCTCAGCTGTGTGCAAGCTAGATATAACTTTGTTCAGTATATAATTTTTTCTCCCTACCCAAAAATTTGTTTAGTTTGGGTTGCCGAGGGGCCGTTCAATCAGGTTGTCTTTGGGGGTTTTCATTCCTATTGCTTAAATTTACATTTAACAAAAATTTGTTTGGGTTTCATCCCCAGGTTTCAATTGACCATTGATTGATTTTTTTTTCAGCTTGGTTTAAATCTCACCCCCCTTTTAATTTATAATCAGGGTCCCACCGCGGGCCATATACCTTTTTCGCCACGGGGTGGCCCTCAAACCCCCCATCATCTCGGGCATCCCCCTGGGCCTAAGGGGTTTAGTTCATAGTAACCTACAATTATACTTTTAATACGTATTCAGTGTAATTTTTTTTTGGGCCAAAATTCATTTTTTTTGAATTAAAACTGTATAAATTTCCCAAAAACCCTTTCCTTAAAATTAATTTACTCACAATACAATACACTTACAATTAAAAACAATACAATACAATACAATCCCACACGGGCACGGGTAAAAAACACACAGTAAAAATACAGTACAGAAATTAACAAGAAGTATCTGACCAAACCCACCCCCCATTTTAAATTTTAAAACTGTCTTGGAAAAATAAAGGGTTCCCATGACTAATCCCAATGTTTTAAGGGTTTTGGAAATTATAAATTCCAAACCCAAATTTAAAATAAACCCAAAACAAAAGTCGGGCTGTTTACTTTCAAAAAAAATCAAATTTTTCAAAATTCCACAGACTTCAGAAAAATGCACAGAAAGCACTCACACAGCACACACACACACAACCCACAGGGGAGGGAAAGCCGGGTTGTTAGAGCTTGCTTTTCATTCACTACCGGTTAAAATCCGTTAAAGGGGATATTTTTCCCGGAGTTAGAAATAAAGCCACCCCAAATTTCTTCCCTTAAATTCCCTTTGATAGACTATAAACTAAAATCCCCCAGTGAAAACCCACATGCAAACACTTAGCACATTTTAAAAAAACCTTTCCCAACTTTTTGAAATAGGCCATTGGGTCCCGGGGGAGTGAAAGAAAAAATTGAAAAAAACCCTACATAAAACATCAACGGATAAAAAAATACATAATCTTATTCTATTATCCTCAAATAAAAGAAAAAAAAAATAAAAAGCAAAACCACATACTTTACAAGGGAATCAATACAAAAAAACCAGAAGAGAATAAACAAATACAACACATACAGGCAATTTTAAATAGAACACAAAACAAAACATAATACAGTGTAAATAAAAACAACAAAACACAGTACAACTTTAACAAATTTCAGTGTAAACTTAATGCAATGAAATTACAATACTATGCAACACAGTAGGGACCCATACAATATAACACAATACATGCAATCAGAATACAATAAAACACAATACAGTGAAATGCATATATACAAATACACAATACAGTAAAATGCAGTATATACAATATAAAAAATACAGACAATAAAAAAACTTACAATATAAAAAATGCGAAAAAAATTCAGTACAATGCAATGAAAAAACCACGTTTTAAAAAACAATTTAAATAAACAATGTACAATACAAAAAATTTCAATAACACATAATGTATAAATCCCAATGAAAAACTTCATATAAAATAAAAATTTTGGTTTTACACATTACAATCCCATAAAAACACAACAAAAACCACCACAAAAACATGACATTCCAACCCCAAGCAATCCCTGCTGAATTAAAAGGGAAAACCCAGAGTGGGGGCCCCAAATTTTAACATATTTACCACTTCCCTTTTCCTTTCCCCCACGCTTTTTTTTTTGCTGCCCTGAAAAAAATGCTAACGGGTAAAAAGGGTTTAAACAACAGTATATTATATAAAAATACATACATAAAAATCCCACCCTTCCACCACACGCTTTTGCTGACGGGGGAAATGGGAAAATTTAAATTTTTGATAACAAGAATTTTACACTTAAAGGGTTTGCGGGAGCCTGCCCAACTGTTTTTTGCTGATATGGGGGGAAATGTTTTAAAGGCCCCAAAAGGGGAAAAGCCCCTAGCAAGCCCCGGGGCGGCCTTTTGCAGATGATCTTAAAAAAGGGGCATAAAAAAGGGGGAAAAGTCAAAAAAGGAGAGATGGAAAGGCTCATAAATGCCCAAACCTCCCCGGGGAAAACATGACAAAAAAAGGAAGAAAAAAGGGGAAAATGTTTTTCAAATAGATAATAAAGACGTAGATACATGTATCATCTTTTACATGTGCAGACAGCCTGTCCACACTGTTTTTTGCTGATGGGGGGAAAATGGTTCCAGTCTTTGGGTTATTAAAAAATCTTGCTACGGATCTTTTTTAACCGAAAAATTTTTTGGGTTAAAAACCTTTCCGGATTCTGAGAGTTTTAAAACCCTTATTTTTCTCTGGTTCCATCTCACGGGGTTATTCATTTTAATAGAAATTTACAAAGCCCCAAAAAAAAAAAGCATCAAACCCACTCGGGGGACGGGAAAGCTCCAGTGGTCGGAGCCCTCGTTTTTCCCCCACCCCAATTTTAAAGAAAACTCGAGCGTGGTTACCATTGGGATGGGGACCTTTTTTGCGCGCCGGCTTAAAAAACAGTTCCCCCCCATTTCCCCACCCTGAAAGGGTCCCCTGCCCTCTTTAGTGTCGGGGAAGGTAAAGCACGATGGAGAAAAATGGCGCCCCCTAAATTTATGCTGGCCCTTGAAAGTGGGTTTCCTCTGACGCCTCCACCCCCCTACGACCTTAAGGTTTTTGGGACCCTTTACCTTTACCTTTACCAAATCACCTATTTTGTTCACTGCTTACATTAAAAAGTTCCTTTTTTCTCTTCATAAAGGGTATCCTTTCTTAAAAATTTTGCCAAAACCGTAAAAAAAAAAGGGAAGAGGCTGGTTTCCCAAAAACCACAATTGTTCACTTCGGGAAATATTGAAAAAATTATTTTTTTGGGTCCCCTGTGGTTTTCAAAATTTGTACTAAAACCCAAGGGGTTTCTTCTCTGATTTACAGACGAAATCAAATGTTTTTAAACAAAATAATTTGCAAAAATATACTTTATATAAAGGGCTACAAACCTTGAAAAAAAAAAAAAATTTCATATTTTGTCCCGTGCAAGTTTTAAAAAAATTTTTCCTACACCTTTTCAAGAAAAAGTCTCTAAATTTAAATTTCAACCCAAATCCAAATTTATTACGAGATGCACTGTCCTATCGTCGAAATTTTTTTTAAAAAAATTTGGGAAAAGTAAGACTGTGTATTGTTTTATTTTCCCGTTTGATTCACAGTTTTACATTTTTCCACTTTTACATATTTTATGTTTTTTTGTTCTATCTCCCGTTTTTTTCCAAAAGTTTTTGCAACATATTTTTTTGAAATTGTTGATAAACAATTTTGACACACACACTCACAAAATCTTTTAATACCAACACTTACCTCTTTTCTGTAAAGCCCCGTCTCATAAATCCCCTGCCCCTCAAACCCTCAATATCATTTAATGAAAAACGTAAAATCAAAAAACACCCAGAGCTACTGAGGGGTAACAGCCTGACCACCTCTTTTGCGACGAGGAAAAAGCTTTTAAAAATTTTAGAGCTTTGATATTATATCATTTTTTTTTTCATGATACATCACATGTGCAACAAAAATTACCAGCCTGCCCTTTTTCTGACTGGGAAATCTTTTAAAATAAAAAAAGCTTAATATTATATCATTTTTTACGGGAAATTTCATCACATGTGCAGAAAAACCCGCCCCCTCCTTTTGGGTGACGAGGAAAAGCTTTTTTGTTTAAAATAGAGCTTAGATTTTTTATCTTTATACATGTTTCATCAAATTGCAAAATCCGAAACCAACCTGCTTTTTCTGACTAAAAATGCTTTTTTGATAATTTTAGACTGTAGATTTTTAAATCATTTTATACTGTATACATCACATGTGCAACATCCACCACCTGCTTTTGCTGAATGAGGGGAAAGCTTTTAGATAATATAGAGCTGTAGATTTTTATATCATTTTTTTACATTTTACATACATTGCAACATCCTGACCAGCCTGGTAAAACCCCTGAAAGGAAAAGGTTTTTTGTTTTTAAAAGTAAGCTTTCAATTTTGCGGTCTCCTTTTAAAAGGCAAAACATTTCCCTGTCCTTTTTTAGTCTTGTCCTTTTCTGCTATGGGCTGGGAAATTTTAAATTTTTCTTTTCCCTTTATTAAAAAAAAATACCAAAATAATCGGGTTATCATCACCACCATCAAACATCACCACCCTCACCCACCCCCCCAAACCCCACCAAAACCCCCACCTCCCTCAACATCATCATCTCATCAACATCAACAACAACTTTAACAACAAAATGAACCAAAAAAAACAAACATAATACAGGGGGGACGGGGTAGCCTAGTGGGTTTGAACACTTTCGCTCGCAAAACTACACCCTTTGATTCCCGGGGAAAAAGGGTATTTTTTTTCCCCCGGGGGTTAACATCAGTGGAACTCCACTCTCCCCAAAACCTTTTAGCTGAGACTATAAACCGGGTCCCGTGTGCGAAAACCAGAGAAAAACCCTTTCACAAAAACTTAAAAAACCTGTTTCCCCTTTTTTGTAAATAGGGGCCCTTGTTTTGCTGGTGGGAAAAAGATGACAGAATTTACAAACCCCCATACACAAGGGCGGGTGTAAAAAAACACATAATGCTTTTTCCATTTTCCTCGATATAAAGAATAAAATAATAAAAAAATAAATAAACATCAATTTTCCGGTTGAGTCAGTACGCATTTCTAGTTGAAAATCATGTCATGTCCCTAAGAGGCATATTTAAAGTTCATAAATCCCGTAACCCAAAAGAGGTGGGTATTACCCCAAAAGTGCTCTAAGGGTTTTCCAAAAGGAAAAATTTTTCATATTACATACTTCTTCAGTCGTGGAAAAAAAACCCAAAAGACTGAGACCCAAATTTTAAAATCACACAACACAAAACACACACACACAGAGGGTGTAAACTTTTGTGTGTGCAAAATTTACTTTGTTTGGTTTTTTTTTATTGGGATACCTTTTTGGTAAAGGTTTAATTTTTGTAGTATTTTAAAAATTATCATTAGGGAAAATTTTTTTTTCTTAATGGGTGGCTTGATTAAAAAAAACAAATGAAATTTTTATTGGATGTACCATCTGGGAAAAAAAATTTGACTTGACTTTTACAGACACCACAGACACAAAGACAGACACGACACACACACACACAACAGACCAAAAGACACAAATGTGTATGTGTGTGCGCTGTTGCATTCATTTAAAAAGCGGATGATTTGGGAAACAAAAATATGAAAAAGATGAAACCCAAAATTTAAAAAAGGTTTGCTTCAATTTTTTTACTAAAAAAACGAGATCCCGGTTGTTTTGTGGTTTTCCAGCAGGGGGAGGGTTTGCAATGAGGAAAAAAACCTACAAACATGGCACTACTTTTTTCTTGGGTTGGGGTTTTTTGTTTGCTTTATTTTTTTTTTTAACTTGTTGTTATTAAACGTGTTGTGCAGAAAGCATTTTATACAGCAGGGAGCAACAACAACAACTGTAAGGGAATGTTATAAGGACGCCAAAAACACGTTTCACAGGACAACAAACGACCATTTTGCTGCTGTTGCCCCCCGCCCCCCCCAAGGGGAAATAACTTAAAGCTGGTCAAATCTGAACCCCACCCCCAAACCCTGCTGTCCCGGGGTGTGTTTCTTTTCAGCAGTAGCGATTGTTGGAAGGGCCTCTCTGTTATGGCAGAGAAAAAGCAACAGGGAAGAAGTTTTAATTTGGGGGTTTTTGCTCTTGTTTTTCCCCCAGTGTATTTTTTTCCGTGATATTCTCAGTTTATATGGCAATGGCCTACTCTTTTTTGAAAAAAAAAAAAAAATGGAAAGGGGTTTAAAGGGGCACAAATGTTCTGCCGGTTTTTGGGGTGTGGGGTTTGTGTGGTGTAAATTTTGTTAAATTGACAACCCACACACCCCACACACACATATATATATATAATAAATATAATATATTTAATATATAAAAATATGCATGCCAGGGTTTTTTGTTTTTGGGCCCCGGGCACCAATGTATAATGTACGAATTACTTAGAAATACGTTTTAAGAAAGTCCGAAACTCTTACAATTTTAAGTCCCCCCAACTTTTGCGTATTTGGGTTTTTGGGAGCTTTATGGAAATTTTGGGGAAAACACAATGTTTTTTTTCCCCTCAAGGGGAAATAAATCTCTTTTGAAAATGAGACACTACAGTGTGTGGTGTTGTGGTTTTAAAAAAAAAGTAAAACAAAGGGGCACAATTTGTTTACTGTCATGAATTTCTTTCAAACTGTTTTCAGCAGGGGGAGGGGGGTCCCAAAAACCAATTTTTCAAAGAGATTTTTCCATACTTTAGCAGGGGCATGCCTACGATGGAGCTTAAGACTGTCCCCGGGAACGCAAACCCAAAATGACCCAGAGGAAAAGGTAAAACACCAGTAAAAAAACTATTTTTCAAAAAGAAAACTATCTTGACTAAAAAGTTTTAAAAAACAAAAAAAATGCTGACCCCAACTTTTTCCCAAAAAATTCCCAGAACCCTTTTCCCAAACTATACAATTTATGGTATTAAAGTTTAAAAGTGTTTTAAAATATAAAAGGGTTTTTGGTGACACTGTCATTGATGACAATTTAATTTTTTCTGCAATTAAAAAGATCTGATACTAAAAATGCCAATTTTTGGGGTCTTTTTTCCCCTTTAAAAGTTCAGGGGCTCCAGGGAAATTTTTAAAGTTTTGTAGAGATGCTTTATTCAGTCTGTCATTTCCTTTTCTGTGATTTGCGCTATTGGGAAAACTGTTGTTAAATTCTAAACACTGCAACAGGGGCGTTTGGGACGTGTCGAAAAGGGTTTGGCTTGCGCAAAAGAAACTGTTCCACAATTCTTGTCCCTATAAAATAGAGCGAAAGAAATGTGAATGATGGGAAGCATGGGCGGCTAAATTTTTATAAGCTCCTTCCACTCGAAAGGCTACAGAGTTCCCAAAAATTTTAAAAATCTTTTTACTAAAGACAGTTTTTAAACCCCCTTCAATTTTTTTTAAATTAACAAGGACTTGACAAATAAACGGAATCCCGTAAACCCACTAATTACAAGAGAAAATTTATTTATTTTAAATTTTTTCTTTTTAAAGGGGAAAATAACACGGCAGTTGCTTTTTTACAACCAGCCTTTTATAAAAAATACAACTATGAACATTTAACCAAATTAATAATTTTAGAAAATTGAAAAAAACCCCAAACTTTTTCTGCAATAATCAATGGAACTTAAAAACTTTTAAAAACCCTTTGATTTGTTGCTTTTCAAGAAATTTACGCTATATAAATTCCCAAAACCTTATTATTTTTTTTATTATAACTGTTAGGGTTTTATATATATATATAATTTAAAAATATATATATATGTAATAAAATATATATAAAATAAAAGAGAAGAGAGAGAAGGGGGGGGGGGGGAAATTTTCAGAAGGAAAGGGTTTAAAATATTTTCCAGAAATAGATTGAAATTTTGGGATGTTATTTTGGGGAACTTGACGTTAATCCCTATGAAGACAGTACAATCGTTGAAGGTTTGGGGGAGAAAAATAAAGAAACTCTTTTAAACAAAACTAATGGGGATTTTCAGAAGTATTCCCTTTTTTCCCACCCCACCCCCCACAATCCTTTTTTAATCTTTAAACTTTTTTTCCCCTCACCCTTTAAAAAAGGTGTTGAAAAAAAAACACATGCAGGCAAATTTTAAAAGTAAGCACTGAGTCTAGGAGCGCATCTCACATAATCAAAAATTAGTCATTATTAGAATTATATTGGGTTTATTTTCACATATACATTTGTGCCAATTTAAATAGATTGGAAAAAAAAAGGAAAGGGCTACACTGAAAATTTAAAAAAATTTTGTTTGTAAAATTTGTTTTTAAATTTGTCATATTGTAATTATTTTAAAAAACGGCTTTCGAGAGAGAGGAGAAGAGAGAGAAGGAAAAAAGAGAGAGTTATATTTTTTTTTGATGATAATGTTCTTGATACATTTTTTTTTTTAAAAATAATGACTTTTTAAGTTTTAGATTTTTTCCCGGGAATAAATTTCCCTAAGTTCCTCCTGAAAATGAGCTTTGGGTTTTAACAAACCTATCCGAAGGGTTTTTATAATGCAAATTTGTGATATGGTCCTTTGTCTTTAAAATGGGAAAAAATTTTGTAAATTAAAAAGGGCCCATCTCTGACATAACTTTTTTGCTTAGAATTTCCTTTTTTATTTCTTAGTTTGTATTCCCGTGGAAAAATACAAGAAATGTTAATTTTTCGGGGGTTAGAGACAAAACTTTAAAAAAAGGGTGTTGTTTTGCGCTCCGGGAGAAAATTTAAAAGTGAGCACCTTTTAAATTTTTTCACAAGCACACCCCAAAAAGTAGATGTGTAAATCCCAAAAGCTGATTTTATGTGGCATGGAAAAATTTTTTTCCAAACATAAAAAAGGGGGAAAATTTTTTTAATTTTAAATAAAAAAACCTTTTTTTGACAAAGCGTTTGGGTTTTTTGGGTAATGTGATTAGACCCAAAAATAATTTTTTTCTACAAGAAGAAACCCAAAAATTTAATGGGCTTGACCTTCATTTTTAAACATTCTTTTTTAATAGGGTTTGGGAAAACATCTTTTAAATTTTGATGTTTTTACCCAGTTTTGGGGACAACTTTTTTTTTGCTTTTGTAAATTTAAGGGCATATGGTTCAATTCAATCCATTTTAATTAAGTCATTTGGGGCTAATTTTAAGTTTTAATTAAGGATAAAGTCTTGATGGCAAGATTTTAAATATGGTTTATCACAAAAATTTACCAAAATACTTTTATAAAAAGAGGGAAATTTAAAAATATTAGTGAAAAAAAATAGGGGCCCAGGTTTTAAACCCCTTTTGGGGAGCCAATTTCTGTGGAGAAAACTGGAATATTTTTTATTTATGCCCCAAAATTTTTTTCCGCAGTTAAAAAAGGATTTTTTAAATGCAAAAGTATTGGCGAAAATTTTATCAACGGGGAGCAAAAAGAAAAAGAGTATGGCAAGTGTACAAAGCCTTAGCAAACCACAAAAAAAATTTTTGTTTAATTGTTATTTTTTAAAATTTGAAAGCCAATTATCTATCAATTTTTTTAAAGAAAAGAGAAGAAGAGAGAGAGAAGAGAGAAGAGAAGAGAAAAGAGGAAGGGGAAGGGGGGGGGGGGTGTTGTAACAAAATGGCACTTTTTTTGTTTTCCGAATTTTTTAAAACTTTTTTAAAGATTTTTTTTTTATTGTAAAGATATGTTATAAGTGGGGTTTAAAAATGGTTTTTCCCGGGGAAAAAAATTTTTTATTTTTTTTTTCCTCTATTGAACAAAGAAACAAACAAATGTTTGGGAAGGGGTTTTGGGGAGGCAGGGTTTTAGTAATAACAAGGCAGTGCAGAAATTGCAAGCTGCCCGATTATTTAATTGTATAAACAGAACACAGAAGTATTTATGAACCTTTCCCCCCTAATTGTTGGGTAAATTGTGCAAGGGATTGACATGCATATAATGGGAAAAAGTAAACAAAAGGGGGTGAAGTTTTCCCCTTGGGCAAGCCAAATAATGAAAAAAAGGTTTTTTAGTTTCCCCAAAATGAAGTTTTTTTAGAATGGGTGAAGTAGCCATCATCGAAAAAATATTGGGTGTTGGGTATCCCAGGGTGTTTTTTGTCCACTTTTACGTTTGGTTGTTGGGGTGTTTTTGGGTTGTATGTTGGTTAAAGTGGGAAAAATTTTTTACTAAAACGAGTTCTTTTTTTTTGTATTACTTACAAATGGTTCTTTTGGGAAATTTTGTGCAAGACCAAAAACACCAAAGAAACCGAATGCTTTGTGATTTGGTATTTTGGGTTTGGGACTTTTTCTTTTGTATTTCCACAATTAGTTCCCTTTTAAAAATTAACATCAATAAATCTTGTCAACGCCAATTTTAAAATTTTTTCCTTTTTTCCTTTTTTAAGTAAGAATCCAACCCGAAATCTCTTTTTGTACAAATGTGTGGGTGATGATGGACACCTTTTTTATTTTTACATGTGTTTTTATGATGGGCACTTTTCATTGGGACTTGGGTGTGTGATTGGACACTTTCCCTTTGTTTCATTTTGTGTGTGGGGGATGAAGGACACTTTTCATTTGTACATGTGGGGAGGGGGGAACCTTTTTATTGTGTTTAAATTTGTATTTTTGGATGATGGGCACTTTTTATTTGTACATTTTTTTATGTTGTTTATGATGGACACTTTTTATTGTGTCATGTGTGTGAGATGGAAAAAACTTTTTTCTTGTGGGACATTTTTATGTGTTGGGTAGGACCTTTTTTATTGTGTACATTTTTGTGGATGATGGACACTTTTCATTGTGTAAAATTTGTTGGGGGTGATGATGGACACTTTTCATTTTGTAAAAATTTTGATGAGGGGCACTTTTCATTGGGTGTAAAACATGGTTTTTGATGATGGGCACTTTTTCATTTTGTGTGTACATTTTGTGTGATGATGGACACTTTTTATTTTTGTGTACATTGGGGGGTGATGATTTAAAAACTTTTTATTTTTTGTGTGTACACGTTTGTGTGTGAGGACCAAAATTTTTTTTGGGGGTTGTACATGGTGTGTGATGATGGACCCCCTTTTTATTTGTGTTACACGTGTGGGTGGGTGAAAGGGGCACTTTTTTTTTTGTGTTTACACGGGGGTGGATGATGGACACTTTTTATTGTGTTCATGTGTGGTGAAAGATGGACACTTTTCATTGTGTTGTACAGTTTGTGAGAAAGGCACTTTTTTATTGTGTTTGTCCAAAGTGTGGTTTAGATGGACACTTTTTATTGTGGTTTTAATTTTTGTGTGATTATGAAAAACTTTTTATTGTGGTTTTACATGTGTTGGATATGGACACTTTTTATTTTGTGTGTACAATTTTGTGTGAGATGGACACTTTTTTATTGGGTGTACACCCGGGGTGTAAAGATGGGGCACTTTTCATTGTGTACATTTTGTGTGATGATGGACATTTTTTATTGTGTTTTACACGGTGGGGTGATGATGGACACTTTTTTTGTTTTGTACAAAAGTTTGTGTGATTAAAGGGGCACTTTTTATTGGGTTACAAGTGTGTGTGAAATGGACACTTTTCTTGTGTACAAGTTGTTTTGTAAAGGACACTTTTCATTGTGTGTGTTTCACGTTGGGGTGATGATGGACACTTTTTTATTTTTGTGGTTTTCACGTGGTGTGATGATGGACACTTTTCATTGTGTGTGTACAAAGTGTTGTTGTGGAATTGGGCACTTTTCTTGTGTGTGTTTCAAGTGTGTGTTGGTAAAGGACACTTTTTATTGGGGTGTGTACACTGTGTTTGATGATGGAAAACTTTTTCAATTTTGTGTTGTACAAGTGTGGGGTTGTGATATGGACAAATTTTCAAATTTTGTACATGAGTGTGGAGAAAGGACCCCTTTTCATTTTGTGTGTATTATGGAAAACTTTCAAATTTTGTACATGAGTGTTTGAGATGGAACACTTTTCATTTGTGTGTAAAAATGTGTGTGTTGAAAATGGACACTTTTTATTTTTGAAAAATGTGTGTGTGTATGGCACTTTTTATAATTACATTTTTTTGGTGGGGACAATGACACTTTTAAATTTTGTACATTGGAATATGGACCCATCCACTGTTTTTTTGTTGGGGGGGGGGGGGGGGGGGGGGGGTTGATAAGGGCAAATTCTCAAATGGTTTTTATAATGGAAAACCCCGCTCCCTCTTGTGTTTAAAATATATAAAAACTTAATAATAATGATAGAAAGATAAAAAATAATAATAGATTTGATAGAAAGAAGGAGAGAGAGAGAGAAGAGAAAAAAGGGGAGAGAAGAAAGAGAGAGATTTGATAATGGAAAACTTCTCACTTGTTTTCAGCAAAAAGGTTGGGGAAAAAGGTGGAAGGCCCAAAAAAAATAAATTTTGGGGGGCCAAGGGTGTTGCTGGGATTTCTGAGGAGGGATGACCACGGTTTTAGCCATTGTGGACGCCACCAACAAAGGGCCTCAAAAAAAATTGCAAGTTCCCAAATTTTAAAAAATAAAGGGTGAGTACAACCCCGTGTTTTGGGGAATGTTTACATTTAGGGTCTTGGATAATTTTGTAAGATGGCCCGTGTGTGGGGCAAAGTATTAAAAAAGTTTTATGTATTGGGTGCACATTCAATTTTTGGGGTTTTGGAAATTCTAAATTTTATGTCATTTTTTTTTTTTTGTGGTGAATTAACAATCAAGAAAGGGAAAATTTCTTTTTAAAAAGAAAAGGACAAGGTGTCCCCAAATTCTGTCCTTTTCCCTTTTTTCCCCCCTTTTTTCATCTCCACAAACCATTGGGTAGTTTTTTCCGAAATGTCCTTTCCCCAATAATTTTAAAAGGGTTTTTACCATAGTGTGAAAAACGGGGTTATTTTTTGAACCTTTGCCATGTCCACAGCAAGGAGGGTCCATTATTCAGTGGGCCCTTTTGGGAAGCATGTCAAAATTGTTGTGTGGGTGTTTTTTAGTTAGATGGGTTTAACCAAAACACAAAAATTGCAGAGTCCCCTACACTGACAGAGGTTTTGATTTCAACGGTAGAAAAAGATTCTAGGGCAGGGGGCCCAGCTGTAAGAAGGGCTTCAAAGTTAACCATTTTTTGCCCCCCATGAAGGGAGCCACATTCCGACTTTTTAATGATGTCTAAAAAACGAACCCCCCGTAAAGCTGCAGATGTATTTTTTTTTTTTTAAAAGTTTTAATATGTTTCCAAAAGGGCGTGCAATGAAACCCAATCTTTTAAAAGGGTGCCTGTTTTTTTTCAAAATTTAAACTTGCAAAGATATTCGTCAGCATTCCCCAAACAGAAACCCTTTGGGTTATCGTCCCCCATCCAAAGGACTTTCCCGGGAATGGAGTCACACTGAATTTTCATCACTCACTGATCCGCTCCCCTAACCCCCTCTGGGTTTTAGGGTCACTGTAGTGGATGAAAGTTTGCACCAGCTTTGGGTCCATTTTCGGCGGTTTTGGGGAAGGGGCCTGGTTGTGGAAACTCTTCCCGGGCCCCTTCAGTTGTTGTCTGCCCATTTCTTCTTCGGCCCCCCCGGGGGTTCTCTTTCCCCTGCACTGTTTTTTTGCAGGTGGGCTTTTGGGAAACCCGTCTGATCTTGTCACATTTTCCTTTCCCTCGAGCTTCCTTTTCTTGCCGGTAGCAGCCTGGTCATCCCCCACATATTTTGTATGCTGCAAAACCTGGGCATTAAAAGCAGATTTTACAAAGGAGGGTCCAGGCTTTGGGAAAGAGATGCCTCAAAACTCCTTTGGGAATTCATACACGGGCCACATTACCAACAAAAAAAATCCGACAAACCCTCACCCAACAAATAAAAAGCCACAAAAATTCCTATCAAAAAAACCCCCGGGAAAGAACAACCAAAAACAACGAAAGAAAAAAACCTAAAACTTAACTCCCTTTTTTTTTGACAAAAAGATTTCTTTGTTCTACAAACATAAAATAAAAGTGTTCCCAAAGTTTTTTCTTTCAAACTGTTTTTAAAAACCTTGGGGTTAAAAAAAAGAATAGTCCCTTTAGAGAATTGTTAAAAACTGCTCAAAAATAATTGGAGAAGAAAAAAGAGACTCAAGTGGCGGATCAGAAGCTTTGCGCAAAGCCCAAATTCCCTCTTGGCTGACCTTCCCGGGTATGTTTCGGGAAATTTTATTGTTCCCTTTAGGACGGGGCCCTTTTTGGTGCTCCAACAGTTAAAAACCCAAAAAGAAAAAAAAATTCTTTTTTTTTCAGTTCATTCGAAAATTTTAAAATTCCCCCACACACTGACCAAAAAAGTTTTTTCATTTTTCTTATATTTCCTTTCCCCGATTGTCATTTGTGTGTGGTTTATGCATGCACTGTGTGTTGGTGTTGTGTGTGTGGGGGTTGCCCTCCCTTAAATTGTTAAGTGTGTGAAATTTTGGGGATTTGTGTGCCGCAGCTGAAGTGGACAAGGGGTGGGAGGAAAAACCCCCCCAAAAAAACCCCGGGCCCTCCACAGGGGGTGTAACCCCCTGTCCCCCCTCCCCGCCTCCGCCCCAAACCCCGGCAGCACCCTTGGGAAAACCACCTCCACCGCCAGGGTTTAGTGCAAGGGTTTATGCGTGCAGTGCATTGGGAGTTCATTCGTGCAGTTCAAAACATTCAGTGCTGTTCAGTGCAGTTTCATTCAGTGCTGTGCATGCAGTTTCCCACATTATATACTAAATGTGTTTTTCTCCACAAATTTTAAAAACCCCTGCTTTGACCTCCACATAAAAAACCACTGTGTTTGAAAAATATTTTCACACCACTGTGTTTTTTACTCCACATTATATACCACTGTGTTTTTCCCCCCCATTATATACCACCGTGTTTTACCAAAAATTTTATACCAAAGTGTTTTTACCTCCCAAAATTTTTTACCACTGTGTTTGCTCCAAAATTCCCCACCCAAAAATGGTTGGGCTCCCATTTTATACCACTGTTTTGACCCCACCAAATTTTAAAAACCAGACAAACACTGTCTCCACATTATCTACCACTTTTGTTTTTCTCCACATTATAACCCCTGGGTTTGACCTCCACATTATTTTAAACCCCTTTTTTTGTCCCCCATTAAAAAACCCCCTGTGTTTTTGACCTCCACATTAATACCACTGTTTTGAACCCCCACATTTAAAACCAAATGGTTTGGGGCCCCCACATTAAAAAAACCCCCGTGTTTTTTCTCCAAAATTATATACCCCTAGTGTTTGTCTCCACATTACATACCACTTTTTTTTTTGTTTTTTGACCTCACATTATAAACCACTGTTTTGTCTCCCCATTATCTACCACTTTTTTTTGACCTCCACATTAAAAACCAAATTTGTTTTACCTCCACATTATAAACCACGGGGTTTCCTCTCCACTTTTAAACCACTGTTTCCCCCTCCACATTATAACCACGGGTTTTTACCCCCCACATTATAAAACCCCTGTTTTTGTCTCCACATTATATACCACGGGTTTTACCTCCACAAAAATACCCCGGGTTTTTTTCTCCAAAAAATTTTAACCACTTTGGTTTTACCCCACCCTTTATATACCTCTGGTTTTTTCCCCATTAATACCTGGTTTTTTACCCCCATTATAAACCACTGTTGGGTTTTTTTCCACATTAAATACCACTTTTTTTTACCTCCACATTATATACCACTGTGTTTGTCTCCACAAATTTTAACCACTGGTTTTACCTCACATTATATACCACTGTGTTTTTAAACCCCCCACATTTTAAAACCACTGGTTTGACCTCCACATTATATACCAAATTGTTTGTCTCCAATTTTATACCCCTGTGTTTTTTCCTCCCCCATTAAAAACCACTGTTTTTGGGCCCCCACATTATAAAACCCCGGGGTTTTGGGCCCCCACATTATATACCACTTGGGTTTTTCTCCAAATTTTTATACCATTGGGTTTTTACCTCCACATTTTAACCACTGTGTTTTACCTCCACATAAAAATACCAAAGGTTTTTGCCCCATAAAAGGGACCCCATTCCATCATTTGGGGGAATTTAAAAACAAAACCAGAAGCATCCAAATATTTAAAAAAAAAAAAAAAAAAAAAAAAAAAAATGTTTGTCATCCATTTTTTTCCACCCAAACAATGGGAGGGGACCCTCCCCAAAAGGGAATGGGGTTTTTCGTTTAGCAGTGCACAAAATGTTCTGTAGGCGTTTTCCCTTTACACACGGGGCTTTGGGTTTTTAGTCCATCGCAGGACGTTTGGGGAGTGGAGTCAGTGCTGATGCTGGGCTCCTGGGGCCACATCCCTAGCGGTTTTTGGGGAAGGCTTGAAACCCGGGGGGGAGGGGGCAGGTCACGGGTCCCCAAACCCCGGCCCGGCCCCGGCCCCGGCCCGGCCTACCCATGCTGGCCCCGACCCCGGTTCGCTCCAGTGCACAACTTTGTTGGTCCTTTTTTCTTATCGTTATCAGTTGTTGAAGTTAAAAAGTTTTAGCGTAACTGGGTCAAGCTTTTTATATTAACCAAACAGCAAACATTGAAAGTTTAATTTAAAAAAGGCAGTAGTATAAGTAGTAGTAAAAAGTATAGTAGTATAAAATAGTAGTAGTAGTTTAGTAGTATAGTATAGTAGTATAGAAAGTAAATAGTAGTTGTATAGAAATAGTATGTAGTTTGTCCCGGGGTGGTGTTGTTATTTTTCTTTAGCCCCTCATCCCCCCCCCCCCCAAAACCCCCTTATCGTTGTTTTTTTTATAATCATTATCGTCCAAACATCATTAATCAATATCTACACTTTTTACTACTATTACCATTAAAAAGGAAAAACAAGATAGGGTGTGGCGATTATTACCACTACTGCTGCGCTGCCTTCCCGCTGCTGCTATGCTTTTCAATTTTTCCTCTTCTTCTTCATCTCTTTTCCTCCCCCACCCCCCGTTGTCCTTTCCCCCCGCCTTCCTTCTTCTTTTCTTCTTCTTCTTCTTTTCAAAAAAATGAAGATGATTATGATTTATATGATGATGATTGATTTTTTATTGTTATTATGAGGCTGCTGCTCCCGCTGCTGCTGAGCTGCTGGCTGCTTCTGCTGCGCTGCTGCTGCTGCTGCTGCTGCAGCTGCTTTTTTTTGCTGCTGCCCCTGCTCCTCCCCCCCTCCTCCTCCTCCCCCCCTACTAAATACTAAATACTTCTACTACACACTACTACTCTAATACTACTACTACCCACCACACCATTACCCCTTTCAAACCCCTACACCACTACTACCCCTACTGCTAAATACTGTTATTTTATTTATTCTAGGGCCCTGTTCTTTTTTACTCTTTTACACTGCCCCCACTGTCACAATTTTGATAAACCATCATCAAAAAAACTATCATTTTGGGAGAAAGACCCTCAATTCAAACAGTGATTTCTCCTGTAAATCGCCCTTTTCCCCCTTACAAAAATGGACCCTGCTTTTAAGATATTTAAAAAAAGGATGACACAGAACAAACACAGCTTTAAAAGCAAAAAAAACGAAGCCCCTGTTTGTAGGACCAAAAAACAAACTCTCCCTTCCATTACAACACTTCAATAGAACTCGGCAATACATTTAGTCCCCCCTATCCACGCTGTGAAGTAAACCCAGGGGTTTTTTTATGACAACAAAACTCTCTATGCAAAAATAATCACCCAGACCTGTCAGCCGTGCTTCTATCAATTACACGTATTATTTCAATTCGAAAGTAAAACCCGTCCCCCAGTGCAACAGCCAAACCTTTTTCACTTCTCCTTTTTTTTCACATCCCCACTATTGTAAATTTTCTTTTTTTGTCTGCCAAACATCTCTATTTCCCCTCCCTTCAAAAGTTTTACAAAACTCTGCAGCCGCTAGTTCCAAAAGAAAAAAAACTGAGCACATTAAACCCCCCTCTTTTGATCTCTCCACTGGCTGCCTTTCCACAGAGAGTAAAATTTTTAAAAATCAGTACCCTCGTTACAAATGTCTCCCAAAGCTACAACCCCCCTACCTCTGTTAATGTCTTAACCCTTTCACCCTTCACGTTCACTCCGCTCTGCTGCAAAACCTTGTCCTAAATACCTAGATTCAACCAAACCAAACCCTTGGCCGCCACTCTTTCTCTATTTTGGGGCCATCGAAACCCGGAATGACCCCCCTCTCTCTTTTCCCCCAAAAACCCATTTTTACAAATTTTAAATCGCCCTCAAGACTTAAATTTTTTCAAACCTAAGATTTTTCCCCCCCCTGCTTTTATACAGAACTATCCAAACCCTTTACTAACTCAATTCCTAACACCCTGCTAAAGTAAACCTTTTGGATTTTTTTTTGCCTTTTTAAAAGCATTTGACTATTGAAATTTTATTTCATAGATTTTGTCTGCAGCGCATCATGTTTTTTAATATCTGTTTGTTTAAAATATTTAATTTTTTATCATTGATTGCATGACCCGTGTAAGATTAGGTTTAATGGGTTTCCTTTGATTGTTTTTTGCAAGTATAGCGCTATATAAGTTTCCATTTATTCTTCCCCCCCCCTTTTATTATTGTATTATTAATTTTGTATAGTATTACATCACCCTTTTGTTTTTTACATTTCTGTCATTTTTTTCATTATTATTATTGTTTTTATTTAAAAAAACAAAAACACCAAAAACTTGTTTTTGGGGGGTTGTGGTTTTTTGTTTAATTCAGCACCCCGCGCCTTTTGGGTGGTTTGGGGGCAAAAATCACTGGGGACTTCAAACCCCTTTCAGTAAGTGCCGCTGCTTGGGGGGTCCATACATGATTTTTTGTTGTCCCAACCAAAATTCAACATGCGCTTTCACAAATGTTTGGGAAAAAAAAAAGTAAAGGGCAATTATCTTTTTTTCCCCTTACAGCACCTTTCTGTGTGTCAAACAGATCCCCCTTTAAAGAACCCCACAAGCAAACATGAAACCACTTTAAAGGCCCCAAAAAGAGGCAAACTTTACCCTTAAAAGGCAAAAACAGCCCAAAATTGAGTCCAGTTAAAATAGTCAAACGGGGAATGTAAAAAAGAAAAAAAAAAAAATTTCCCTTAACCCGTACAGAACTTTTAAATGGGGGAAAAATTTTTTATCTCTGTTGATCCGTCCCCCTTTGGACAACAGCCCCTTTAAAGACCAAGAAGTTGTTTTCCCGTCTACTTTAGGGCAACAGCCCCTTTTAAAGACACAACAATTTCTCCTGTCCCTTTTTTTGGACAACCCGCCCCTTAAAAAACACAAAGTTCCCCCTTCCACTTTTGGGGCAACAGTCCCTAAAGACACAAAGTTGCTCCTGTCCACTTTTGGGCAACAGCCCCTTAAAAGAAAACAAGATTGCCCTTCCACTTTAGGACAACATCCCTTTAAAGACACAAAGTTGCTCCTTCCTAACAGTCCCCAATGACACCCAAAAGTTTCCCTGTCCCTTTAAGGGCAACAGTCCCTTAAGAAAACAAGAGGTTTCTCCTGTCCAAATTTGGACAACACCCCCTTTAAAGAAAACCCAAAATTTTCCCTGTCCACTTTTGGAAAACAGTCCCTTAATTTACACCCAAAATTGCTCCCCCTTTTTCCCCTTTAGGACCCAAAAGTCCCTTAAAGACACAAATTGCCCTGTCCACTTTTTGACAAAACCCCTTTAAAGACCAAGAGTTGCTCCTGTCCCCCTTTTTGGACAACAGCCCCCTTAAAGACACAAGAGGTTTCTTTCCCGTCCACTTTAAGGGCAACAGTCCCCTTTAATTTCACAAAAGTTGCCCTGTCCACTTTGGACAACAGTCCCCTTTTTAAAGACAAAAAAAGTTTTCTCCTGTCCACTTAGGGCAACAGTCCCTTAATGACACAAGAGTTGCTCCCTTTCCCCTTTAAGGGCAAACCCCTTAAAAAGACACAAAATTTTCTCCTTCCACTTTAAAGGGCAACACCCCTTTAAAGACACAAAGTTGTTCCGGGCTTTCTTTAGGGCCCCACCCCTTTTGACACAAAAATTGCTCCTGTCCTTTTTGGGACAAAAAGCCCCCTTAAGGGCACAAGAAATTGCTCCCCGTCCCCCTTTAGGGGCAACATCCCCTTAATGCACAAGAGTTCTCCTTTCCACTTTAAGGGCAACAGCCCCTTTAAAGACACAAGAGTTTTCTCCTGTCCACTTAGGAAACAAAACCCTTTAAAGAACCCCCCCTTTTTTTTTTCCCCTTTTTCCCAAACCCCCCAATTTCCCCCCCCCTTTTAAAAAATTTTTTTTTAAAAAAAAAAGCCCCAAACCTTTTTCCCCCCCCCCCGGAAAAAAAATTTTTTTTTGGGGGAAAATTTTTTTTTTTAAAATTTTTCCCCCCAAAAAACCCCCCCCCCCGGTTTTTTTCCCCTTTTAAAAAAAACCCAAAGAAAAATTTTTTTTTTCCCTTCCCAAAAAAAAAGGTTCCCCCGGGACTTTGGGGGGTTTTAAAAAAAAATTTTTTTTTCCCCTTTAAAAAAAAAAATTTTTTTTAAAAAATTTTTTTTTTTAAAAAAATTTTTTAAAAAAACCCCCCCCCCCGCCCTTTTTTTAAAAAAAAAAAAAAAAAAATTTTTTAAAAAAAAAAACCCCCCCCCTTTTGGCGAAAAAATTTTTTTTAAAAAAAAAGTTTTTTTTAAATTTAAAATTTCCCCCCCTTTTTAAAAGGGGGGGGAAAAATTTTTTTTTTGGAAAAAAAATTTTTTAAAAAACCCCCCCAAAACCCCCCCCCCCCAAAACCCCCAAAAAACAAATTTTTCCTTTTAAAACCCCAAAAAATTTTTAAAAAACCCCCCTTTTTAAAAAAAAAGGGGGGTTTTTTTTTTTTTCCCCCCCTTTAAATTTTTTCCCTTTTTTTGGGGAAACCCCCCCCAAAAAAAGGGGGGCCCCCCTTTTTAAACCCAAAAAACCTTTCAAAATTTCCCCAAAAAAATTTTTTTTTGGGGGGGTTTTTTTTCCCAAAAAAAATTTTTTTTAAAAAAAAAAAAAAAGTCCTTTTTTTAAAAAAATTTTTAAAAAAAAAATTTTTTTCCTTTCCTTTTAAAAAAAAACCCCCTTTTTTTTAATTTTTTCCCCCCCCAAATTAAAAACCCCCCCCCCTTTTCCTTAAATTTCCCCCTTTTTTTTAAAAAAAAAAAAAAAAAAAAACCCCCCAAAACCCCCCCCCAAAAGGGGGTTTTTGGGGAAAATTTACCCTTTTTTTTTTAAGGAATTTTTTTTGGGGGGAAATTTTTTTTTAAAAATTTTTTAAAAAAGGGGGGGGGAAAAAAATTAAAATTTTTTTTTTTTTAAAAAAAAAAATTTTTTTTAAAAAAAAAACCCAAAAAAAAAAAAACCCCCCAAAAACCCCCCAAAAAAAGGGGGTTTTTAAAAAAAAAAAAATTGAAAAGGGGAAAAAAAATTTTTTTTTTAAAAAAAAATTTTTTTTTGGGGGGTTTTTTTAAAAAAAAAAACACACACACACACACACACACACACAGCACACACACATAACACAGAGCACTGCTGGCCTAGTTGTCTGAAGTAAGTCTGGAGCAAGTTGGTCACTGCCCAGGACACAACTACCTGCTGCTGGCGGTGGTCAACCAGCCACACAGGCCTGATGCACAAAGGGCACAGAGGACATCGACTTCACAAAGCACAATGTATCTAGACACACACACACACTTACACATGTTAGAAAGATTTTACGCACCCACGGATTTGGTTATGTTTGGACAATGCAAAATTGTGGTAATTCTTCATCCTTCATGAAAGAATTCCAAATACGAATACAAGATGTGTACCAACAAAAATGGCATGACTCTCTATCAGCATACCCTGACTACTTAGATTATCACCCGATTATTTGTAGAGCAAATTATGTTTGTGAAGTAGAATCTTTAGAATACCGTAGAGCTATATGCTTACTGAGGTCAAACAGATTACCTTTAAATGGAATTTCACGTTATGGCAAACCGATTACTGATCCATTCTGCTCTCAGTGTGATGGCCAACAAATTGAAGATGTTTGTCACTTTTTACTTGTATGCCCAAAATATGCTGTATTGCGAAGAAAATGTATTCCTCTGTATTATTACAGATTTCCATCGAATCTGAAAGTGCAGCTTCTTTGTATGAACACTAAACCTAGTTTGATGTTTAAAGTTGGATTATTTCTTACTAAATGTTCAGATATCAGAAGTAAGGATGTTCGCCTTACATGAAAGTATATGATTAACTGTTGTTCCTTTGGGCCATATGGCCTGCAAAAACTGAATTAAAATTATTGTTATTGTTACACTTACAAATCATATCATAAAAAATCACAGTCATCAAAAGAAATGAGAAAGACAGCACAATCGGTAGCGTCCTCCTCTGCAAACACAGAGAACAAACGAAGAACAGGGCCCTGCCCCGCACAGACAGGGCTGCCGCCTGGTGGGGTCAGCGGAAGTAGGTCAGGTTCTGCGACAGCTCCCTGGTCTGCTCAAGCTGCCGCGCCCCTGCTGAAAGGGACAGACAGACAGCCGGACAGCCAGACAGCCAGCCAGACAGCCGTGTGCATGTTCACAGCAGTCATGGTTTGGCAGTTGCTGGGGACATCATGACTGTGCTGGTCTGTTTTTGCTATGCCTTGTTCTGCCCCAGTCCAGGGCCTGGAGGCCTGAAGAATAAAGTTTGTTCATTCTCTCTGTCTCTTTGCCCTCTCTGTCTCTCTCGTGTCTTCTCTCTGTCTGTCTCCCTCTCTCTCTGCCTGTCTCTGTCTCTCTCTCTCTCTGTCCATTCTCTCTCTGTGTGTGTCTCTCTCTCTCTGTCTCTCTCTCACTCTCTGTCTCTCTCTCTCCTCTCTCTCTCTCTCTCTGTCTCTCCCTCCTCTCCTCTCTCTCTCTCTCTCTGCCCCTCTCCCTCTCTCTGTCTCTCTCTCTCTCTCTCTGCCTCTCTCTCTGTCTCTGTCTCTCTCTTTCTCTCTCTCCCTCTCTCTCTGTCTCTCTCTCTCTCTCTCTCTCTCTCTCTCTCTCTCTCTCTGTAACCCAGATCTATGTGTACGCTATGTTTGTGTTGCTGGCAGGTGCAGGTCTGCAGAGAGACACAGCTGTAGAGATGGAAGACATGGACGCCCCATTGGAATCGTTGCCACAGACACGCCGCCGCCGCCACCCCACCCCTCTCTTCGACTCCTGCCTCATACCCTCTTCTGCACCTCTCCTCCTCCTCTCTCT
>CM054148.1:64165388-64195850 GCA_028751875.1 Rapana venosa | reverse complement strand
CGACAACCCCAACACAAAACCAAACCATCAATTTTTTCTGGATAACACTTGTTATTTTTTTCCCTGACTTTTTTTAAAAAAAAACAAAAACAAAAAAAACAACACCACAAACCCTCACCAAAAAAAAAAAAAAACATTTGGAAACAAAAAAAGAAAAAAGAAGGCCGGGGGAAAGACCCAAAAAAGAAAGATCAAATACGAAAAAAAAATAAAAAATTTTTTTTAAAGGTTTAACCCAAGGTTTTTAACATTTTTTTTAAACCCTGTTCGGGTAAAAATTTTCCTGTATTTTTTCAACAGAGAAAAAAATTTTCCCCCTTTTATTAGTTGGAAAATCAAAAAAATTCTTTTGGTTTATTTCTTCCTTTTTCCCTTTTTTTTTTTTTTTTGTTTTTTTTTTTTTTTTTTTTTTTTTTTGTTTTTTTGGGGTTTTTTTTTTTTTTTTTTTGTTGGGGTTTGGGTTTTTTTTTTTTTTTTTTTTTTTTTTTCCTTTTTTCTTTTTTTTTTTTTTGTTTTTTTTTTTTTTTCCCCTCCCCCCCCCAAAAAAAACCCCCCCCTTTTTGGGTTTTCCCCCCGGCCCCCCAAAAAACCCCTAAACTTTTTCTTTTTTTTTTGTTTTTTTTTGGTTTAAAAAAAACCCAAAAAAAAAAAAAAAAAAAAAAACCCCCCCCCCCCCCCCCCCCCCCCCCCCCTGGGGGGGGAAAAAAAAAAAAGGGGGGGGCCCCGGGGGGGGGGTTTTTTTTTAAAAAAATCCCCGGGGGGGGGGGGGGTGGGGGTGCCCCCTTTTTGGGCTCAAAAATTTTTTTCTTTTTTTTTTTTTTTTTTTTGGGGGGTTTTCTTTTTTTTTTTTTTTTTCTTGCCCCACACTCCTCACCCCATCGTTTTTTATTAATCAAGGCATTGCCCCCTTTTTGCCCCCACCCCAAAAACATCTTTTTTTGTTTTTTAAAAAGGGAATTGCCCCTTTTCTTGCCCCCACACTCCTCACACCCTTTTGTTGTTTTTAATCTAAGGCTTCCCTTCTTCCCCTCTACTTCTCACCCATCTTTTGCTTGTTTATTAATCTATCAATTTGTTTGGGGGGGGTTTTTAGAAATTATGTGAGATGATTCAAAAATATGGGTTTTTTGCACGGGTTTTTTATCCCTTTCAAGACAAGAAAGTCTAAAAAATAAAAAAAAGTTATACCCGTCCCTAAATAGTCAACACAAAAAAATTAGTAAAAGGGTTTTTTTTGTTGTGTGTGTGTTGTGTGTGTGTTGTGGGTGGTGTGTGGTGTGTGTTGTTGTGTGGGGTTTTGTTAAACCTATGCATTTTAAAAAATCTGTAGAGGTCATAATTATATAAAAAAGAATCCACCACACAAAAACCACGCGCGCGCGCGCGCACGCAAAACAAACCCACAAACACCTTTTTTTACCATACACACACGCCCCACACACGCGCGGGGGGCGCACGCACACAAACACACACACCCACACACACCACACACACACACACACCCCACACAAAACACACACACACACCACCACACACCACAATCTTTGGGACACGTTTAAAGCCGTTCTCCCATTCGGAACGGATGAAATATTTGCACAACCCGAATCACCGGAGAGTGGGTGTGGGGGAAAAAAAAAGCACCGACGCTTTTTTTCATTATCCTCGGAAAAACAAATGATTTTAATTTAAAATAAAAAACCCACCGAGTTAGATACACTCTTTCCTTCGCAGGGTTTTCTACTTATTGATCTCTTTTGGGAAAATTACTTTCAACTTCAATCTTATACTTTTTTAAATTCATTATAAAGGAGCGAAACAGCATAAATAGAATCAAAAATAATATTTAGGTGTTCTTTTTCTGGAAACTGTTTCTAAAATTTAAAGTACTAAAAGGAAAATGCCTTCTTAAAATCGAGACTAAAAAAAAAAAAAAAAGCTAATTTACCATTCAAAAAATGCTTGGAAACAAACGAAAATATAATTTGCCGGGGAATAAAAAACCCCCTCCCTCTCAATGGCAACCAAAGAAGATACCACTCCCCCCAGTTTTTAGATTTTTTCAAAACCCTCCCGTACAAAAAAAACATTACAGTTTTTTCCTAAAAAACAGATAAAAACCCCCCAATTCTATGAGGCTGAATTTCATTTTCAACAAGCATTTAAGAGATGGTTATTTGTGGGACGATAGAGGGCGGCTTTTTTTTTTTTTAGCGATACTTTCATTTCTTATATTTTATCCCAGACAAATTTGATCCCGTCTTTGAACTGTTCAGTTTAACAAAAGATGAGAAGGGTGGGGTGGGGGGGGAGAGAGGCGGGAAGGGGCACAAACCAGCGTTCTTGATGCCAGAGAATGACAGCACTACGGGCCCGAATACAACTTAAAAAAACAAAACCTTTTTATTTAATTTTTTTTTTTTTATTGCACAGGTATAAGGATATTAAAAAACATATTTGGCTGAGAGAGAGAGGGAGGGAGAGGAGTGTGAGGATGAGAGAGAGGAGAGTGAGCGAAGATTGATGGAGGAGAGTGGTGAGAGGATACGAGGAGAGAGAGAGAGATGGGTAGTTGGGGGGAGGAAGTATGAGGAGAGAAGAGTTTGACGAGGAGAGGAAGAGAGAGTAGAGGAGGAATCGATGAGAGGATGGATGGGGCGATGAGAGTGAGAGGAGAGACCAGAGACTGAGTGTCTAAAGTGGGACAGCCTGGCAGCAGAGTGGACTGACTGAGAGTGTCCTAAATGGGCACAATAGCTCTCATACAGGCATGACATGCTCGGTTTTTGTTATACATTCTGGGCACTGCACTAAAACAGGATCAGGTTTGGCTGTTTTTACACATTTGTTATAAGTATATTAGTGGTCATATTTTTTTCAACAGATGGTCTCCATATGCATGGACCCCCCGAAGAGACAACATTGATATTCATAAATTTCTGAATCAGGTTTTGGCCTTACTGTTATCATCAGTGGTTGATATGAATCAATCTTATAAATGAACACTTGTTTGTTTACATTTAAGTTCGTTCGAGATATGTTCCTCAGTAAGATGTCTGTATCGTAATCTGTTGATTGTATACATGAAATGGTATAGGCTATTACTATTATATTTACAATGTATGAATGTATTGTATTGGCCTCGATAGTAGCCAGAATAAAATATAAAAATGGTCTTTCAATAATTATTTTTCTGTCACATCGAGCAAACAGCCAGAACACCTGTTTTTATTCAGATTGTACTCCTTTCACCACCATTTTTCATTCAGTACTTCCGTAAGGCCTGCCTAACATTATATAAACCATTCTGTGCATTGACCCATATTACTTGGTGCTTATAATATACCTGTTACTGCATTTATGTATTTGCAAAAAGTGCAGATGTAATAAGTCATGTCAGTCATAGCCCATTCTCTTTACAGTACAACCGTTGGTCCTCCCTAAGTCACCTGTGCAATGATCATATGCTGGAGAGCCCATTTCATTTTTACGTCAAGAAATACTTCGTTTGTATCACTCGCTTGACCCTTCATGCGTGTGAGGGGGCTGGGCTGTGGGTTATTTCTTTAGCTCTCCACTTGTTGCCGTCCAGTTCAGGATCCAATCCTTCAAGTCTGTCTTTGCACATGTGCACAAGCTGCACCACCTTTGTGAGCTCTTTTGGCTTTTTATTTTCTTTTTTTCATTTCGTGGATTACGTGAACAGGACATCGTCTCTCTCTGCTCTCTCATCTCTTCTCTCCTCTCTCTCTCCTCTCTCTCTCTCTCTCTTCTCTCTATGCTGTCTCTGTTCTCTCTCTCTTGGTCTCTCCTCTCCCTCCCTCTCTCTCTCTCTCTTATCTCTCCTCTCTCTCTTTCTCTCTCTCTTGGGTGTGTATGTGTTGGGTGTTGTGTGTATTGTCCGAGCGGTAATTTGTGTGTGTGTGTGTCTGGGTGGATGTTTGTCTGTTCTTGTGTCTGTTTTTGGTTGATCTTTTTCTTCATAAAACTTGGTGAGAGATGGACGTTTTCTATTAAAAACGAGTTGGTTGGTGGTTTGGGTGGATTAGGGGAGTTTATGAGGTTGTGTATATTGTGGGTGGAGTGGGCACGCGAGCTCACTGACATGGGTAAAGCGAGACCCCAGCATCCCGTCACATTGGGTCAATAAAACGATACAGATTCATTGCCTCTCTCGACCATTGTTTTTAGTGATTTTTACCATGAATGTTTGAATATGGGGTTAATGCGCCACACAACCAACACTTTAACACTAAATACTACGTAAAAATTCTGCGTTTTCAGTGGTCGTTTTTATTAGACATCCTCTCTGTCTTGAGATGTATCACGCTTGAGGTGCTGGTTCTCTACCAGAGGCCAAATAACTTGATGACTTGTTTCTGAGCTACTCTTTTAGCTTTTAGGTTGCTTGTTGCTTTATGGCTATGTGTCGCATATGTGTGATTTCATTTGATATTTAAATTGTTGTGTTGAAAACAACAATTAATCAACTACTTACTATCATAGTGGTTACTTGGTATCTTTTCTTATGCTGTGGTGATACAGGCCTTCAATTTGATAAAGGGGTAAATAATATAAATACCCCCAACCTGCTATGCTTTTTTTCTATTCCGCATTACCAGCTGATAAACACCAATATATTTTGTATGTTGTTTTTGATGTTTTTATTCCCAATATATTGTATCTCCGACTCAGATGCTTACAGATTAAATGTTATCTGCAGAGAAATGTCGTCAGTGGTTTTGTTTGTTGTTGTGTTGTTGGTGCGTGTCGACTCTTTTTTGAAGGATTAATTATCACGGTTTGAAGAGCAACCATTTTTTCACGAATTTCAATAGAAACGGGAGGAAACAAGATTTCTAAGAATATTTAATTGGCAGATCTCGGGGCACACGAGCGTAATGTGCACTCGCGTGCGCTGCGTGCGTGCGATTTCGTCCCATACGGGAGTGAGTGACTGTGTGTATGTGTCGTGTGTTGTGAATGTGCGTGTGTGTGTAGGCTGCCCTGTGTCGAATCTGTGTGTGTGTGGTTTAAGGATTTAGTCATTTATCTGTTAGGTCGAGACTTTGAACAAAATCGTTAGTAAGTGTTGAATGAGGGGATTGGGGGCGGACGGGTCATGATGTAATTTAGGTTTGAATAATAGTTCAGGCACTGCCATTACAATACATACTATCACTTACATACTATTAACATTCATACATTCATACATACATACATACATACTTAACATATGGCATCAATAATGCATACATACATTCATACTTACCAAATTAATCACTCTAACATACATAACATACATACATGACATACATACATTACTCTTCACTACATACATAATACATACATACAGACTTACTTAAATACATACCACATACATACATACGCATTACAAATGCATGACATAGATGATATGAGAAGAGAGACGGAGAGACGAGATGGAAGTTGGATGATTGACGGAGAAACGACTCGTGCAGAGGGAGAGGAGGGCTTGAGAAACGAAGGAGCGAACTAGCGAGCGTGGACTGAGAGGAGATTGCCGGGCGACCACCGGCAAAGTAACGCTATCGGAGAGAAAGCGTGAGGCAGGGGAAGGACGCGGGCAAGTTGAGAGCAAGGGTAGGAGAGGCCGTGGAGGGTGATGGATATAGTGTGTGGATGCGAGAGAGTCCTGATAAGAGAGGTTGAGAGGAGAGAAAGAGTCTAGCTACCGGATTACCGAAGGAGAGATGAGTAACCCGATGGGAGGGGGGGGGGGTCTCAGGATATGCAGTGATGGGACGGAGTAGATTGCTGGAGAGACATTCCCGAGAACGAGAGGAGTCGGATAATAGGAGAGAGGAGATGCGAGAGTGAGAGAGGGAGTAGCACGAGAGGGAGAGGAGGAACGGAGAAGTAGAGGGAGGGAGAGGGGCGGGAGGGGGGGGTAAGGAAGGGCATATCTAGGTTTTTTTCGAGGGATTAAAGGAATAAGAAAATCATCTGCTTTTTTTAAATTATTCCGGACGTCACCCATGTGTTATGCAGTTGTGTAGTTTTGTCATTCCTGTTGCTCATCGGCACATCAATGGCTACTCTTATGAAAAGCAGTGAACGGCCGTCTTTGAATGTAGGAGCATTCTTGTTTCGCACATACCCCTCGGGCTGACATAATAAACACAAGTGTGTGTCGTGTGGAGACACCTACGGCATCTTTGGGCACCGTACAGTTCCCCGATCAGCGTGATCTTGTGTTTGGGTGTTCACCTCAACACACACCAAACCTACTCACACATATACAAATCAAACACATCCATAACACTCTACACACAACCACACACAACTACACCACACACACACACAACACCACCACTCAACCCACACACTACAACTCACAACATCCTTTACACTCAAAACATCCCCACATCGTCTCTCAAACAACACATACAACCACACTCCTCTAAACTCTCTATATTGATATACTTGCCTCTCTGTTAGGTTTTCGTGTGAATATATCATTTTTAAAAATAGCGCTATTTGAAGAGACAAGATTCTAGCGCTTATTTAATTTTCATACGATTCTATCTTTTTATATATTAGTAGTTGTAGTCTTTGTATTAGTCTAATGAGCGCATAAAAGTGCAAGACCGTTTGCTGGGTGCAGGAAGGCGAGGAGGGGAGGGTCAAATTGAAAGGTTTAACCCCAGGTATTATTGTATCCTCTGTAATGACGAATGTGTCCTCAAGTATTTGTCTTACGGTTTTATTCCTTGTTCCTTTTTATTATCGTTATAGTAAAATAAACGTATGTGATGATTGGATGGATACAGATGCGTGATGTTGTAATTTGTTTGGTCCTGATCGAGTTTTTTTTGATGTTTTTTTTTTAACATTCTATTTAAAACATTTGTATTTTAAATGTGTGTCCGTGGGACGTGGAGCAGACGTGAGCGTCATGCGCTCAGGTGTGCTATGAGTATGTGTTTAGTGCCGCTCGAGTATTTTGTATATGTAGTAATTTGTCTTATTCATGTATTTCCTTTAGCGCTATTTCTTTGTCCCTTTTTTTTTCCCCTCACCCACCCTCCCCTAATCCTTTACCTTGGTTTTTTTTTCTTTTATCTCAATGGTTTTTTTATAATGAGTGCAAAATTGTGCGCGTGTAACCTTTGTATAATCATTACGAAATAATTTGTTTTCTTAGATTAGTTTGGCTTGGATGAAAAAAAAAGCAAATGCAGTTGCTTGACACTTCTCATGTACACTTCTGGAAACAAATTTTGGTCTTGACTTGAACTACACACACACACAACACACCACACACACCACAACCACACAACACTCACACACACACACACAACCCACACACAAACACTACACACACACACCTACACACCTACGACACACTACACACTACTCACATACAATCACACACTCACACACAGCACAAGATTGGATATCGCACGGGCCTCTTTCGGTAGAAATTAGCTTCCTAAGTCCCCATCATTGACTTTTGTAATTACTAGTGGAGAGAGATTTTTGCCAACTTTGTCTATCACCACCCTCTCTTCTCGTTCGTTTTTCCCCTTGTCTCATTCACCCTCTCTCATATTTCGGTCTTTTCACAGGTCTATCACCCTCTCTCTTTCGTTTTTCCACCTTGTCTATCCACCTCTCTCTTCGTTTTTCCCCATGGTCTATCACCCTCTCTCTTTCGTTTTCCCCCTTGTTCTATCCACTCTCTCTTCGTTTTTCCCCTTGTCTATCAACATCTCCTCTTCGTTGTTCCCACATGTGTATATCTACCCCCATCTCTTCATCTCAGTGTTTATTCCCTTGTACTAACTCTACTAGCTCTTAGTTTCTGTTTGTGTTTCGCTTCACCTTCTATACCTATTCCTTTCCTCCCGGGCTGTACCCTACCGGTGGTTTGTCTTGTGTCCTGTTTGTTGCGTTGCCCACCCTATAACCACATTACCCAGTCTACTCAGCTGTTTTCTTAGTAGTGCCAAATCTTGGCCTTAATATACTGTTCTCTTTATGCGTGACATGACAGCTTTTGTCTTGTTTGGTTTTCGGTTAACGGTTGTCCAAGGGTAAACACAGGTCTGGTGAGGGTATGGTTTCGTATACTCATGCGATGGGGTCTATCGCTGTGTATATAGCCGCACTTTGGTGCGAAGGGATCAGTTATTATATTTGGAGACTTAAGTTATGATAGTAGTTTGTATTATATGATTGTGGGTCTCCTTAGGTAATTTTAAGAATGATTTTATCGATTTTTGACTTGTTAAGTTATTTGAACGCTTGGTGCTGGTTTGTAATTATTATTATTTAAGAAGATATTTATATTTTTAATTATTTTGTATATTGAAGTGTATAATATTAATATGTATGTATAATAATGTAATCTATAGATTGTCGTATTATTATTACTGATGTTGTAACTAATAATACATAATATTGTTAAGAATGGGGGATGATGGTAATACTACTACTACATATAACTATCGTCTTATATCTACTACCTACGACTACTTCTATACTTTATCTACTACTACTAATATACTTCTACTAATAATTATAATATAATATTAATACTCTGTAATGTATGGATTTAGTAGCCTGAATCTTGTAATGCAATTAAATCAAGCGATCAGAAGACATGATTGGTTTTTTTTTTTTTATTTTGGTGGATATATGACCCTCCTCCCTCCTGCGTTCATGTTGTTGTGAGTGTGAGCGTTGTGAGTGTGTCGGAGTGTTGTGTGTGTCGTTGGTTTCGTGTGTGGTGTTGTGTGTGTCGTGTCTCATTTCTTGCGTGTTTATTTGTATCTGTGCGGTGCTTGTTCTGTGTGGTTCGTAGTCAGGTGGTGAGTGTAAGTGTGTATTGTGTTGTGTATATGGATGTGTGTGTGTGAGTTGTGGTGTATGTAGGTGTTGTGTGTGTGTGAGTGTGAGTGTGCATCGTGGGTGTGTGTTTGTGTGTGTGTTTGTGGCTGTCCCTGGCCCCTGCTGTGAGAGTGGCGTGGGTGTGTTTGGTTGTAACATGTGTGTGTACGTGTGTGTAGTGTGTGTGTGGGGGTGTGTGTCCAGGTGCTGTGTGATCTGTGTGGTGTGTGTGTTTTGCTCGTATGGTGTCGTGTGTGTATGTGTTGTGGTTTTTGTTGTAGTGTGTTTGTTTGTTTTGGTTTTTTGTGGCGACGGTTTGGGAAAACATTGATAGTGTCCGCCTTCACTCTTTTTTAAAGTTTTGTTTTTTTTTATCACTGGAGATGTTCTTTAAGCCTCGAGCTATCTCGCATCTTTAGCCACACGGCCCCCGGTTCTATGGGGCTTCAAATAGATAAAATAAAATGGGGGGGTGTCGTGGTCTGTGTGGGGTTTTTGTAGGTCCTATTTCATAGTTTTCGTTTATAATTTTCTGATTGACGGTGGTAGCTTGATGGTTTTGAGATTTGGAACTTGACGTGATTTTATCGGAGTTTTGGAATTAAATATAAAAGCATTTACGGCCCTGTGGTTCAAGCCGTCTTGGTCGGACAGATGGCTTTAGAAACAATTCTTGTATTTTTTTTTTCATTCCTCGGCAGTCTAGAGCTCAATGGATTTTAACGGTCATGGTGACATTTTTTGACGTAATGCCAATACTAAATAAAAAAATCGGGGTTTTTGTAGTGTGTGCCTTACCATGCTATGAAGTTAGCACCCGCATTCCGATTCGGGGAGTAATGAAACGAAAGCTGCTGTTATATATTCTTTACGAGTCTATATGCATGCCTAGCCGCCTAGTGTTCCATCACACCTCCACAGTCTGGCCGCTATGTAATGACATATATATCACTATGATGTCAACAGAATGATATTCCACTGATATTAGATGTCTTGTGTAGTCTGCTGACCGCAAAATGCGACTTCATTGTGAAGGTTATGTAGATGTATTCTGCACGTGTATTGAGACCGCCTCCCCTCCAAGAGGAGTCGAGAGGTGGAGAGTATGAAGGTACGTGATTACGCAGATTGACTGAGAGTATCACTCGAGCCGTAGACGATGACCCTCCTAGGTTCCGATCGGGGTTGAGGTCCTAGAGAGTCGACGAGACGACCGCGCATGAGAGAGGTATGAGATACGAAGACTAGAGAAGCGAGAGCGGAGAAGGAGGAAGGAGAGAAGGGGACGAGCGGACGGGGGGGAGGCGGAAGAAGGAGGGGGAGGGATGTGGAGGAGGGTGACGACGCGGAAGGTGGGATGGGCGAGGGTGAGAGGAGCTTACAGGGGGAGGAACGATGAGAGATAGGAGAGAGAGAGGGGGGGGCGGGGAGAGTGAGAGAAAGAGAGAAGAGACAGACATAGAGAGAGTATGGAGATGAGAGATCAAGAAGAGAGAAAGAGATTGCGACGAGTCGTAATAGGAGGTGACGTAGGAGGAATGAGAGCAAGAGGAGCAGAGAGAGAGATAGAGAGCTGTGCGCTTGAGGAACGCTAGGGAGGGAGAAGATATAAAGTGAACAGTTATTCATTGATTCTTATTGGTTTTATGCAAAGCTATCTCCGGCTGTCAGTTGTGTGCTTGCACTAAATTTGCGTGCTTTTATTTCTTTGCCTTCATTGGTGCCGTGTGTTGTTTTTTGTTAAAGGTTGACAAAAATCAATAAAAAAATAAAAAAGACATAATGATTTTCTAGGCATTTCAATATATTTTATGCCTTTGACTCGTTAGATGTGGAACGAAAAGGAGATACGGGATGGACTGTATTGTATAGTATTGCATTGCTTTTTTGCTGTTTTTATAATTAGTTGTTTAATACTGTATGGTTATTGCCTTTTCTGTATTGTATGTGGTGTTGTGTTGTTTGATGTTTTTATATGTGCTGTTGGCAATGTTTTTTTTGATTTTTGGTTTCAGTTTTTGTTATTGTAATGGTATTGTGTTTGTGTTTGTGTTGTGACGCTCGATCGAACCGTCATGTTTCGTGGATTGCGCTGGGTTTGGCTCTTGGGTTATTGGTTTGTATTGTATCTATGTATGCGTTTGCATTGTGTATGGTTTTGACTCGACCTTCACTTGTAAGATATAACTATCCCTGTGTATTAATTGTATAGATGTTGGTTGTCTTTGGTTTTTCTTGTATAGGTAATCGCATTTGTATTGTATTGTGCTCGGAGCATAAGATTCCGTGATACCGAGGAAGAAAAGGATGCAGCCCAGGCAGGGACAGACCTGCGTCACAGACTTGCCATTTTGTTGCCCTCCTTGCCATAGGATATTGTCTGTCATTGCCGTGTCAGACTGCCTGCGAGATGATTTGCGCAAGTATATTGCTATTACTTGAGGGGGGACGGGGATGTAAAGCCTTTAGTGGTTTTGCTTTGTACATTTGGCTGAATAGGCGCAACTATGAACGACACCCGGGTTCGATTCCGTTCATAGGGGGTTATTTTCCCTGGACGCTCTTAGCAATCAAAGTTGCAGATCCTCACTTCCCCAAGATGTCTTTCGGATGCATCAATGAACTATAAACCACAGGTCCCACGTGTGAGCGAATACGCACGCTGCAAATCTTGCGCACACGGTAAAATCCTCGCTCCCGCTTTTTCGTTATAGAGTTAGCCATTGTATAAGGCTGCCGGGTCCGGATGTGGGGGGAACCTCCCGATGACAGGAATGTTCAAAACCGCCATACAACATGGGGATAATGGATGTAAATAATAAAACATATGAGTGCTTTTCCTTTGATCCTCGAGTTTATATAACAGAATAAAAAATTGAAAAAAAAAAATAAAAAATTGTCAATTCTTGTTGCTATAAGTTGCTATTGTTTGCGTTTATGCTTTATGGATTATTTTTGTTGTTGTTGTTTATTTGTTTTTTTTACATTTATTTCGTCTCTTTCTCGGTCTTTGTTGCAGTGTTTTCTATATGCACTGTCGTGGTTTTGTGCTCAGTGTTGTATTGTTTCTTTGCCTGTATTGTATTATATTGTTTGTAATTACACCTTCTTAAGTCAACCGGAGATTTCTTTGCGTCATGAATTTTTGGGTGCTCTACTCCGGTGAGACGTGCGTTCCGCCACAAGAGCAGGCGCCCACCTTTTTCGTTTTTTTGTTTGCCTGTCTGCTATGTGTATTAGTTTCCTTACAAGAGAGCTATTTTCGTCAGAATTTTGTCAGGGTGTGTGCGGTACCTGTGGAACTACTGAATCCTAACCTTCATAAATTATTGGATGACCGATAGACTAGGAAAAGATAGATACATAAATAGATACATAAATAGATAGATTAGATAGATACATAGACAGGACAGTAGATAAAGTGATGGGAGAGATAGGATAAGATAGACAGAATTATAGTTAGATGACAGGTGGACAGACAGACAGATAGGACGATAGTTAGATAGTCTTAGATATAGTATTATCGACGCTTGAGAGCGAGAGCTTGAAGAGAGAGAGTGAGAGACGAGACGAGATGATGATGAGTGGAGGCGAAGATGAGGCTCCGTGGGATCAGCTGGAGATTTCGAGATTGGACGATGAGTTTTCAGCACGTGGTGAGTGCTACAAGTTGAGTTATTCGGATCATGTGAGAAAGAGCAGGGACGACTGATTCACACCGAGGAACGTTCTGTGATCGAGACGAGTGATAGAGATGCGCCTGGAAGAGAGTTTCGAGTCCCCTGCCGGACGGAGAGAGAGAGTGAGATGCTCGGATGGAACTGAGGTTGACGACTTTTATGAGGTCCCGGAGACTGAGGACAGCGGAGAGAAGAGAGAGAGACGAGAGAAAGGACAGATAAAATGCGTGGAGGAGCCGTGGACGAGAGAGAGAGAGGACGAGTGGATACAGCGAAGCTTGGCTGATCCGATGGTGAGATGATGGGTGAGGAAGAGGAGGATACCGGATGAGTTGAGATTGGCGGAGATCAGGGACTGAGAGAGAGTATGAGGAAGAGGGCGAGAGACTGGGAGACGATTGAGAGGAGATCATGGGCGAGAGTAGTCTAGTGAGAGAGAGGAGATTGTGGAGTCACCCGAAAGTATCGAGGAGAGAGACGGAGCGGAGCGTGCAGAGAACGGATGAGAGTGGACCAGAGAGACAGAGACCACACAGAGGCACACAGAGGACACTCCAAAAGACAGAGGAGAACATGAATAAGGAACAAGAACAAGAACAAAGGAGGGGGGGAAAACAAGGCGCGCGAAACTGTTAGTGATACTGAGTTACACCGGTGCCAAGTGGGTTAGGCACTTTCATTCTTCTTCTTCTTCTTTGTAATAAAAAAGCAACCCCAAAACAAACAAACAACACAACCTCTGAATTTGTGTTACCGTGAATTGAAGCTACTGGGTGAATTGGTCCTTTTGTCCAGTGGCCCAGACGCGCTCACATGCTCTATCGTGCCTGCTGTGAGAAAAAGCAATAAAATCACCTCCCGCCTATGCTGCTACCAGTTCCACTTGTTGTGTTGCCAGTGGCAACTCGTCACCCGCGTAATCGCCATTGGCACACGCCACACGCGGAAAAGAGCAGCCATGACACGAGGTTTGTAGCGCAAGGAATGCACCTTATCTCTGGCCTTTTCGTGTGAAGGATAGTGGGCCTCTGCCTAGCATTTTAATGTTTTAAAAGAAGGGCACAGTGTACCGTTTTTTTAATTAAAATCATATTTTAAGCGTTTTATGTGTGTTATTCTTATTTCGAGGGGGGCGATAATGTAGGTATAATGCAATTCCTGTGCGGCTTCTTTCATTCTTCAGTCGGTCTCTGTGTGTATATGCAGGTGTTGGTATAAATTGTCATCCGACCGTTCCCCCATCACGGCTCGCAATGGGGACCTTACTACTTTTGTAAAAAAGAAAAAAAGCCGCGAAACGGGTTTTATAACGTTGTGCGCTCCAAAGGATGTTTGACGTGCGTTCGCACACGGGTTCCTTTGTAGTATGTCATGTTAGTTTGTATGTCTTGTTATGTTATGTTGTATGGTCATGTACGGTTTAGTATGCTTATGTATGTATGCATGTAGATACTGTATATTGTTGTTGTTGCGGCCAGGTTGCTCTTGTGTTGTTGTTGTTTTGTTGTTTGTTGTTGCCCGTCTAATATAACAATTTGGGAAGTATAGTATCCGTCAAAGTGTAATGAGATAATCCACTCCGTTACAGCACCAACAACTCCACTTCGCCCATCCTACTCACACACTCCCACACCTCACTCACACCACCACCACCACCCCACATCCGCCTTACACACCACACACACTACACCTCTCACACACACACATCACCACACCACACTCACACTCACACACACACACTACACAAACACACACTCCAACACACAAACATAAACACACACACACAATCCACCTGCCTCCTCCAACCCCCACCCCAACACACTCTACACACACAATCACACTCCACACACACACCACACACACACCCACACTCTACACACACCTCTACATACTCCACACACAATACACAACACACACACCTCACACTCTCACATCACTTAGATATATTTTTCTTAACTACAGCATTCCCCTTCGCCTTTTCCGCCTTTATTTGTCCCTGTATTTCAAGAGTTTTTCTTCTTTCAGAATATCAGTCAATCTGTGCTGAGATACACAGTGCTTTTAACTACTAATTTCACGAGACGGATGCACCAGGAATAACCCTGGTTGGTTAGCAACGTTGCAAGGCTCTTGTAATCTGTTGACCTGGTTCGAATTTCGTTCAATGGGTGATTTTTGCACCCCTGGAGTTAACATCAGTGCTGACTCCACTCCCCTTCCCCACGCCCCATACCCTACATCCCCCCCCCCCCCCCCCCCCCCACACCCCGCACCCCCCCCCTTAAAGTCATTGGATTGTGATATAAACCCGTTGGTCCCAGTGTTGTGCGGCGAAAACGCACGCGAACACCTTGCATCATACTCATTAAAACATGTTCCACTTTTCGAAAAGCGTACCTAGGTATATTGCGTGCCGCTGGGAATCTGATGACAAAATGAGACAAAACTGTCATGCACACGGGGAGATTTTGATTGGATTGGTAAAAGACCGCCCCCCCCCCCCCCCCCCCCCCCCCCCCCCCACCCCCCCCCCCCCCCCCCACGCGCAAGTAGTAGCGTGCTCTCATTCGGTTCCCTCCTTAAATCAAGATCGGACCTAACAGTCTCTAACTCGCATTATTTTAGCGAGTAACTAACGGGACTAACCCCTAATCTAGCTAACTAGCTAATCTTAATAACTAGCATAAAGTAACTTACTAGCTAACTAGACATACTTAACTAGCCTAACTAACTAGCTAACCAGTCTAACTACACTAACACCTTGACCTAGTCTAGCTAACAACTAAATAACTTATCCTAACGAGAATGACCTTATCTAACTGCAAACCTGCTAATATATTATATTAGTTTATATACCCGAAACCAATCAATTCTTATTATTCATAGCCAACTCAGTTAGCAGGATTGGGAGCACTCACAACTGTAGTTTCCTCTCACGGATCCAAATTCCTCTTGAAACCTATACGGGGCAGAGAAGAAGACCCAATCATTATTGGGAGAATATGCCGAGCAGAAGCTGCAAACATTCGATCGTTTCGATGGATTGCGGTCTGCGGAATCATATCAACTGTATCCTTTACTTGAATCCACTATTTCTATTTTTATTTTATTTTTTTCTTTATTCTCATTATTTGGTATGAGATAATGGGATTTTAAGCAATCATGTGTAGTTTCTTTAATCCCAGTCACCCGCTTGATTGCTTGCAAGGTTTTGTGAAATTGTGTCCAATCGCGTTTCACCCCCGGCACCGGCACGGCCTACTCTTACGAAATTGCGGAACCGGATTTAACGTCTAAGGGTGCGCAAGATGTTTGCGTGCGTTCTCTCGCTACACAGGGCCTCGGTTTTATGTTTGTGCTGTGTGTGGTGGTGTCGAATTGAGTGGTGTTGTTTTATATGTGTGTGTTCTGTGTGTGTGTTGTGTGTGTGCCGCGTGTTCGGTTGTGTGGGTATTAGTGTGTGTGTGTGTTTTTGCGTTGTTGTTGGTGTCATATGGGTCATGTCAAATTCTAGTATTTCCAGTTGGTACTCTTGATATACGATCTTCGCATTTTGATTTTCTTCCCTCATTCTTTTACTTAGCATAATCCTCGTCTTACTCTCTTTCTTCTTCTTCTATCCTTTCTTTACTTCCGTCTTGCTTCATCTCTTCTTCTTTCTTCTTTATGTGTTCTTTTCTTTCTTCTTCTTCTCTCTTCTTCTTCTTCTTATTCTTCTTTTTCTTCGTCTTCTTCTTTATTCTCTTCTTCCTTCTTCTTTCTTCTTCTGTTTTCTTTCGCAATTCTTTGAATTCTTTTTTCTTCTTTTTCGCAGTATTTGCCTTCGCATTTCTCTCTTCTTTGCTATTCTCATCCTCCTTCCCACCTCCTCATCCTCCATCAATACCGAATCCAACACTTTTTTTTTTTCCTTAACCTCCCTCCTACACCTCCTCCTGTTGTGCTGGGCAATTCCTGGGACACCTCCGCTTCGCCGATAATTAACCCCCCACTTACCAGAATGACTTTTTTTCGTTGTTATGCCGTCCATCGTTTCAGTCTTTTCTTCCCATCGGGTTTTGTGAGTAACATTGCCGCCATATGGCCTGTGAAGTGTAAGGTATTGAAGGACACTCTTTTTATGCTTTGTTTTTTGGTGTCTGTGTGTGTGTGTGTGTCTCCTCTCTCCCCTCACCCCTCCCCCCACCCTCTCGTCTCTCTCTCTCTCTCCCTCCCCTCCTCGCTCTCTCAATCTCTCCTCTGTCTCTCTCGTCTCTCTGGTCTCTCACTTCTCTCTCTCTCTCTCTCAGGCATTATAGCCTGCTAAGGGACGGAATGATCATGCGACTTATTCTGCAGATTGAAATGATTTCCTGTCTGTTCGTGGAAGCTAATACGGCAGCACATAAAAATATGCATTTATGTGGATCAAACTTTCGTTCTATTTATGATACTATTTAATATATATATTTATTTATATATATTATATATATATTCTTGTATATTTATATTTTTTTATTATTTATATACTTATTTATGTATGTAATATGATATAATGTTTTGCCTCTGTATTACGCTCGTTCGTAATAATATCACTATATATATATATATTAATAGATATTTATTCATATATTAAATAGATATACATATATATTATATATTTCATTTATATCGCTTGTTTTCGAAGCGGGCATACATGCATACTTTTGTTTGTTCAATTTGGCCATTTTTCTAGTGGACCACATCTACCCCTTCTGAAGACAAAAAAATAGGCACATAGTTTTGTTTTTTCTTTTTTGTTTAGCTAAAAGGACAACGAAATTATTATACAACTTTGTGGAGATAGGTCGTCCGGGATTGTTTATATTCTATTCTGTTTATTTCAAATAGGTAAATAAAAAAACTTATGATGAGTTTGGTACGACAATATGGATGGGTATTGCAGGTTGTACCTTTTCAATGTTTTCATCTGTTCGTAAGTTTTTTTACACCCACATATATAACACTCTGCCTCCCTAACTGTATCTCACCTGGGAAAACAATGTGACTGATGACGGCTGCCCTGTGCAAGGCGCACACACGCTGGATGCGAATTCTTGTGTATGTCTTTTTTCTTCAAGTAGCTTGCATACTATTCAAGCTGAGTTTCCAAATTGCTGTCAATACGGTACACCTTGCTACTCCTTTAAGGGTCAGGGGAGGTAAAGCCTAACGAGGGAAGGAAGACTGGAGACGCCCGTCTCTGAATATGCTGGACCCCTTGAGCACTTGTGAAGTTTAACGGTCTCTGAGTTTGCATCCTTCCTCTTCGACCACAGCCGGTTATTGGATACCTTTTTTTCCTCAATCTTGTCGAGCATTTTTCTGAAGGGCTCTATTGTCAATTTTTTTAATCTTTGTTTTTAATTAGGCTTTTTGAGCAACATTAGCACGGCATGAAGAGGCTTGTATGGCTGAATCTGATGGAAATATCAACATAACATTTTATCAATGATTTAACTATTTTGAATGTTCGACACTTTGCGCACTAGGTTACGTTAAAAAGCTCTTGATCTCTGGCTATGCACACCAGGAGTGGTGAACTTTGATGTGGATATTGGTTTTTATTTGTTGACGAGAGTCGCTCAAAGTATAATGGAACGATTCTACTACAGAAAGAAAAGGATACCGCGACGGGGGGAGTGGGGAAGTGGCTGCAAAAATATTCAGTTGGTGCCCCACTCGCGGTATGGGACTACGGACAGCTCGACGATCCACCCCCAGTGAAGGTGAATGCTGTTGTGGTTGAACATGTTCGTCTTTTGTGTGAAGCCGAGGAACAAATGGTTGAACGTGTCGATGTCGGCAAAGATGTTTCAGCCTCCTAATAACAACACGTTTGTCAGTATTCGTCTACTGTAACTGGGGACTACTGATTTACAGTGTCAACATGAATTAATAATGATGCGTGGTTATTTGTGGGACGATAGAGCGTACGGCGTTTTTTTTTTTCCTTTTATTTTTTAGCTGATTACTTTCATTTTCTTTTAATTTTTATCCCAGACAAATTCGATACGTCTTTGAAATTGTTCAAGTTAACAGTCCATGAATGAGGAAGGGGTGGGAGGCCTTGTTATGTAGCCATTTGTTGGTGGTTTTGGTTTGTGGGGGGGTTGGAGGTGGAGAGAGGCGGAAGGGGCACACCTGCGTTCTAGGATGCACAGGAATAGACAGCACTACGGCTCTGAATACAATCTTAAAAAAAACAACCCTTTTTATTCAATTTTTTTTGTTACATTGCACAGGTATAAGGATATTAAAAAACATATTTGGCTGAGAGAGAGAGGGAGGGAGAGGAGTGTGAGGATGAGAGAGAGGAGAGTGAGCGAAGATTGATGGAGGAGAGTGGTGAGAGGATACGAGGAGAGAGAGAGAGATGGGTAGTTGGGGGGAGGAAGTATGAGGAGAGAAGAGTTTGACGAGGAGAGGAAGAGAGAGTAGAGGAGGAATCGATGAGAGGATGGATGGGGCGATGAGAGTGAGAGGAGAGACCAGAGACTGAGTGTCTAAAGTGGGACAGCCTGGCAGCAGAGTGGACTGACTGAGAGTGTCCTAAATGGGCACAATAGCTCTCATACAGGCATGACATGCTCGGTTTTTGTTATACATTCTGGGCACTGCACTAAAACAGGATCAGGTTTGGCTGTTTTTACACATTTGTTATAAGTATATTAGTGGTCATATTTTTTTCAACAGATGGTCTCCATATGCATGGACCCCCCGAAGAGACAACATTGATATTCATAAATTTCTGAATCAGGTTTTGGCCTTACTGTTATCATCAGTGGTTGATATGAATCAATCTTATAAATGAACACTTGTTTGTTTACATTTAAGTTCGTTCGAGATATGTTCCTCAGTAAGATGTCTGTATCGTAATCTGTTGATTGTATACATGAAATGGTATAGGCTATTACTATTATATTTACAATGTATGAATGTATTGTATTGGCCTCGATAGTAGCCAGAATAAAATATAAAAATGGTCTTTCAATAATTATTTTTCTGTCACATCGAGCAAACAGCCAGAACACCTGTTTTTATTCAGATTGTACTCCTTTCACCACCATTTTTCATTCAGTACTTCCGTAAGGCCTGCCTAACATTATATAAACCATTCTGTGCATTGACCCATATTACTTGGTGCTTATAATATACCTGTTACTGCATTTATGTATTTGCAAAAAGTGCAGATGTAATAAGTCATGTCAGTCATAGCCCATTCTCTTTACAGTACAACCGTTGGTCCTCCCTAAGTCACCTGTGCAATGATCATATGCTGGAGAGCCCATTTCATTTTTACGTCAAGAAATACTTCGTTTGTATCACTCGCTTGACCCTTCATGCGTGTGAGGGGGCTGGGCTGTGGGTTATTTCTTTAGCTCTCCACTTGTTGCCGTCCAGTTCAGGATCCAATCCTTCAAGTCTGTCTTTGCACATGTGCACAAGCTGCACCACCTTTGTGAGCTCTTTTGGCTTTTTATTTTCTTTTTTTCATTTCGTGGATTACGTGAACAGGACATCGTCTCTCTCTGCTCTCTCATCTCTTCTCTCCTCTCTCTCTCCTCTCTCTCTCTCTCTCTTCTCTCTATGCTGTCTCTGTTCTCTCTCTCTTGGTCTCTCCTCTCCCTCCCTCTCTCTCTCTCTCTTATCTCTCCTCTCTCTCTTTCTCTCTCTCTTGGGTGTGTATGTGTTGGGTGTTGTGTGTATTGTCCGAGCGGTAATTTGTGTGTGTGTGTGTCTGGGTGGATGTTTGTCTGTTCTTGTGTCTGTTTTTGGTTGATCTTTTTCTTCATAAAACTTGGTGAGAGATGGACGTTTTCTATTAAAAACGAGTTGGTTGGTGGTTTGGGTGGATTAGGGGAGTTTATGAGGTTGTGTATATTGTGGGTGGAGTGGGCACGCGAGCTCACTGACATGGGTAAAGCGAGACCCCAGCATCCCGTCACATTGGGTCAATAAAACGATACAGATTCATTGCCTCTCTCGACCATTGTTTTTAGTGATTTTTACCATGAATGTTTGAATATGGGGTTAATGCGCCACACAACCAACACTTTAACACTAAATACTACGTAAAAATTCTGCGTTTTCAGTGGTCGTTTTTATTAGACATCCTCTCTGTCTTGAGATGTATCACGCTTGAGGTGCTGGTTCTCTACCAGAGGCCAAATAACTTGATGACTTGTTTCTGAGCTACTCTTTTAGCTTTTAGGTTGCTTGTTGCTTTATGGCTATGTGTCGCATATGTGTGATTTCATTTGATATTTAAATTGTTGTGTTGAAAACAACAATTAATCAACTACTTACTATCATAGTGGTTACTTGGTATCTTTTCTTATGCTGTGGTGATACAGGCCTTCAATTTGATAAAGGGGTAAATAATATAAATACCCCCAACCTGCTATGCTTTTTTTCTATTCCGCATTACCAGCTGATAAACACCAATATATTTTGTATGTTGTTTTTGATGTTTTTATTCCCAATATATTGTATCTCCGACTCAGATGCTTACAGATTAAATGTTATCTGCAGAGAAATGTCGTCAGTGGTTTTGTTTGTTGTTGTGTTGTTGGTGCGTGTCGACTCTTTTTTGAAGGATTAATTATCACGGTTTGAAGAGCAACCATTTTTTCACGAATTTCAATAGAAACGGGAGGAAACAAGATTTCTAAGAATATTTAATTGGCAGATCTCGGGGCACACGAGCGTAATGTGCACTCGCGTGCGCTGCGTGCGTGCGATTTCGTCCCATACGGGAGTGAGTGACTGTGTGTATGTGTCGTGTGTTGTGAATGTGCGTGTGTGTGTAGGCTGCCCTGTGTCGAATCTGTGTGTGTGTGGTTTAAGGATTTAGTCATTTATCTGTTAGGTCGAGACTTTGAACAAAATCGTTAGTAAGTGTTGAATGAGGGGATTGGGGGCGGACGGGTCATGATGTAATTTAGGTTTGAATAATAGTTCAGGCACTGCCATTACAATACATACTATCACTTACATACTATTAACATTCATACATTCATACATACATACATACATACTTAACATATGGCATCAATAATGCATACATACATTCATACTTACCAAATTAATCACTCTAACATACATAACATACATACATGACATACATACATTACTCTTCACTACATACATAATACATACATACAGACTTACTTAAATACATACCACATACATACATACGCATTACAAATGCATGACATAGATGATATGAGAAGAGAGACGGAGAGACGAGATGGAAGTTGGATGATTGACGGAGAAACGACTCGTGCAGAGGGAGAGGAGGGCTTGAGAAACGAAGGAGCGAACTAGCGAGCGTGGACTGAGAGGAGATTGCCGGGCGACCACCGGCAAAGTAACGCTATCGGAGAGAAAGCGTGAGGCAGGGGAAGGACGCGGGCAAGTTGAGAGCAAGGGTAGGAGAGGCCGTGGAGGGTGATGGATATAGTGTGTGGATGCGAGAGAGTCCTGATAAGAGAGGTTGAGAGGAGAGAAAGAGTCTAGCTACCGGATTACCGAAGGAGAGATGAGTAACCCGATGGGAGGGGGGGGGGGTCTCAGGATATGCAGTGATGGGACGGAGTAGATTGCTGGAGAGACATTCCCGAGAACGAGAGGAGTCGGATAATAGGAGAGAGGAGATGCGAGAGTGAGAGAGGGAGTAGCACGAGAGGGAGAGGAGGAACGGAGAAGTAGAGGGAGGGAGAGGGGCGGGAGGGGGGGGTAAGGAAGGGCATATCTAGGTTTTTTTCGAGGGATTAAAGGAATAAGAAAATCATCTGCTTTTTTTAAATTATTCCGGACGTCACCCATGTGTTATGCAGTTGTGTAGTTTTGTCATTCCTGTTGCTCATCGGCACATCAATGGCTACTCTTATGAAAAGCAGTGAACGGCCGTCTTTGAATGTAGGAGCATTCTTGTTTCGCACATACCCCTCGGGCTGACATAATAAACACAAGTGTGTGTCGTGTGGAGACACCTACGGCATCTTTGGGCACCGTACAGTTCCCCGATCAGCGTGATCTTGTGTTTGGGTGTTCACCTCAACACACACCAAACCTACTCACACATATACAAATCAAACACATCCATAACACTCTACACACAACCACACACAACTACACCACACACACACACAACACCACCACTCAACCCACACACTACAACTCACAACATCCTTTACACTCAAAACATCCCCACATCGTCTCTCAAACAACACATACAACCACACTCCTCTAAACTCTCTATATTGATATACTTGCCTCTCTGTTAGGTTTTCGTGTGAATATATCATTTTTAAAAATAGCGCTATTTGAAGAGACAAGATTCTAGCGCTTATTTAATTTTCATACGATTCTATCTTTTTATATATTAGTAGTTGTAGTCTTTGTATTAGTCTAATGAGCGCATAAAAGTGCAAGACCGTTTGCTGGGTGCAGGAAGGCGAGGAGGGGAGGGTCAAATTGAAAGGTTTAACCCCAGGTATTATTGTATCCTCTGTAATGACGAATGTGTCCTCAAGTATTTGTCTTACGGTTTTATTCCTTGTTCCTTTTTATTATCGTTATAGTAAAATAAACGTATGTGATGATTGGATGGATACAGATGCGTGATGTTGTAATTTGTTTGGTCCTGATCGAGTTTTTTTTGATGTTTTTTTTTTAACATTCTATTTAAAACATTTGTATTTTAAATGTGTGTCCGTGGGACGTGGAGCAGACGTGAGCGTCATGCGCTCAGGTGTGCTATGAGTATGTGTTTAGTGCCGCTCGAGTATTTTGTATATGTAGTAATTTGTCTTATTCATGTATTTCCTTTAGCGCTATTTCTTTGTCCCTTTTTTTTTCCCCTCACCCACCCTCCCCTAATCCTTTACCTTGGTTTTTTTTTCTTTTATCTCAATGGTTTTTTTATAATGAGTGCAAAATTGTGCGCGTGTAACCTTTGTATAATCATTACGAAATAATTTGTTTTCTTAGATTAGTTTGGCTTGGATGAAAAAAAAAGCAAATGCAGTTGCTTGACACTTCTCATGTACACTTCTGGAAACAAATTTTGGTCTTGACTTGAACTACACACACACACAACACACCACACACACCACAACCACACAACACTCACACACACACACACAACCCACACACAAACACTACACACACACACCTACACACCTACGACACACTACACACTACTCACATACAATCACACACTCACACACAGCACAAGATTGGATATCGCACGGGCCTCTTTCGGTAGAAATTAGCTTCCTAAGTCCCCATCATTGACTTTTGTAATTACTAGTGGAGAGAGATTTTTGCCAACTTTGTCTATCACCACCCTCTCTTCTCGTTCGTTTTTCCCCTTGTCTCATTCACCCTCTCTCATATTTCGGTCTTTTCACAGGTCTATCACCCTCTCTCTTTCGTTTTTCCACCTTGTCTATCCACCTCTCTCTTCGTTTTTCCCCATGGTCTATCACCCTCTCTCTTTCGTTTTCCCCCTTGTTCTATCCACTCTCTCTTCGTTTTTCCCCTTGTCTATCAACATCTCCTCTTCGTTGTTCCCACATGTGTATATCTACCCCCATCTCTTCATCTCAGTGTTTATTCCCTTGTACTAACTCTACTAGCTCTTAGTTTCTGTTTGTGTTTCGCTTCACCTTCTATACCTATTCCTTTCCTCCCGGGCTGTACCCTACCGGTGGTTTGTCTTGTGTCCTGTTTGTTGCGTTGCCCACCCTATAACCACATTACCCAGTCTACTCAGCTGTTTTCTTAGTAGTGCCAAATCTTGGCCTTAATATACTGTTCTCTTTATGCGTGACATGACAGCTTTTGTCTTGTTTGGTTTTCGGTTAACGGTTGTCCAAGGGTAAACACAGGTCTGGTGAGGGTATGGTTTCGTATACTCATGCGATGGGGTCTATCGCTGTGTATATAGCCGCACTTTGGTGCGAAGGGATCAGTTATTATATTTGGAGACTTAAGTTATGATAGTAGTTTGTATTATATGATTGTGGGTCTCCTTAGGTAATTTTAAGAATGATTTTATCGATTTTTGACTTGTTAAGTTATTTGAACGCTTGGTGCTGGTTTGTAATTATTATTATTTAAGAAGATATTTATATTTTTAATTATTTTGTATATTGAAGTGTATAATATTAATATGTATGTATAATAATGTAATCTATAGATTGTCGTATTATTATTACTGATGTTGTAACTAATAATACATAATATTGTTAAGAATGGGGGATGATGGTAATACTACTACTACATATAACTATCGTCTTATATCTACTACCTACGACTACTTCTATACTTTATCTACTACTACTAATATACTTCTACTAATAATTATAATATAATATTAATACTCTGTAATGTATGGATTTAGTAGCCTGAATCTTGTAATGCAATTAAATCAAGCGATCAGAAGACATGATTGGTTTTTTTTTTTTTATTTTGGTGGATATATGACCCTCCTCCCTCCTGCGTTCATGTTGTTGTGAGTGTGAGCGTTGTGAGTGTGTCGGAGTGTTGTGTGTGTCGTTGGTTTCGTGTGTGGTGTTGTGTGTGTCGTGTCTCATTTCTTGCGTGTTTATTTGTATCTGTGCGGTGCTTGTTCTGTGTGGTTCGTAGTCAGGTGGTGAGTGTAAGTGTGTATTGTGTTGTGTATATGGATGTGTGTGTGTGAGTTGTGGTGTATGTAGGTGTTGTGTGTGTGTGAGTGTGAGTGTGCATCGTGGGTGTGTGTTTGTGTGTGTGTTTGTGGCTGTCCCTGGCCCCTGCTGTGAGAGTGGCGTGGGTGTGTTTGGTTGTAACATGTGTGTGTACGTGTGTGTAGTGTGTGTGTGGGGGTGTGTGTCCAGGTGCTGTGTGATCTGTGTGGTGTGTGTGTTTTGCTCGTATGGTGTCGTGTGTGTATGTGTTGTGGTTTTTGTTGTAGTGTGTTTGTTTGTTTTGGTTTTTTGTGGCGACGGTTTGGGAAAACATTGATAGTGGTACGGGTGTTGGCGTTGGGGACGGGAAGTCGTGGTCAGAGCACTGCTTTCCCAGCCAAAGGAAAAGCAGTTTTCGAGCGTGGTTACAATTGGATGGGAAAAGAAAATTTTTTTTTCCGATGGTACTTGGGTGTGTTTTGGCGCCTTGGCTTCGACAGTACGCCCTCAGTCCCCCCAGCGGTAAATGGCTACGACCTCTTTAGGGTCAGGAAGGTAAAGCGCGAGGAGAGAGAGATGGGCGCCCGCCCGAATATGCTTGGCTCTAGAGAAGTGAGGTCATCTTGAGTATCCCCTGGTCTCTGAACGACACTAGGATTATGGCACCTTTTCTTTTTTCTTACTGTTGTTGTTGCTCGGTGTTCTTGTTGATGCAAGATGATGATGATTAATGACGATGACGATGGTAACTCGATGTGATGATTATGAATCGCATCGTGATGATGATGTAATATGGGATAATACGCGTTGATGAGATGGGTGTGATCTGGTGATGATGTGATGTGATTGAAGATGTTTATGAATTTCATGTTGATGATGTGTGCTGTCATTCTAGTTGACTGCTCTGATGAAAAAAGCAAAGATCCTATATCAATGAAAATCTTGGAAATAAAATGATGACTTCGACTTTGACTTTGCTCTTGAACTTGTGTTGTGTGGTTTGTATGCCGATTCTTTTTTTCTCAATTAAAAGAAATATTCATGCACAAAAGAGGAATGGCTCCAGGAGCAACGTTTCTGTCTTATTGCGTTTTGAAATGTGACCTTCTTTTTAGCAGCGTTTGTATTGAAACGGGTCATTTTAAAACATTAGTAGCAGCAGATTATTCTGTCTGTGAAATGAGATTGTCTGTCTGTCCTGACTATTGTCTGTCTGATGTCTGTTTTCTGATTGTCTGTCTTATCTGCACTGTTCTGTCTGTTACTATGTCTGTCGAATGTCTGTCTATCTGTCTGTCTGTCTGTCTGACTGTCTGTCTTTGTCTGTCTGACTGTCTGTCCGTCTGACTGTCTGTCCGTCTGACTGTCTGTCTGCTGGTCTGTCTGTCTGACGTCTGAATGTCTGTCTAACTGTCTGTCTGTCTGACTGTCTGTCTGTCTATTTGTTCTGTCTGACTGTCTGTCTGACTGTCTGTCTGTCTGTACTGTCTGTCTCTCTCTTCTCTCGTCTCTTCTGTCTCTCTTCTCTTCTCTTCTATTTCTCTCTCTCTCTCTCTTTTGTTTGTCTCTGTCTTTCCTCTGTCTCTCTGTCTTCGATGTGTTTGTGTGTGTGTGTGTGGAGGGGGGGGGGGGCAGAGTCTCTCTCTCTCTCTCTCTCTCTCTTCTCTCTCCCTCTCTCTCTCTTCTCTCTCTCCTCTCTCTCTTCTCTCTCTCTCTGTCTCTGTATTTACAGCTCACAATGTCAATGCTTGTTGCAGGTGTTAAAAACTACGATACGAAATCCGTGTTGTGACGATTCATTATTCTCCAGTTACTCAATCATTGTCTTAGTTACATGTGTTGTTCACCAAATTCTGTCTACATTGTTCCCTTGTGAATGAGGTTAAAAGCTTATCGCAATAAACTGTTTTTATTGATTGTCATTGTTGGTATTTTCTCTGTCTCTCTTTCTGTCTCTGTTTTGGTGTGTCTCTGTCTGTCTGTCTGTCTGACTGTCTGTCTATCTACTCTGCCCTGTCGTCTGTCTGTCTGTCTGTCTTCGTCCTCTCTGATCTCTCTGCTCTCTCTCCTCTCTCTCTCTCTCTCTCTCTCTCTCTCTCTCTCTCTCTCTCTCTCTCTCTCCCTCTCTCTCTCCTCGATTATGTGTGTTGTGTGTGTGTGTGTATGTGTGTGTGTGTTGGGGTGGAGTCTCTCTCTCTCTCTCTCTCTTCTCTCTCTCTCCTCTCTCTCTCACTCTCTTCTCTATCTCCTCTCTCTAACTGAAAAACAAAAACAAAAAGGCAAATCACAATAACAAACAAACAAAAAAACCCAAATCAAACCAGAACAAAAATCCCAATAGTTTACTTCATTCACTTAATGCATTCATGAACATGCCTTGGTTTATATGGAAGCAGTGACTTTGCCGGGGTGGGATAGGGAGTCTACTGAATAACTTCTTGCTCTTTATGTATAGGTACTGCATTTATTTATAGATGTGTGTAGACAGAGCAACTAATCCACACACACACTCGGAATTCAGTTACAGTTTCCAAAACGGTAATTCCCGTTATGAATCATTCTGCTGACATTCTTGGTAGTGGGGTGCTTTTATTCGTGGCTGTGATTATTATTAGACGAAGAAGTGTGTGTGTGTATGTGTGTACACACACACACACACACACACACACACAACACACACACACACACACACACACCACACACACACACACACACACAGAGAGAGACGAAGAGAGAGAATGAGGAGAGAGAGAGAGAGAGAGAGAGAGAGAGAGAGAGAGGGAGAGAGAGAGAGGAGAGGAGAGAGGAGAGAGAGATTGAGATTTAGGTTGAGTGCTATCTTACATTAAAAAAAAAAATCCACAACACGAATGTCACTCAACTCCTTTGTAGTTGAACTCTCAGACAGCAACCATTGTTGTCTGTCTGTAAGCGCCTGACAATTCAGACCCAGCGCATCCGACTTCGTGGTGGGAGAAAATTGTTATCTTTTAAGTCTTCCTGGAGAAAAAAAAGGCAGGACTGGACTAAAATGACAAAAAAATAGACAAGGACAAGTGGCTGAACTATAATGGTCCTGTTCTTGTCAAGGGGGAATTCCCAGACATCGTCATACATGCAGCACAGAGAAATAAAATTAGACAATCAATATCTTGAGCTCAGAGAAGACTGTAATCGGAGCTAAAATCAACAAATCATGCCCAAACCCAGCAACTTTAAAACGTTTGATTTTTATGACAAAATTCATCGTCTTATTTCGAGTTTAAAGGCAGAATAAAAAAAAAGTAATAATTTAAATCAGTCGTGTATTTTTGTACAACTCAACTGTAATTTTTACACAAGCTGTTTGGTAAAATCAGAGCGATGGTGGGGTTATATAAAACTTTGAAACTGGTAATAGTTAGGTGGTCCGTTGTGGTTACGAGGGTTATCGAAATTCGCAGAAATGCGTGCCACTTGTGGTGCTCATTTCGTTAATACCTCTCCACGTCTAGACTACTTTTTGTGTGTATGTGAGGTTTTTTTTTATATCGCTGAATGGGGCTACCTTGATTCATGGTGGGCAAAAATTGTCGCATGTGCACAAATCTCATCTTAGGTGAACCTCAGAGTTGTATTGGAGGAACGAAGGAAAAAAGTCTACCTTTTGTGTAACTTTTTTTTTTTTTTAAAGGGGGAAGGTTGAGAACTAGGGACCCCCCCCCCATCCCCCCCTCCCCCGCCCCGGGTGTATTTAAATGACATTTCCAACTTGTACCCAACATTCCATATCTAGCCGCTTCTGAAAACAGTCGTTTTTGTCTGTCATATGCGTCAGAATGCCGTAGGGTGTGAGAAGTCAGGCCCAGTGCACTTCACTTTCAGTGTGGGATAGAATTGTTATCCTTTAAGTCTTTCTGGGAAAAAAGGGCTAAGATACAGAAAAATACAGAAATAGACAGGACGGTGGTACTTAACAGAAAAAACGAAACAAGCCAGTGACTGAACTTATAATATAATCATCCTTATCTTGTAGGGGGAATTCCCAGACATCGTCAACACTCATACCATGCACAGAGAATAAAATAAAGCATTCTTGATCAGAGAAGACTGTAATCGGAGCTAAAATCAGCAATCTCCAAACACCAGCAACTTAAAAACGTGATTTTATGACAAAATTGTCCTTCTTTATTCCGAGGTTGAGTAAGCAGCTTAAAAAAAAGTAGGAACTTAAATCAGTTATATTTTGACAACTCAACGTAATTTTTACACAACTGTTTTTAAAATTCAAGCGATGTGGGTATATTAAACTTTGAACTGTATGTTGGTGGTCCGTTGTGTACGAGGGTTATCGAAATTCGCGAATTGTGTCATGTGGTGTCATTTCGTTAAACCTCTCGTCTAGAGCTACTTTTGTGTGTAGTGAGTTTTTAGTATCGCGAGATGGGCTACTTGAATGATGGGCAAAAATTGTCATTGCACAAATTCATCTTAGAGTGAACCTCAGAGTTGTATGGAGGAACGAGAGGAAAAGAAGTCACTTTTGTGTATTTTTTAAAGGGGGTAAGGCTGAGAATAGGATGACACCCTCCCCCCTCTTCCCCCCCGGTGTATTTAAAAGACATTTCCAACTTGTAACAGAATTCACTATCTAGGGCCCTTTTGAAAACAAAAATAAAAGTCTGGTATATGTCTGCAGACGGTTTGTGTGTTGTGTTGTGCACTTTATTTCAAACACTGTTTATTTCCATTTTAACGCTGTTTCAACCCTTTTTAAATTGTAAAAAAGAAAAACCGTAACAGAAAAAACTTTCTTTGCTAAAAGAAAATTCTGTTTTTTTATTTTTTTATTTATTTTTTTGCGGTTGGAGCCCAAAGTTTACCCTGCCAAGTTTGTGTTTTAAAAATTTCAAAAATTTTTTCCTTTAAAAAAAAAAAAAAAAAAGAGCATTTTTTGTTTCGGGTTTGAGTAACTACCCCCTTATTTGTGATTATGTAGCTTAGATATTGTTTTTTTGTACTTTTTTTTTTATTTTTTTTTAAAGCCATCATGGGCCCGTTCATTTTCATTTACCTGGTGGGGTGTGGTGTGTGTGTGTGGGGGTTGTTGTTGGTTTTTCTGGTGCGTGGAGAGAGAGAGAGAGAAAAGAGAGAGAGAGAGGAGAGAGAGGACAAAGGTTTTTGTGATATGAGAGAGGAGGAGGGGGGGTAAGGAAGCAGAATACAATTGACCA
>CM054148.1:64149056-64164888 GCA_028751875.1 Rapana venosa | reverse complement strand
CTTTTTCTCCTCCTCCCCCCCTTTCCCTCTTCCCCCCCTTCTCCTCCCTCCCCCCTCTCTCCCCCTCTCCTCTCTCTCCCTCTTTCTTCTGTATATTTTTGTGCTGTTTTGAGCTTAAAGCAAACAAAGAACAAGAAAAGAAGAGAAACAACAACAAAAATGAGGCCAACGAACTCTTGGTGAACTTGGATAACTCAGCAACTCAACCAGGCAGAAGCAATCTCGCAGGTCATGACAAACACTGTGGAGAAAGAGAAACACCAAGAAACAGACTTGGACCGGTGGTCTAGAGGTAACGCGCCTGTCTAGTAAAAGTAAAGGTAAAGGAGTCCCATAACCTATAAGGTCGTAGGGGAGCGAGGCGTCAGAGACCTCACTTCTCTAGGACCAGCATATTGAGGGCAGCGGCGCCCATCTCCTCTCCCTCGCTGCTTTTACCTTCCCTGACCCTAAAGAAGGCAAGGTACCCGTTTACAGCTGGGGGAACTGGGGGAACTGTACTGAAGCCAAGGCGCGCAAACGGTCACCCATCCAACTGGTAACCACGCTCGACGCTGCTTAACTTGGCTGGGGGAAAGCGAGTGCTCCGACCGCTGAGCTATCCCGTCCCTGTCTAGAAAGCGAAAAAGTCCGGGTCGGAAGTGTTGCGGTGGTTCGAATCCCGTTTGGGCCCGAAACTTTTCCCCCCATCCATTAGACCATGAGTACCTGGGGTGAGTTTGTGTCAAAGCCTTTGGGGTTGGAGGTTCAGGGAGGATGGTGGGGGGGGGGGGGGGGGGGGTAGTCGTTGGAGGACGTTGTGGTGGTTACCACCTCGGGTGGGCAACTCACTCAGTCTGGCTCCGCGACTGAGCTAATACTGTCGTTAGTAGGGGGCTTAGTAGGTGGTGTCCTGCGTATGTTAGCTCAGAACAGGCACCACTGAACACCACCAAAGTGACCCTGCAGATGTGATCAGGGCCATTCTGGCTGGTGGCCCTACGGTGGCCTGATAGTGATGGGTTCCGTGAGAACTTCCGACCCTGGGGATGAGACATAACAAATCTGGGTATGGCTGTGGCGGGGAGATTTGGAATGAGCGGCGTGAGAACAGCAAGACAGGGTCGTCACAGAAAGATGAGGCAGCACACCCCCCCCCCCCCAAAAAAAAAAAACCACACACACACAAAAAACACCACCAACAACAAATAACCCAAACAACAACCCAACAACAAACACAACAACACCCGAGCAAACAAAACACACAAAAAAACAAGAAAGAAAGCAAGAGAAAAAGAACGAAATAAATAAATAAAGAAACGATAAAAAAAGGGGGGTAGAAAGAAGAAAGAAAAAGAATAAAGAGAAGATAGAAAAGAAAAGTAAGAAAAAAAAAAGAAGAATGAAAAGAAAGAAGGAAAGAAAAAAAAAGAAAAAGGAGAACATAGGGAAAAAAAAAGGGAGGAAAAAAACAGAAAAGCAAGAAAAAAGAAAGAAAGAAAGATTAAAAGGGAAAGGAAAGAAAAAGAAAGAAAGTAAAGAAAGAAAGAAACAAACAAGAATACAGAAAGAAAAAAAGAAAAGAAAAGAAAATGAAACAAAAAAAATAAAGAAAGAAAGAAAAAGAAAAGAAAGAACACAAAACAAACAGAGAATACAAAAGAAGAAAGAAAGAAAGAAAGAAAGGAAAAAAAGAACAAAACAAAATGAAACGAGAGAAAGAAAAAATCTAAAGGAAAAACAAAGAACAGAAAGAAACGAAAAGATATAAACAAAGATAACAGAAATGAAAAAGAAAGAAAGAAAAAGAACAAGATTATACTGAAAGAAAGAAAGAAAAGAAAAGAAAATGAAAGAAGAAACAAGAATAACAGAAAGAAAGAAAGCGAAAAGAAACAAGAAATACGAGAAAGAAAGAAAGAAAAGAAAAGAAAGAAAAGAAAGAAACATGAAATACAGAAAGAAGAAATGAATAGAGAAAACAGGTAAGTAATGACAAGAAAGAAAATAAAAGAAAGAAACACGAACAAGAAAAAAAAAGAAAAGCAAGAATTATTCTAAATACACTGGGAAAACAAAAGAAAGAAAGAAAAGAAAAGAAAGAAAAGAAAAGACAAAGAAAAAATAAGAAAGAAAAAAAACAAGAAATGAAAGAAAATAAAGAGAGATTAAACGGGAAAGGAAAGAAAAAGATAAGAAAGAAAAGAAAGAAACAAACAAGAAAATAAACAGAAAGAAAAGAAAAGAAAAGAAAGAAAAAAAAAAAATAAAGAAAGAAGAATGAAAGAAAAGAAAAGAAACAAACAAGAAACAGAAAGAAATAGAAGTAAAAAAAAGACAATCAAACAACAAGCAAACAGAAAAGCAAGAAAAAAAAAAAAGAAATGAAAAGAAACAAACAAAAAAACATAACGGAAAGAAAGAAAGAAAGGTGAAGAAAGAAACAAAACAAAATAGAAAGAGAGAAAGAAAAAATATAAAAGGAAAACAAAAACAGAAAGAAAAGAAAAAGATAGAAACAAAGATAGAAAAAGTAAAAGAACGAAAAGAAAGAAAAGAGAAACAAACAAGAATACAGAAAAGAAAGAAAGATAGAAGAACAGAAAAGACAAAAACAAAGAAGAATACAGAAAGAAAGAAAAGAAAGAAAAGAAACAAAAAACCAACCAGCACAAAATAAGAAAGAAAGAAGAGAAAGAAAACAAATTAAGAAATAAAAGAAATGATAACAAAATAAAGAAACAAAAGAGAAGAACAAAACAGAAAGAAGAAAAGAAAAAAAGACAGATGAAATATAAAATAAAAGGAAAACACACAAACAAAGAAAAGGTTAAACGAATGTGAATACAAAACATAAAAAAATAAGAAAAAAAAGGAATACAAGGAAAGAAAGAAAAGAGAAGAAAGAAAAAAAAGAAAAGATTAGAGAAAAAAACAGATGAGAAACAAGAAAGAAAGAAAGAAAAAAATAAAGGACACACAAATGAAAGAAAGATAAAGAAGAAAAACAAGAAAGAAAGAAAGAAAGAACGAGAGATTAAAAAGGTAAAAGGAAAGAAAAAGAAAGAAAGAAAAGAAAAGAAAGAAAAGACAAACAAACTAAGAAAATCATAAAAAAAAAAAAGAAATATAACATTAAAAAAATTTAGGAAAACCAAGAAAGAAAGTAGTAAACAAAGACAATGGAAAAAAGAAAAGAAAAGAAAGAAACAAAATAAATAAATAAAAAAGAAAGAAAGAAAGAAGAAAAATGAAAAAAAAAAAAGAAAAAAAAATGTACAGAAAGAAAAGAAATGAATAAAGAAAGAAGAAAAGAAAAAAGGAAAACAAAGAAATAATAGCAAGACAAGAAACAAAGAAAGAAAGACAAGAAAGAAAAACAAGACAGACAGACCGACAGACAAGTACAACAGACAGAGCAGGATCAGTCAGAGGACGTAGGGCTGAATGATGATCTACTAGGCCGCCAGGCTGACCCAGTGTCGCTATGTTCATCTTCTTATCATCTTCACTTGGCCTGTTACAGCACTGCCCACTGCTGTCTGTCTATCTATCACCTGTCTGGTCTGTCTTGTCTTGTCTTAGTCGTCTTCTTGTCTGTCAATCAGAGTCCTGTCTACTCAGGTCTGTCTATCAGCCTCTTGTCGTACTTGTCTAGTCTTGTCTGATTCTGTCCTATGTCTGTCTATCACTGTCTATCATCCTGTCTATCAGCCTTGGTCTTGATCTGCCGTCTGTCACCTGTCTGTTTGTCTGTCTATCCAGCCTGTCTTTGTCATCTGTCCCCGTCTGCCTGTCTTTTCCTGGTGTTTGTTCTGCCTTCCACCTGTCAGCCTGTCTTTGTCTGTCTGTCACCTGTCTGTCTGTCTGTCTGTCTCGTCAGCCTATTCAGCCGGTCTGTTCCGTTTGGGTTGACTATTTGACTGCGCTCTCGCCTGTCTTGTCTTGTCTGAGCTATCATCCTGTCTTGGTCTGTCTTGTCTGTCTAGTCAAGCCGTGTCTCTAGTCTGTCTTGTCTGTCCAGCCTGTATTGTCTGTCCGTTCTGGCTGTTTAAGACTGTCTGCTGTCTATCAGCCTGTCCCTTGTCTGTCTGTCTGTCTATCAGCATGTCTTGTCTGCCTTCAGTCTATCGCAGCCTTCTTGTCTTCTGTCCCTGTCTATCAGCTGTCTTGAGTCCTGCCTGTCCGCCTGTCCTGTTTGTCCTATCTATCAGCCTGTCCTTGTCTGTCTTCTAGTCTTTCTAACAGCCGGTCTCACTTTGACTGTCAGCCTGCCTATCAGCAACCTGATCTTCAGAGTCTGTCTGTCGATCTCTTTCTCTCTCCTTAGTCTGATTTTGCCTCGTGTGTGGATGCAAGTGTCGGTGTGTTGTGTTGTGTCTGTGTTGTGTACTGTGTGTGCTTGTTTGGATGTTGCTGTGTGTGTGTTACGTGTGATTTGTGTGGTTGCGCGGACGCGCGTGCGTGCGTGCGTGCTGTGAGTGTGTATGTCTGAGTACTTCTCCTGTGTATTTTCATTCTGTCTGTCTGATCTCGCTGTCTAAATGTCTGTACTTTTCTTTATCCGCTGTCCTTATTGTTTATGTCTGATCTGCTGATTGATCCACAGCCCACACATACACACACAAACTCTGCTGGTACGATGTCACACACAAAAACACAAACACACCCACTCCACCACCGCTACACTACACGACAGAAACATATAAGACACTAACACATCAATCTAACAGAAACCCATCCCCCACACACACACACCCTCCTCACCCACCCCCCTACACCACCCCCCAGATCACTCCCACCCACACACACAACACACCCACTGTGATAGTACTTACTCACATAGGATAACAAGCAAAAATAAATAACATTCATCTAAAAAGAACAAAGGATATGAGAGGAGGCGAAACTAGGATCGGGACAGATAAAGGCAAACAAAAAAAAGAAGATATAATAAAAAGACATAACAAAAGAATTTACCTCTATCATTCTCCCCTCCCCCCAACTGGGTCCTCCGCCCCACCTTCCCCCCCCCCCCCCCCCACCCCATCCCTCCCCCCCCCAACACAAAGAAGGTGAAAAAGAGAAAAACAGTACAAATGAGAGTGGAGGTAAACAAGCATGCAGTATTAGGCTAGACTTTATCATGTTGCCTTCAAGTTGATTTTTTTTTATAGATCATTGACCTCTCTAAGTGGTCTTGTTAACAACATCCTCTGCATGCTACACTGTGGTGTAATGTGTGAGTGTGTGTGTGTGTGGGGTGTGTGAGTGCGATGTGTGTAGTCGTGTGTGTTTGTCTATTGTGTGTGTGTGTGTGCTGCGTCTGTCTGTCCTTCTCTGTGCCTCCTCTCACATTAACTACACGCACATCACACACACATATACCCCCCCCCACACACACAACACAATACACACACGACACACACACACCACACCACACCACAGGATAAAGTACCACACCCTCCCCACACCTCCCACCCCCTTCCCACCCCCCCACACCATCACACACAATATCCTCATACACACGAGACACACACAAACAAGTACACAACAACCAGACCCACACCCACCCACCACACCCAACACACACCACACACACCACTTCACACAGCCAGGACACTCACACACATCAAATCACACACACACACACCCACACAACAACAACACTGCGTTCTCCACAAAGAGGATAACAGCAAAATAAATCCTAACGATTCAAAACAAAAAATAGAAACTAAGTGTTTGAGGAGGTAGCAGACCACAAGGAACAAAAAAGAACGCAAAAACACAGAAGATACAATTTTTAAATTAAATAAAAAGTAAGTAACCCAATTCTATCTACCTACTACACCCACCACTCCCCGCCTCTACCCCCCCCCCCCCCCCCCCCCCCCCGCCTCCCTACCCCCCACCACCCACGACCCCGACCCCCCCCCCCGCTCACCCCCTCGTCACTAAAAAAAAGTAGAAATGAGTTGAGTAAACCAACATGGATATATTGGCTATGACTTTGTTCATGCTTCGTATTTTATACATCATTCTCTTTTTATTTATACGAGCTTTGTTAACATCTCGCAATGCTGACACCTGCGACTCTCTTTGTTTGTGGTGATGTGTGTGGTGTGGATGGGTGTGTGGTGTTGTGTAGTTGTGTGTGGTGTGTGCTGTGGTTGTGTGTGATGGATTTGTAGTGTGTAGAGTGCTGTCTTTCTATCTCATCTATGGTCTCCTCACATGACACACGCAGACACACCGACCCATCACTTTTCTGCAGACCCCCGAGGAAGACGCAGGAGGACCGCCAAACTCAGCAACACACAGCGGAATCTTTCCACCATCCGCCGAGTCTTGCCTCCATGATGCAGAGCCAGCCCCTGAGTGGAATATGTAGGGGTATTTAGGAGAATGGGTTTCTGAACGTTTATGAACTGTATGACAAACTGTTTAAGAGATTTAATATAGTCATCCATGTAATTCCTGTGATCATTCTGGCTTTATTCACTTTCTGATCGGTCCTCTTCTATGAGCATAAGATCTAGTCTATTGTAATAGTTGTAGCTCAGTACTTATCCTTGATTGTTTTTTCTTTATATATATTGACTATTAATTTATTCCATGTTAGCGTAAGTTCTTACTTATTCTATTTGTCATAATCAAATGGTAAAACAGTTCGGTCCATAAAAAATATAGCATGAACAGCAGCAACGTGATGACTAACCCACACAATCTTATTCACCACCTTTTCCACAGTCAGTTATTCAAATATTAGTTTTAACACGTCATTGAGAAAGCTCAGGCGGAAGCAATTTGCCAAGACTAGGCAAACTTTTATCATCCACCAATTCATGAGAACGTATGAAGTGATACAGAAACGATAAAAAACCGAGCCAAAAAACAAATCCGTGCAAATAGAATTGAGTATATGTTTCATGTAAATCACCTACACCTAACTCTTCTGTATAGATCCTATATTCTGTGCAGCAAATGTGAAAAGTCAATAATCATAGTCATACATAAATGGTTGTTTCTGTATATATCCCTAAAGGTCCAAAAGAGGAAAATACTGAATGGATTCCACAATGCAAGATCAAATAAAAAGAGATGAGACGCTTGGCGACTTTTAATCTCACTCTCCGTTTTGGGATAAGGGCAGCAACATCAATAAGCTAGCTAAGAGATTTTGGTTTGATAACAGAGTAGATTCTTGCCGTTTATTTATATTAAATTGATGTAAATGTAACCAGAATCCCAGAATTGCTATCATAGGGCAAGTTCCATTGACATTGTCTTTCAAATTCTCCTGTGCTTGCTCCAAATTGTAAAATGGGAAACACACAATCCCACCACGAGTTAGGAGTTGTATTCACTTACCAATTATAAATACCCTTAATACCACTTCCTTGTGGATATAGTAAATGATAAAGGACACGCTATCCCAAAAATTTAAATTATGACTTTGCGAATGGGAATACACATTTAATACTATTTTTTTTAGTTTTTTCTTTAACAGCCGTACATACAGAACCTACATTAGAAATGGATGATGTGGACATATTTCTTTATACAAAAATTTTACAGAATCTCGAGTTTTACAAGACCTGTCGATGGTCATTCTCAAAAATTTTTCAGCTTTAAATTCCAACAAACATTCAGTAACATATGTGGAAATGATTCTTGTCATAAAGACTGATAATGAGAAAAAAAGATTAAAATATAAAAAACTATATAAAAGAACGCAATTATAAAAATCATCTCTTGACGAAAACGACAGCAAAACTCTTCAAGCAAGAGTATGTATCGCACAAGCTAAGCGCCAGTCTCGAGTAGTTTCTGTAACAAAGTGAACGTTATCCCCTATACGAACTAAAAAAGGTGTGGAAAAATTCAACGATATAAAAACTGGTGTTTTCTTTTACAGAAATGACCGATCAAAATTACATAGGAAAAAAGAGTTCTGAACATGATTGCAGCAAAAGCTAAACTTTTCCCCGTAAATATGTTTTCTGAATTCTATGAGTACTTCAAAACCTTTCAGAAGAATCTACAAACGATTTAGAGTAAACTAGAGAACAGAAAAGGACTAATTATTTAAGACGAATGCGATAATACACACCTATGTGAATCCCCCAATTACCTCCTGCAAGAAGCTAAAGAGATTTAATCTCTCTCATTCCTTACTAACAAAAACATCATGTAGTAAAGATTTCTAATATTCTAATGAACACTAAGGCATCTCCCTAATAATTGTTACTCTATTATTCAGAAATCCTTATCAAACACTGCGCTGCGTTCATGGACAGACAAACCTTCGATTGTGAAACGATTCAGTTTCTGATACCGGTGATCAAAGCAAGAAAGACCATCAAGCCGAAAGAAATAAACATAGACCCCTAGCATAAACCTTACACAACTCGTGAAGTGGAACGGAAAAAAAAAATCTTAGTAACAAACGACTATACTATGTCGATACCAATAAAATTAAACCCGTAAATCAGCAGTTTTTTTCGTATGGTTAGATCTACAGGTTGATATTAAGTTTAGAATTAACCACTCAAGTAAAATAACCAGTTTGCGCGAATTGAAGAATAGTCCTTGCACATAATTTGGATCGTACATAAAGCATAAAGATCATTGTATGGCATGAGAGATTGCTTTATAACACCTGAAACGATATTGGTCCTTTCTGGCAATATTGTATACTTCTATACAGAAAAGCTTTCTGTCAGAACACGAAATCATACAAGTTAAAAGTTTGGGAATTGTTATTCAACCTCAAGGTTCACCAGACATGTGGTATCCCGCAAGGATTCATTAATATCAACCCCCTATTATTCGTTTTATTCCTAAATTCAACATTTACTATATGACCTTGCCTAGAATTATCCACGCAATGTTGATATTGTACAATATGCGTGAATCGTTAAAATGCTAGGTGGGAGGAATGCTTTTACGCCATGAAAAAGAAACACCCAAAAGACAGTTTTAAAAATTTTTCATCAAAAAGTCTATCAAAAAGAAAATTGACAAACTTAATGGTTCATCTTTATTTTGCGAGAATGGTCTCTTCAACATTCTCCCCCTGAAAAAACCAACCTTTGTCCTTTTTAATAACGGTGTAGACCCACAGAGTTCTACCTACATTTCGAAACAAGAGAAGCTCTAGAGATACAAACATAGCAGTGAAATTCTTAGGAGTATTCTTACTTCTAATCTTAAACGTGAATCTACCTATTGAATATAAAGGCAACTAAAGCTAAGAAAGATTCTTAAATATCTTATAAGTTACTAGAATAATAAACCAGCCATGGGGACAAGAATATTACTGTTCTTACACGCATCTGTACCAGTCCCGTGTGCTAATCAAAAACTGTCATATGTAAAAAGACAAGTAATTCTTTTCTCAGTTGAGCGGCCAAATTATTTGGCTGTCAGAACCACTCCAGAGTCCTGATATGTGAAGCATTGTTCGACTTGCTTTAGTGTGTACGAGCGTTACGCCTCAATCTCTATGTACATATAAAGGAAGAAGCGAGTATATCTGTCCTTTAAAAGGAAATATCGACAGCTTAGCTGTGGCCACAAATATTTTTAAGAAGTACAACAAATGTACAGGCAAACGTGAAAACTGAAGTCTCCAGAATAATAGTCTGACATACACTTTCCGAAAACGAGCAAGAACTAACAGCCTCGCTTACTAACAGTTAATAAACTTACCCCTTCTCCCCCTTTTAAACAATCAGCAACTTTAAACCAAATGAATTTATGCAAAATCAGTACAGTCATCCTCCCTACCCACCTTGCGGTGAAACTTTTTAAAGCTCATTTGACGTCAAATCAATCTTCTGTAAGAAAAGATGAAATGTAACATTCTTAACATTCGCTAGAAAAGAACATATTCAAACTACTAATCCTGATCATCCACAAAATTCCTAATAACGTATTAGGGTCTCGTTTCATAAATCAAACGTAGGCTGGCTGCAGCTTTCATTCATTCCATCTTAAAAGTAGAACGAGCTGTCTACCTGTGCAAAAATAAATCTATATTTACAGCTGAGCTAGGATCTGCTATAATGTTTGGCACTTAACTATGTACTATGACATTGTCCCTAAAAGACATATTCAACATACTTTTGTGTGTTGATATCTAAATCGGTTTTACATGCTTTTAAGAAATTCAACTGTTTAAAGTAAGAAAAGACCTAATCATCTGAAATCAGCATACTGGTACACCACTTTTTGATTTTAAGAGGTAGTTACTGTTTACTATACTGTTGGTTCACTCACACACTGGTATCTTTTTTACAATGAAACAGTGTGACAGTCTTTGCAAAATATGAGCGCGAATAAAAGAAAATAAAAAAATATCTTGTGTAAATAAACGGTTTCCCGTTATCGTCTGCATGAGTGATACAGCCTTGCCTACAAAACGCTTGCTGTAAGACACATTCAAAAGAAAATATATGCGATCTGGCATTTTTCTTTATAAAGGCTGTAGCAAGCAATGTGATAGATTTTCAGAACAACGCTTATACATTCTAACAAAGTCTGTGGTTGGTATAATACGTAAAAAAAATATGTTATCTCCTTACTGGTACAAATTTAAACTATGCTTTCAGGACAAAGTACGTGAAAGAGTGATAAAACAGTATTTCTGAGTGTATAGATACCAATTAATCATGTTAATCTTTTTTGAATATTGAGTCCATTAAACAAGCATTATATATATCCCATCTATACCAGGTTTATCACTGGATCGGATTTTTTTCTGAACAAATCGATTACTGATTGCACATTGATGTTAGATTGATACGTAGATACCGGATAAATTCAGTTTTTGTGTATGATAAAGTTCAGTTTTTAACGTACTGTTATTTGACACTTTTTTAGTTAATTTTGCATTCTCATGTTGATATTACATATTTTTCCCCTCGTCTAAAATCACTAACTGAGAAAATACTTATAAATCTTAAGGGATGCTCACACACAACACATACGACACACAGTACAGTTTTTTGTAACAATCCTTATATTTTTAGTTTTTTTCTTCAACATAAATCCATGTCTCTTGTTGAAATTCTTTTTAAAATAAAAAATGGGTGTCCCCCCCCCCCACCCCCCCAGATATTCTTTTTTTTTCTTTTTTGAGGGCAAATGAAGACACGTTGTGAAAACTATAAAATCTTTTACCCTACATAAAGATCATTAATTTTTTTCTATTTATAACTTCTGACCTGACTTCAACACACAAACACCACACACAAACAGCGCCACGCGACAACCACACGCACAGCACCACACATACTTAAAAATTGGTAGATTTTATATTCTTTTATATCGGGATATCTGGAAAAAGCACTTATGTGCTTTTTCTTTTTTCATCCAGTCTTCTCGTGAGTAAACGTTTTGTGAATCTGTCATCTGTACCACCGGCACAACAAAGGCCCTACTCTTACGAAAAGACAGTACCCAATAGGATTTAACGTGTGCCAAGATAGTTTCTGCGTGCTATTCGCAAACAGACGGGTGGCCTCCGCGTGTTTATAGACTTCATCCCAAAGCGGTACTTTTTTGGGAAAGTTAGAGTCTGCACTGATGTTAACTCCATGGGGAAAATAATCAGCCCTTGAAAGGTGAGAATCGTGATATTCACCGGGTTGTCGAGGATTGCGAGCGCAATGTTACTGAACCACTATATGCTAATCCCACAGTGCATGCATCACACACACACACACACACAACACACACCCACGACACAACACACAAACACACACACACACCTCACACACACTCAAACACACAGACCACTCTTCTCTGTCTCTGTCCTCGCTCCTCTCTCTCACACACACACTGTGTCTCTCACAAGAGAAAACAAGCAAAAAAAAAAACCCCTAACATTAAAACTAAAATAAACAAGGTTTGAGGAAAAGAGCAAACTGCATGCAAGAGTATTATAGCACAAGCTAAGCGCCATTTTGAGTATTTCTGTACAAAAGACGTTTTCAACTATACAATCTAAAAAAGTGTGGAAAAAATTCAATGATATGAAAAATGGGTTTGTTTACAGAATTGTCCGATCAAAATACAGAAAAGAAGATTCTTTCTGATTCAGAAAAAGCTGAAATTTTCGTAAATAGTTTTCTGATTCTATGAGTACTCAAAACCTTTCAATGAATCTAAAACGTTTAGAAAACTGAGGTACAGAAAGACGAATATTAGATCCAGAATGCGATAATACACACTATTGAAATGCCCCCATTACTTGCAAGAAGTAAGAGATGTAATCTTCTCTCTTCCTAACAAAAAAACATCAGTAGTAAGATTCAATATCTAATGAACTACTAAGGCATCTCCCTAATAATTGGTTTTACTTCTATTTTTAGATCTCTTTCAACACTGCTGGATTTCAAGGAGTCATACCTCGATTGTGGAAACATTCTGTTTTGATACCGGTATCAAAGCAAGGAAAGACCATAAGCGATAAGAATAACTATAGACCAATAGCATTAACTTCACATACAGGAAGGTGATGAAAAAATAATCTTAAACAACTGACATATTTTTGTGATAAAAATAAAATTAATACCCGTAAATCAGCAGGTTTTCGTAAGGGTAGATCTACAGTTGATCATTAGTTAAATTAACCACTCAAGTTAAATACCAGTTTGCTCGAAGGAAGAATGTACTTGCCACATTTTTTGACGTACATAAAGCATATGATCATGTGTGCATGAGAGATTGCTTTTATAAACTGAAATCTATTTGCCTTTCTGGCAATATTTACTTCTATATTAAAAGCTTTCTGTCAGAAAGAATCATTCAAGCTAAAGTTGGGAATTGTTATTCTACCTCAAGGTCACCAGACATGGTATCCCGCAAGTTCAGTAATATCACCTTATCTATTCAACATTTTACTATATGACCTTCCTAGATTTTTATCACGCAATGTTGTTATTGTACAATATGCTGACGATATATGTATGTGGATGGATGTTACATAAAAAGAAAACACCCAAAGACAGTTAAATTTTTATCAAAAAGTATATCAAAAAAATTGAAAAACTTAGTGGTTATCTTTTTGAGAATGGTCTTTCACTTTCCCCTGAAAAAACCAACCTTGTCCTTTTAATAACGTGTTGACCCACAAGTTCTACCTAATTTTCGAATAAATGGAGAAGCTCTAGAATACAAACAAGCAGTGAAATTCTTAGGAGTATTCCTTACTTCTAAAGTTAACGTGAATCAAACATATTTGAATATATGGCAACTAAAAGCTAAGAAATTTCTTAACTTCTTAAAAAGTTACTAATAAACACAGCCATGGGACAAGATAATACTGTATTAAATCATCTGTCCCTTGTCCCCTTGTGCGATCAAAACTGTCTTATGGAAAAGAAGTAATTTTCCAGTGCGCGAGCCAAATTATTTGCTTCAGAAAAATCCAGAGTCTTGATTGTAAAAAGCATTTCGACTGCTTTAGGTGTACCACAGCTCACGCCTCATCTCTAGGTACAAATAAGGAATAGGAGTTTCTTCCCTTTAAATGAATATCGACAGCTTGCTGTGGCAAATATGTTATTAAGAAGTACAACAAATGAACAGCGAACGTTGAAAATGAAGTCAGATAAAGTCCCGACATTCCACTTTCCGAAAGAGCAAGAACTAACAGCTCGCTTACACAGGTAATACTTACACTTCTCCTCCCCTTTTAAACATTCAGAACTTAAACCAAATGAATTAGCAAAAAATCAGTACAGTCAGCTCCCTACCACCCCCTTGTGGAAACTTTTTAAGCTCATATGGACGTCAATCATCTTCTGTAAGAAAAGATGAAAATGTTAACATTCTTACTTCGGCTAGTAAAAGAAACATATCAAACTACTTATCCGATCCATCTCAAAATCTATACATGATGGGTCCGTTTTAAATAACAATAGGCTGGGCAGCTTTCAATTATTCCATCAATAAATAGAACGAGCTGTCTACCTGGGAAAAATTAAATTCTATATTAACAGCTGAGCTAACTGCTATAGTTTGCACTTAACTAATGTACTTGACTCCCTAAAAGACATTATTCAACATACTAATGTGTGTGATTCTAAATCGGTTTACATGCTTTAAGAAATTCTACTTTAAAAGTAAGAAAAGACCTAATTCATTGAAATCAGGCATCTTGGTACACCTTTTTGATTTAAGAGGTATCTGTTACTTTCTGTTATGGGTTCCCTCACACACTGGTATCATTTTTAATGAAACAGTTGACAGTCTATGCAAATAAAAAAAAAAAAATTCCCCCCGGCCGAGAAATAAAAATAGTCTTGTGAATAAACTTGCCTTATCTCTGCATGAGGGATACAGCATGCACAAAACGCTTGCTGTAAGCACTTCAGAAAGAAAATATATGATTCTGGCTATTGTCTTATAAATGGCTGTACAAGCATGTGAATAGATTTTTCGAAACGCTTTTCATATCTAACAAAGTCGTGGTTGGTATAATCGAAAAATAGTTTATCCCTTATGTACAGATTTAAACTAAATGCTTCAGACAAATACGTGACAGATGTAAACTGTATTTTTTGAGAAGATTACCAATAGTCATGTTAATTTTTGATTGTGGACATATAAAGCATTATTACCTGCTAAACATGTTTAATCACTGGATCATATTTTGTCCTGAACCTCGTTCTGTTGTACATTGGGTAGGATTGATAAGAAGTCCGATAATTCAGTTTTTGTAGTATGTTTAAATTATTTTTATAAGTACTGTTATGACACTTTTTGTTATTGTTTGCATTCTCTTGTTTTATATTACTTTTTTTTTCCCGTCTAAAATCATCTATTGTGAATAGACGTAAACTTGAAGATCTCACACACACACATACACACAAGCGACGTAATCAGTTTTTTTTAATCCCTATATATTTTTTGTTTTTTTTCCACATAAGATAACATTGTCTTTTGAATCTTTTATATGTCAGTATCTTTTTTTTTTTTTTGTGAGGGCAAAGGATGAAGAAAAGTTGTGTAAACTTAATCTTTTACCCTCAATAAAGATCATTAATTTTTTTTTTTTACTGACCTGACCTTCACACACAAACACACACACAAACAGCGCACGCACATACACACACAGACACGCACGCACACACATACGTAAAATTGTTATTTTTATTCTTTATATCGAGGATAATGGAATAAGCAACTTAAGTGCTTTTTTTTTACATCATTCTCGGTGTGTATACGGTTATGTGAATTCTGTCATCTGTTCCCACCGCACTCAAGGGCCTACTCTTACGAACAAGCAGTACAGATTTAACGTGTGCCAAGATGTTCTGCGTGCATTCGCACACGGGGCCTCCTCTGTTATAGTCTCTCCAAAGGACTTTTGGGAAAGTGGAGTCTGCACTGATGTAACTCCATGGAAAATACCCTTGAACGGGAATCGAATCCGGGTTGTCAGATTGCGAGCGCAATGTTTCTGACCACTAGGCTATCCCACAGGTGAAATGCATGCACTCCACACACACACACACACACACACACACACACACACACACACACACAACACACACACACACAAACACACACCCTCCTCTGTCTCTGTCTCTTTCCCTCCTCTCTCTCACACACACACAGTGTGCTCTTACAAGAGGATAACAAGCACAAAAAAACCCCTAACATTAAACTAAAATAAACAAGGTTTGGGGAGGAAAGAGTGGACGGGACAGAAAAGGAACCAAAAATAAAAAAAAATTAATAAAGAAAGTAACCCTCCCTTCCTTCCCCCCTGTCTCCTCTCTCCCCCCCCCCCCCCCCCATCCCTTCCCCTCCCCCCCCCACTCAACCCCCCCCCCCC
>CM054148.1:64133487-64148556 GCA_028751875.1 Rapana venosa | reverse complement strand
CACCACAAAAATACAGCAGGTCTGTTTTTTTCCCCTGTAAGTTGGCAGTTTAAACAAAGACGGGGTAACCCACAGCAAATCTAACGCCTTTACCCCTTACCATCTACCTTGTTGGGTTTTGGGCTGTTTGTTTAAAAAATCTTTTTATACTAAATATTTTGATAATGATGGGCTTTTTTAAAGGGTAAAATTTTGATGATTTATTCCATGTAATTTTTTTAGCAAGTTCAAAAGTATAAAAAAAAAGGATGCCCAAATATTATCGTATGCAACATGCAAAAATTTTGGGTGCTCGGTTTAGGTCACAAAAACGTGGGGGGGGGGATGCGAAATATACCTGCAATTCTTATTTTATTTCATCAGTTGTGTCAAGACATGGCCATAAGTCGTCATGCTTACAAGGGGGTTTAAAAGGGAAAACGATCATCCAAATTTGCAGACTGTAATTCCAATATTTTTTCTTCATTCCAGTTTTTGTCTTTTTCTTATCACACCCCCAAAAGTGTTAGCATTTCTCTGAGGGTTTCAAGCTATTTATTCATCGAAAACGTGAAAAACCTGTGTCACCTATTTCTTTATCTTTGCTTGTTTGGTCCCACACGGGAAAAGGTTTGTACTAAAGAATTTGTAAAAGAATCCCAAAAAAACAAAACACCGCCCCTAATAAATTCTGGAGTTGAGTGCTTCGGAAGTCTTTTTTACAAGTTTTAAAACCCTGTTTTTTACTTAAAAAATAACCCCAAAAAATTATCAAATTTAGGAAGCAAAAAGTTCTAAAATGGATCTACTAAAACCCTTGCTTTGGGGTAGCATTTTGTTTTAATCTAAAAAGATTCTTAAGTCGTCATTACAGTTTTTTTTCCCCATTTCTATTATTTATGGGATTTTTTTGGCATGGAAAAGTTTCGCCCCCACTTCACTGTTTTCCCCCACAAAAAGGGGAAATATGGAAACAGAGAAAGCCACCCCCATAACACCACACACACCACCCCACACACACCAAACACACACACACACACCACACCCAAAAAAAAAAAGAAAAGAGAGAGAGAGAGAGAGAGGAAGAGAAGAGAGAGAAGAGAAAGAGAGAGAAGAGAAGAGAAAAGGGAAAAAAATTGGGGGTTCTTTTTGTTTTGGGCTGGTTTTTTTTGTTGTTTTTTTAAAAAGGGTGGATCATTTTCAGAAAATTTTTTTCTTTTTTGATATTTATTTTGACATTGCAGGTTAAAACAAATTCCCGGGGTATGCATATATTGTTTTTTTTTTCTTGTTTTTTTTATTTTTCCTTTATTTTTTTTTTTTTTTTATTTATAAAATTTTTTTTTTTTTTTTTTTTTTTTTTGATGTTTCATTTAAAAAAAAAAAAATGCACTGTTTTTTTTAATTAATTGGAAATTCAAAAAAATTGGGGAAAAAGTTTTCCCCAACCCCAAAAAAAAACAACACACACAACACACACACACACAACACACACACACACACACACACCACAACCACACAACACCAAACACAACCCTACACACACAAACACACACCACACACACAAAAAAACACAAACCCCAACCACACACACCCCTACATAACACACACACCAACACACAAAAACACACATACACCCACACCCCAAAACACACCACACACACACACACACAAACAAAAAACACCCCACACACACACAAACACACACACAACACACCGAAGTTTTAAAAACTTCTAGTAAACAGAAAGCAGGGGGAAATAAAGAGAGGAAAAGGAAAAAGACAAAACGGGGGGGGAAAATAAGGGAAACACCCCGAAATAGACGCCCAAAAATGAATATAAAAAACCCGGGAAAAAAAGGGAAGCAAAACAAACAACAAAGCAAAAAAAACAAAACCCCCCCAAAAAAGAGGGAAAAGGGGACACAAGAGGTAAAGTAAACGAGAAACTTGTGAACGCACACAAAAAAAGGGAAAAACTAATCCAAAAACGTGAAGCCAGAAAAAGAGAAAAAAGAAGAGAGAAGAGGATTTCCCCATCACAAACGATAAAAAAAAAAAAAAAAAGAAAAAAAGAAAAAAAAAAGTCATAAAGGGAATCAGTCGAGGAAAACACTGTTCGCATGATTTATCTCATTTTTTCTTTATCCTTCTTGATTTTGTAAGTGTTTCATTTGCTTTGTTGTTGTTTTAAGCGTTTGTTGTATTTGCTGTTGTTGTTGCTCTTGTATAATCGTTGTGTTGTTGTTTTTGTGGATTGTTGTTGTTTTGTTGTTGATGTTGATGTTGTTGTATTGTTGCTGATGTTGTTGTTGTCGCTGTTTTGTTCTTGTTCTTGTTGTTGTTCCTTCTTCTCCTGCTCTCCGCTTCCTCGATTTCTTCTGGTTATTTGGTTTTATTCATCTTTTGCCAATAATGTTGACTTTAGCAATAAAATACATCCGATTTAGCGCTAGCTACCCAGCCACTATCAGTACGGAATCAACAAAAAACTATTAGTACAAGTAAACACACGGCGTAAGTCATCATGGCTTATAACACAAATCTGCCAAGACGTTTGTAAAGAGAGGACAGACAAGGAAAAGAAGCTGACTCTCACTCTGACGCAGTACTATCACTCCCTGGCTTCTTTCCCCTTCCTTCCCTCCTCCAATCATCTCTTCCATCCTTGACTTTGTCTTTTATCATGCCCCCATTCCTGACACTTCTTGGCAGAACTGACAGTCAACAACAGCCTTGCTCTAAGAAGAAAAAAATAATAGGAAGAATGAAGGACACTGACCCCCTGCTTTTCTTACGCCTCTTATGCCACATATCATAACACACATGCGGTTTTTTTAAGTGACAGCAGTAACATTGGGAAAGCAGGACAGACAGACAGACAGGAAGACACACACACACACCACACAAACCACACACACCACGCCGCACGCACGCACGCACTCGCACGCACAAACACATACAGCAGGTCTGTTTTTTGCCCATGTTGGAGTTGGGGCAGATTAACAAAGACAGGGTAACCCACAGCAAATCTAACCGCCATTACCCTTACCATTATTGTGTTTAGGTTTGGCCTGTTAGTGTTTAAAAGTACTCTGTTTGATACTAAATTATTTTGTTAATGATGTGGTCATGTTTAAAGATGTTAGCACAGAGTCTGTTGATGATTACCATTGACTCACATGTAGACGTTTTAGAGCAAGTTCAGAAGTGATAACAAAACAAAAACGAGACTGCCTCAATACCTATGCTCTGTATGCAACTCTGCAGCAAATTAGTTGCTGCTCAGGATTGGATGTGAACAAAAACAGTGCGGGGGATGCAGAAATATACCTGCAGATTCTTATTCTTTATTTCATCAGTTGTGTCGAGGACATGGAGCATAAGGTCTGTCATTGCGTTAGCAGTGTGAGTTATAAGGAAACAGATGCATCCAATTTGCAGACTGTAAAGTATCCAATATCTTTTCTTTCATTTTCCAGTTTTTGTCTTTTTCTTATGCTACATCCAAAGTGTTATGCCATTTCTATGAGTGGTTTTCAGCTATTTATTCATCGCAAACTGTACAAACTGTGTACCTTAGTTCTTTTATCTTTAGCTTGTTTGTGTCCAACACAGGTAAGACGTTGTACTAAAGTATTGGGAAAAGAATTTTAAACCAAACAAAACACAGCAACTAATAATTATAGTGATGTTGAAGTGCTTCGGAAGATCTTTCATACAAGATTTAACCCTGTTATTTGACTTAAGAACTAATACCCAGAAAAACTTATCAAGGATTTAGAAGGAAGCAAAAAGTTCTAAAATGGTGATAGATAATTGATATATTTATCTGAACTATAGAAACTCTTGCTTTGTGGTATGAGCATGTTTCTGCTGTTACTGCTAGATCAAGTATTACTGATAATGTCTGTCATTTACAGTTTTTTCTTCTCATCTTTGCTATTATTATGTGACTTGTTTTGTGTCATGAGAAGTTTCGGACCACTTCACTGTCTTCCCATCACAGGGGAATGATATGGAAAACAAGAGAAAGAAGCCTATCCCATAACAAAACACACAAACTCACACACACACCACCCACATCACACTCACACACACACACACACACACACCACACCAAGAGAGAGCAGAGAGAGAGAGAGAGAGAGATTGGTGAGTGAGAGAGGAGCGAGTGAGTAGAGAGAGAGGAGATGAGAGAGAGAGAGTGTGAGCGAAGATGGTGGTGTCTTTTTGTTTTGTTTAGGCTGGGTTTTTTGTAGTTTGTTTAATGGTGGATACATTTTCAGAAGAATTTTTTCTTTGTTGTTTTTTTTTTTTTATTTGATATGTATGGTTTTGACATTGTTCAGGTTAAAACAAATTCGGGGTCTGCATATATGTTGTTTTCTCTTGTTTGATTTGTATGGTTTATCACTGATTAGGGTTTGTATTCTATATTTCTGCTTAACAAATTGTTTTTATTTTTTAATTTTTATTTTTTATAGATAGTTGGCTTCATGAAAAAAAAGAGAATTGCACTGCTTATTCAATGTACATCTGAATTCAAAAGTTTGACATTGATAACAGGGTTTCACACACACACACACACACACACACACACACACACACACACAAACACACACAAACACAACTCACACCCACACACACAACACACACACCACAATAATTACACACACTACACAACACACACACACAAACACACAAACACAACACACCACACAACATACACACACACACACCCACACACAAACACACATAACCCACACAAAAAACAACACACAACACCCTCACACACCAAACACACACACACACACACACAAACAACACACACACACACGAAGCTTTCAAAGAACATTCTAGTAACTGAAAGCAGGGGAATTAAGAGAGGGAAAAGGAACAAAGACAAACAAAGGAGGGGGAATAATAAGGGAAAACACAGAAATAGACGCTCATATAAATGAATATAAAACGGGAAAAAAGTGGAAGCAGAAACAACCAAAGCAAAACAACACAAAAACCGACAGAGAAAGATGGAAGAGGGCCACAATGAGGTGAAATGTATAAGCGAGAAGACTGTGAAAAGCACACAAATGGGAGTAATACTATCATACACGTGAAGCCAGAAAAGAGGAGAAAACAGAGAGAGAGAGAGGATTTCCCTTATCACACCGAGTAAAAAAAAAGAAAAAAAGAAAAAAAGAAAATAGAAAGTCAATAAAGCAAGTCATGTCAGAGGAATACAAGAAAGGAAAAAGAAACAGTGGGGACAAACAGAGTTGAAAGGAAGAGGGAGAATGGAAGAAGAAATGGGGACACACGCACACGAACACAAACACACAACCAAACACACACCACACACACGCACACAACACAACACACACACATATAATCCTTCGATGAGACTATAAACCGAGGCCCGTATTGCGAACGCACGCAGAAACATCTTGCGCACACGTTAAATCCTGTTCCGCTTTCGGAAGAGTAGCCATGTGTGTCTTGTGCCGGTGGGAAACAGATGACAGAATTAATTGTTTTTTAAAGTCGTATACACACGGGACTGGAGTAAAAATAAAAAGCAAATATGTGCTTATTCCATTATCCGCGATATAAAAAGAATAAAATAAAAAATAAAAACAACACACACAACACACAACACAAGGAAAACTCACCAGAGAAATCGTAGAAAAAGAACACTCAGGATACAGAAAAATAGAAATGGACTTAAAAGCAACAACAACAACAAAAACCACCAAAAAAAACCGCAAAAACTCGATAAAAAGAAAAAAAACTGAACAAATACTAGAGGGGTGGGAGTGGGCCAGGGAAGTGAGAGGGAGGAGGGCGGACAAACAGAATAACAACCCCCTCCACCTCCACCCCCACCACACCAAAACACCAGAATGCAAGAAATGGGGACAGAGCGGGAAGCAAAAAGCGAAAAGCAACAGTTGTAACCAAACAACGTAACACACTTCCCAGTAGACACCATGTCCCAATAAAACAGCTTCACTGTACCGAGTGTACCAGGAAGAGATAAAAACACATGGAGAAATGGAAGATGGAGATTTTTATGAGCGTATGGGAAAGGCATTAGTCACGGCACATGCGCGCGTGCAACGCAGAACAAACAGCATTGCACGACACACACACGCCACGCTCGCACGCACATACACATACTAACACACACACACTCACAACACACACACACCACACACTCACACACACACACAAACACACCACACACCGCATACATACACACACACACACACACATATATAAATATCTGCAAATTATCGTGTCGGCTAGATCAATTTGCACTAAATTAGGTTCAGTTTGTACTCATCTTTTAGACATATCGCTTGGGTATACCACAGGGATCAGTACTTGCACCTATCTTGTTTTCTATTCTTGTACATGATCTCCCTAGCTCTTGTCACTATAATACTCAAGTATGTTCAGTATGCAGATGATATTGCTATTGATAAATTACGTCAGTTAGGAAAAACACGAAAAAAAGAGCGTGTTCTTTTATGTTGAAAAAATATATCAGGAAGATTAGATAAATTCCTGTATTTATATGAAAGAAAGCAGATTTAGAATTATCAGCAGAAAAAACGCATGTTTGTGCTTTTTATAACGGTGACAACGCATTAAAAGTTCCAATACTGAAATTAGAAGGAAGGTGCTTCATTACAAACAAGTTGTCAAATTTTAGGTGTATTTTTAACTAGAAAGTTGAATTGGAAGATGACATCAACCAAATGATAACTCTGAAGCTAGGAAAGATTAATTTCCTAAAGAATAATAGTTCTCAGGCATGGAGTCAAGACACTACGGACTCTGATACATTGCTCTGTCTTGGTACGATCAAAATTAATATACGGACAGAAGTTTATTTTCTGCTGCAGATTATCTACTTAAAAAATTTCAAAGTCTAGACAGTTAAGCAGTAAAGATAGCTCTTGGTGTTCCGGCTCATGCAAAAAGCTAATACTAAATAAAGAAGCTCATTTACTATCTCTTTCTGATAGCGAAGAACTGGCAGTATCAAAATATGTGGTTCGTAGTTTCTCTATTCCAAATTTCAGTAAAAGAGGAAATATTTATAAATCATGACACTGATTTTCCTAAACGGGCACGCAATATTTCATTTCTGCAGCCAATTAAAAATTTTTACTGGAACCATTTATGAAAGAAATGACATCGATATATAAACCAATTCAATTTTACCGATTGTTCCACAATTACCACTTGGGAACATATTTCAGCTAAATTTGACATTGACTACCGGAAATAAAGAAAATGGAAGATCAAATCTTCTCACGTTGATGTAAAAAGTCACTTAGAAAATAATTATTCTAATCATTAAATGTGTATACTGGACGGATCTTATTAGAATCAGGCAAAGTGGTGCTTTGCATATGTGATTCCGACTTTGAAAGTTCAAAAATCTTGTCATTTAGGAAACATTTTCTATTTTTACTTCTGAATTATTTGCAATTCTTTTGGCTTTTGAATTATTTTTTGTCTGATTAAGCTATTGATGTTTGCCAAATTCTGTTTTGCGTTGACTCAAAGCAGTGTTAATGGCATTAAAGTCATGGATGGTAAATAAGGAATGTATTATATTTGAGATAAAATTCCTGATAGATTCTATTTCAAGCAGAGGCATCTGCATAACTTTTTGCTGGGTCCCCTTCCTTTGTGGATTTTTTCGAATGAGCTGGTTGATCTTTTGGCAAAACAAGGTGCCCTCTGAATACAGTACTGACGTGTTTGATTTAATCTTGCATTGTTCGTCTTTTGAATTCATTCTAAGTTAAGAAATGCATACATTTCAAAGATCTTAGAAAAACCATTTCAAAGCAGTATTCCTTGCCACGGAAATTAGAAATTCTAATAATAATACTGAGATTACATGATGGAATATAAATATTCAAAAAATGTAACATGTGTTGTTCTATTTCCACTTTCAGTCCACCATTTGTTGTTTTGATTGCCAATTTTTTGACATGTATAAAGGAGAGTTTAGATTATACATAAGAAATATGACACTAGTCAGAGTTTTATATGACTCTCAGAAATTCATAGTGTAGTTGCTGAAGTCATTATATTATTCACCTGTAAACTTTACTGTAATACATATATAGATATATATATATATATATATATATATTTTATATATTATATATATATATAAATAGATATTATATATATATATTATATATATACTATATATATATATGTTTAAGATGTGTATTTGTATATTTTTATATATATGTCTATAATATATATATATATATGTATATTATGTATGAATATTTATATGTTATGTATATATTTAAATACTTATGTGTGTGTGGATGTGGGTGCGTTGAAGGGGAGAGGAGAGAGGGAAGAGAGAGGAGGAGGAGGAAGAGGGATGAGAGAGAGAGAGAGAGCGAGAGAGTGAGATGAGAGAGAGAGAGAGAGAGATGCGGACGGTAATAATAGGTACTTTGTATGAATGCGGGTGTGTCTAACTCACATTGTAGTGAATAGACATTAAACAAAACAAACAAACAAAAACAACACAACACACACAACCACGCATACACACCACTAGCGTGTGCACAAACAAACACACACACAGACAAGATTCAGATTGTAATTACTTTCACCCCTTTTGGGATATGGAGGATTACAAACAATTGAACAGGAGATTAAACCTGACAGCAATATACCAATAAATAAAAAAACCATGATACGGACAGTAACTGAAAAGCAAAGTCATCGCATATGATAACAAAACATATTAATGAGCTGAAATACTATTTATTTTTAAAGTATACATTTCTTTAAAAAAGACTTAATCTACACTTAGAAAGACAATTGAAAACTTCAAGAATACCTGCAAATCTCATGAAATTTTGAGAGCGACAGGAGAACTTTTCGAGTTTGCATTTCATAGTCACAAAAATTATAACCTGAACATGGTTGAGGAAAATGTCGGGCGATATATCTGTAGTAAATGTTTGAACTAATGAAGTGGGGACATTCCATGATAAAATGAAATTATCCCCTTAATCAGACATATGCATTTTGAAACATATTCTTTCTCCTTGGTATTATTATGGAAACGTCCAAACTCAATAGGATGCTTGTCACAGCTACAACGAAACTCATAATGAGGTAACATAAACATTGGTAGACAAGTTATATATTATTCCATACCAAAATTGATTTATAGTTTTTATAATTAAGACTCTTCTATTTACTCACAGCTCAGTTCTCCATTCATTAACAAAATTTTCTAATACTAGACAAAAAACTGTCTCATTCTTTTTATTTTTTTTTTTTTTTTTTTTTTTTTTTTTTTTTTCACTAACAGTCAAATCCGCTTTGTACTAAAATATTTGTTATTTATTTAGCCATGAGATTGAATCAAAGATTTGTTCATTGTAAATCTATCATCAGCTGATAAACATTTGAGGATAGCTTTTCAGATGGATGTCAAAGCAGCGCATCCAAGAAACGGACCATTCGAACAGAGGCCAAAATAGACAAAGGATATCTTGCCCATTCTCATACACTAGCGAAGAAGACGTTGTACGCTTTAACCAAAAATAACTTAAAAATCTTACGGAAAACTTGTCAATAATTCTTAGGTTTCTATCCCCAAATTTCACATCCATACACAAAACAGGTACAACGACTTTATCGAATAAATCAAGTGACACATATATAGGTCGTTTCTTTTTTGTCGTGCATGCGTCCTTTTCAAATAAACATAACTTTAGTAGCTTTATCATAAGCATTTTTTTTGCTTTTGCAAAAAAACCTACCACACACACACGCACGCACCGCACGCGCGCACACACACATACACATGCACACACGCACACACGCACGCTGCGCTGTGCGCAACAACATACACACACACGCGCACACACATGGTTAATGACTTTGATTTTCTTTATACCTGATATTGACAAGTTTTAATGCATAACACAGCATTATGGTGTGGTTGTGCTACGAATTAAGAAGAACATATACATGGACAAAAGGAAAGATGGCAAAGAAAAAAAAAAAAACAAAAAAAAAAAAAAAAAAAGAAAAAAAAAAAAAGGGGAAAAAAGGGGGGAAAAAAAAGGAAAAGAAAACCACAAAAAAAAAAAAAAATAAAACAGGAAAAAAAAAAAAAAAAAAAAAAAAAGGGGGTTTTTAAAAAAAAAATAAAAAAAAAAAAAAAAAAAAAAAAAAAAAAAAAAAATAAAGAAAAAAAAAATAAAAAAAAAAAAAAAAAGAAAAGGGGGGAAAAAAGAAGAAAAAAAAAAAAAACAAAAGGGAAACAGAAGAAAAAAAAAAAAAAAAAACAAAAAAAAAAACCCCCAAAAAAAACAAAAAACCCAAACAAAAAACCCCCCCCCCTTTTAAAAAAAAAAAAAAAACCCCCAAAAAAAAAAGGGGAAAAAAAAACCCATTTTAAAAAAAAAAAAAAAAAAAAAATTTTTAAATACACACGGACTAAAAAAATAAAAGCAATAATCTTAACCATTATCCTAAAAAAAGATAAATAAAAAAAAAAAAAACAACACCCACCCACAACACCAAAAAACTCACCAAAAATTAAAATAACCCCTCGTCAAAAAAAATCCCCCCCCCAAACAACACAACCCACCCACCGCCCCAAAACCATAAAGAAAAAACTAACCCAAAATCTGGGGGGGATGGGCCAGGTGAGTAGAGGGAAGGCGACCAAACAATACAAAAACCCCCCTCCACCTCCCCCCCACCACCCCAAAACACCAGAATGCAAGAAAGGGGACCGAGGGGAAGCAAAAAGCGAAAAGCAACAGTTGTAACCAAACAACGAAACACACTTCCAGTAGACACCATGTCCCAATAAACAGTTTCCCACTGTACCGAGTTGTACCAGGGAAGAGAATAAAAACACGGAAATGGAAGGGGAGATTCTAAGGCGAAATGGGAAAGGCATTAGTACACCACAGCGCGCTGCACCCCACGCACACAAAACCCATGCACGCAACAAAAACAAAAACGCCCCGCTCCCCACCACATACAACCAACAACACACACCCCACAACAAAACCCCCACACAAAACACAAACACACACCAACACACACACAACCCACACAAACACACCACGCAACATACACCACACACACACCCACTATAAATATCTAAAAAATTTTTCTTGTCGGATAGATCAATTTGCACTAAATTGGGTTCAGTGTACTCATCTTTAAAACCTATCGCCCTTGGGTATACCACAGGGATCAGTACTTGCACCTATCTTGTTTTTTCTATTCTTGACTGATCTCCCTAGCTCTTTGTAAACCAAAAAATACCCCAAGTTTTTTCAGTATGCAGATAAATATTGCATTTGGGATAAATAACGTCAGTTAGGAAAAAAAACACGAAAAAGAGAGTGATCAATTAGTTGAAAAAATATATTCAGGAAGAATTAAAATAAATTCTGTAGTTATATGAAAGAAAACAGATTAGAATTATCAGCAGAAAAAACGTGTCTTGTCTTTTTTTTAATAACGGTGACAACGAAATTAAAATTACCAATACTGAAATTTAAAAGGAAAGGTGCTTCAATACAAACAAGATGTCCAAATTCTTAGGTGTATTTTTAACTAGAAAGTTTGAATTGGAAGATGCACATCAACCAAATGATAACTGAAGCTAGGAAAAGACTTAATTTCCTAAAGATAATAAGTTCTCAGGCATGAGTCAAGACACTACGACTCTGATACATCTGGCCCCTGTCCTTGGTACGTTCAAATTAATATACGGACAAGAAGTTTATTTTTCTGCTGCAGATTATCTACTTAAAAAATTACAAAGTCAAGACAGTAAAGCAAAAAAGATAGCTCTTGGTGTTCCGTTTCTTTGAAAATTTACAGCTAATACTTAAATAAAGAAGCTCATTTTTACTATCTCTTTCTGATCAGCGAAAACGGCAGTATCAAAAATAGTGGTTCGTAGAAATCCTATTCCAAAATTCAGTAAAAGAGGAAATATTTATTAATCAAGACACTGATTTTCTAAACGGCACGCAATATTTCATTTCTGCAGCCAATTAAAAAATTATACAGACACATTTATAAAAAGAAAATGACATCGATATATCAACAATTCCAATTTTACCCATTGTTCCCACAATTACCTCCTTAGGGAACATATTTCAGCTAAATTTGACATTGGACTACACGGAAATAAAGAAAAATGAAGATCAAAATTTTTTTCTCACCCCTTGGATGTAAAAAGTCACTTAGAAAATAATTATTCTAATCACTTAAAAGTGTATACTGCCCGGATCTGTATTAGAAATCAGGCAAAAGTGGTGGCTGCATATGTGATTTCCCACTTTAAAAGTTCAAAAAATTTTTCATTTTGACAACATTTTTCTATTTTTACTTCTGAATTATTTGCAATTCTTATGGCTTTGAATTTTTTTGTCTGATACTGCTATTTATGTTTTGCCAAATTCTGTTTGCGTTGACTCAAAGGCAGTGTTAATGGCATTAAGTCATGGCATGGTAAAATAAGGAATGATATTGTATTTGAGATAAAATTCCCTGATACATTCTATTTCAAGCAGAGGGAAACAGCATAACTTTTTGCTGGACCCCTCTCATTGTGGGAATTTTTCGAATGAGCTGGTTGATTCTTTGGCAAAACAAGGTGCCTCTGAATACAGTACTTTAAGTGTTTGATTCTAATCTTGCATTGTCGTCTTATGAAATTTATTCTAATTAATGAATGCATACATTCAAAGATCATTTGAAAAACATTATCAAACAGTTTCCTTGCCCACGGAAATTAGAAAATTTTAATAAAATAAACGAGATTAAATGCAAAGGAATACTAAATATTCAAAAAATGTAACAGTTGTTGTTCTATTCCACTTTTCAGTCCACCCATTTGTTGTTTGATTGCCCAATTCTTCTTGAACATGTTAAAAGGAGAGGTTTAGATATCAAAGGAAATATCCACAGTCAAGAAGATTTTATATGAAATTCAGCAATTCATATTCAGTTTGCTAAGTCCCTAATTCTTCACCTTAAACCTTTACTGTAAATTACATATATATATAAAATATATATATATTATATATAAATATATATTTTTTATATATAAATATATATATATAAAATATATATATATATATATATATATATATATATATATATGTATAAGATGTGTATATTATATTTTAATATATGTATATACATATATATATTATATATGTATATATGTAGTATATTATATGTATGTATATATTTAAATACTTATGTGTGTGTGGATGTGGGTGCGTGTAGGGGAGAGAGAGAGAGGGAGAGAGAGAAGAGAGAGAGGGGAAGAGAGAGAGAGGAGGGGAGAGAGAGAGAGAGAGAGGAGAGAGATGCGGAGTGTAATAATAGGTACTTTGGTAGAAATGCGGGTGTGTCTAAATCACCATGTAGTTTAATAGACATTAAACAAAACAAAACAAACAAAAACAAACACACACACAACACACACACGCATACACACACTAGCGTGTGCCCCACACAAACACACACACAGACAAGATTCAAGATTTAATTACTTTCACCCCTTTTGGGATATGGAGGATTACAAACAAATTGAACAGGAGAATAAACCTGACAGCAATATACCCAATAATAACATGAATACGGACAGTAACTGAAAAGCAAAAGTTCATCGCATAATGATAAGCAAACAGTATTAATGACTGAATACTATTTATTTTTAAGTATACACATTTCTTTAAAAGACTTAATCTACACATATGAAAGACAATTGAAACTTCAAGAAATACCTGCAAATCTCATGAATTTTGAGAGCGACAGGAGAACTTTTCGAGATTTGCATTTCATTAGTCTACAAAAATTATAACTGAACATTGGGGGTTTAGGAAAATGTCGGGGAATAGAAACTTGTCGGTAAATGTTTGAAAGTGGGGACATTCCATGATAAAATGGAAATTCAATAACCCCTAAAACAACATATTGCATTTTGAGACATATTCTTTTCCTTCCCTTTCTGCCCGTTAGGTATATTAATGGAAACGTCCCAATCCTCAATAGAACTGTACACAGCAACAACGAAACTTTCATAAGAGCGAAAACATAACCATTTGGTAGACCAGGTATATATTTTGTTTTCCATACCAAAATTGATCATATAGTTTTTATAATTAAGACATCTCTTATTACTCCACAGCTCCAGTTCTCCATTCATTAACACAATTTTACTAATACTGAACAAAACTGTCTCTTCCATCTTCCACAAACAGTCAAATCCGCTTTGGTACTAAAATATTAGTTATCTTATTTAGCCATGAGATGATTGAATCAAAGAATTGTCCATGTTAAATCTTTCATCATCTGATAAACATTTGAGGGTATTAGCTTTTCAGACTGGTGGATGCCAAGCTGCTGCATCCAGAAACGACCAAACGAACAGAGACTCAAAAGAACCAAAGGATATCTGGCCCATATTCTTCTTTCTTTTTCTCCGATACACTACAAGATGACGGTGTACGCTTTAAAAACCAAAAATAACTTTAAAAATTTAATCTGAAACTTGTCAATAATCTTAGGTTTTTTCATATCCCCAAATTTTCACATCCATACATCAAAACAGGTAATGAACAACGAACATTATCGAATAAATCAAGTGTCACATATATAGGGTAGTACTTTTTGTCGAGCAGTCCTTATCAAATCTGAATAAACATAACTTTAGTAGCTTTTATCATAAGCATGTTTTTTTATTTGCATTTTGGCAAAACTAACCAGCACAACACACGCACCGCACTGACCGGCACGCCGGCCGCACAACACAATTAAACACATGCAACACACGCACACACAAAGAAACACACGGCACGCCGCGTGCGCATACACCATACACACACAACGCGCCACACACTGGTTAATGATACCTTTGATTTTCTTATTCCTGATCTTTACAAGTTTAATGCATAACCACAGATTTTTGTGTGAATTGTGCTACGAAGTAAAGAAAAACATAATACATGGAACAAAAGAAGATGGAAAGAAAGAC
>CM054148.1:64093359-64132987 GCA_028751875.1 Rapana venosa | reverse complement strand
TCTCTTCTTTTTTATCGAGGATAATGGAATAAGCACTCATGTGCTTTTTTTACAGCCGTTCCCCAGTTGTGTATGCGGCATATATTAACTCCTGGAGGAAATCCCCTTGAATGGGATATTTCGAACCCGGGTGTCAGATTATTGGAGGCAATGTTCTAACCTCTGGCGCGCGCGGTTGTGTGTGCAGCTGCGTGCGTGTGTGTGTGTGTGTTGTACATGCGCTTGGTAGATGATCGTTATAATTAGGCTATTTGCGCAAGGGCCTTGGCCTAGTCTCTTCGCTTGTCAACAAAACTTTTATTCCCAAATGGATACCCTTGGGGGATATTAACTCATTTGGACGCTCATTTCGGAGGACCTTTTTAGGACCCAAGGCACCTCATCCTTTTGATGGCTTCATTAGATTGACTGAGAGATCTATTTTATAATGATTATCATACACTGTGCTATTGTGCTTCGACATCGATTCTCTATTTAAACACGGACTGGAATTGTCAGATCTGTTTCAAGCATTTAGAGACATCTGTGTGATCTGTTGATCGTCGGTTTTAGTTATAGGGTTACACTCTTGCAGGCTTGAAGAATAGCAGAATATGTTTCGTCTCTGCAATGTATGGCAATGACTTCGCCTTTACGGAGCTAGTTAACAAAGGCCGGAGGCGATAGCAGATGCACGTGCGCGAAATCTGGTCATTTGAATAAGTTTTGTCTAGAGCGCACTAAAAACAATGAAAGGTACTGTTACCGAATCTGGGATTATATTATCTTTTACAGCACGCCGCGCGCTGGCGCGCTCATCCATCACTACAACTCACACACAACAGACTACACACACACTCACGACAACACTCACACTCACACCTTCAGACATGATAGGCGCGCTCACACACATTCACACACACTTTAGGATAGTGCGCGCGCGCACACACAAACACACACAACACACACACACACGCACGATAGGCACGAGACGAGCCGTCACACAAACACACACACACAGTGTCACTTGTGGCATGGCAATTTGGCCAGACTATCATCTATGGGAGAGCTAGTCCAAATTTTCATGCAGAGAATATCTGCTGTGACTTAAGACTTATAGTAGTATTTACTTGTTAAAAAAACCAAACATGATCCAGGAATTTGTGTAGCATTTTGACTCTTTCAGGTACACTGGATATAGATGTACAACATGTTTTTAAACATTAAATGGCTGTATGTTCAACGCAGTTATGAAGATGCAAAGTGGTTGGCAAGACCAGTATGAAGAGCACTGTAGACTGTCTGGATCAATACTGCGCAGGTGTAGAATTTGAAAACTCAAAAAGACCACAAAACCCTTTGGAATAGTTTTTGAAGTGTGTGTGTGTTATAAATTTATATTATTTTATTTATTCCTTTTATTTCATGGTTCTATCGAGTAACCACTTTTGTGCTTTTTTCACCATGTACCCGGGTTGTATGCGTTTTGTAAATGTTTGACATGGGTGTGTATGTCAATATGTGTGGTGTGTTCGTGTGTGCTTTCAATATATTTGGATGTCTCTTCACTCGCACAAGTGTTTTGTTTTATTGATATTTAGATGACCATGATGATGTTTGTTTGTGCTTGCATGTTCATTTTGACTTGGATAATGGGTGAGCTGTCTGTAGTTGCAAACAGCTGTTCTGTAATAGTTACTGTATTACAGTATAATGTGTGTGTTGATCATGTTATTGTGAGAAATCTTATAACTCTTATTCTTTTATACACTCTGGCACACACTTATGGAGCTGTCCAGCTCCTTAGTTTCTTATTATCTTGCTCAGGATGTTGGGTAGGTGGAGGCTTTTTAGATGATAGTTGAAGCATTCAATGGTACTTATTTTATATTTAAAAATGTTTAAATAATTTATTCTTTTCATTTATTTATTGGATATATGGGAATAAGCTAGCAATCGATGCTTTTAAATAAAATCCTTAGTCCCGGTGTGGAGTGTATGCAGTTTTGTAAATTTGGTTTATCCGTTCACACACCACGGCACTCAAGTAGCCTTCTCTTCGAATATAGAACCGAACAGGTTGTAACACTCCATGCGCAAGATGTCAGCATGCATTCACTCATTGGGACCTTGTTTCTATTTATAGTGCTAACCCGAAAGGGACTTTTTGGGTGAGTGGAGTCTCGGCACTGGATGTTAATACTTCATAGGAAAAATCTTCTTGATCGAGATTCTAAACGGGGTAGACAGATAAAGAATACTCACTCTAACCACCTTAGTGTCAAGGTGGCTGCTCCTTTCCTGTCAGAGTCTGCAAGGAGAGAGGAGCCAGGTGAAAAAGCTATTATTATTAAGCATGTGATTATAACTTATAAGTAAAGCACCATTGATTGTTATCATTTGCTGTTTAGAAAATTTCTTTTAGGAGGAATGTTTATTATGATTTACCTTTTTAGCTTTTTTCATTTTGTGTGGTGTATAGGCTTGTACGATTGTTGCTATGGAGTATGGATAATCATAAATGTATTTTTGTACCCCCCCCACCCCCCCCCCCCCCCCCCCCCCTATTATGAAGTGGACCGATTACTCAAATTTAAGGCGCTAGCATGCCAGAGCCCGTGCACATGTATACAGTTCAGTGGGTGTCATGAGTATGTGTGTGTGCAGTAATATTCTTTATTATATATATTTAATGATATATTTATATATATTATATATAGATGATAGATATTTTACTTTATACTTGATATATTATAGTATGTAATAATATTTATATTATAGTTATATAACTTTGATATTCATTATATTTATTATTCTACGTATGTTGTGTGTGTGTTTGAGCCACATTGTGTGTGTGTGTGTGTGTGATTGAAAATATTGTTTGAGCAGTGCTTTTCAGGTTTGATAATTTTGATGCTGGTGCAATTATCTCATCTGTGGAGTAAAAAATCGATAATGGTGTGTAAATCTAGTTCATTTTAAGAGTCTTACATGTCTTCTTGGGTATCAAATCCAGTAAATGTCTTGATTTTGGTGTAAGATGTTGATTTATTAATGTGGTTTTATGTATTGTTTTTTTAATTTGCATTGTTCACAATTAGCTTAAAGAAATGTTTAGATGTAGTCTTTTATGATTTATATACTTTAGGGATTGCTTACGGTAATTGCTTACCAGTTTATTGAAAAGACTTCCCTTATTCTGAATTCGATATTCAGTATGAAGAATTTGCTCTGTATTTTTGGGCCTTTTCCGTTACTGTATTTTTTTCCCCATCTTTTTTTGTTTTCCTTCATTTTGTCCTAGTGTTTCTTGTCATCTTAATATTTTGTGTAAAACTTAGCAGTTTGATAATAAATATACAACATAACAACAATTAAACATATAAGGTGTTTACTTGTATTTTGTTGTTAAAAAGTTCTTTCTATGTAGTTATCGATAAAATTAAACAACACTTTTTCAATGTGAGTTTATATTGCTTTTCTTTCTTTATTTTGCTGTGGTTTTGTGTCTCATAAGCAAGTTTTGTGGAATGTTGTATAGTTGTCTCCTTTCGGTGTATTAAACTGATTATGTATATATAAATGTATACTGAGACCTTGTAATTACAGTATTTTGGGGCATTGAAAGTCTTGTGTGTGGAGAGAGAGAATGCAATCAAGGAATGCAATGACACAAATCTGACACAATATACTAACCAAAGAACACACTACACATCGTGTGTTTTTTAGTCTCTCTAATATATATACCACATAAACAATTTCTGATTTGTATATATTGTATAGTTATATATTTGGAGCGGATCCCAACAGTATCATTGTTTTGGCTTGACTGTCTGTTGTTCAGTACAGTGGAAGAAAGTGGGTTATCATACCGCTCTCCGCAAAGAAGGCACCTGAACCTACAATGACCTGTGTTCAGAAATTTATCCGTTAGTGCCCGGGTAAGCTTTTCTCTTTATGATAGTAGTTCTTCTTCTTCTTCTCTTGTTCCTTCTTCTGTGTGTACGCTTCTAAGGCTAAAGTTCAGTTAATACCGGCTCGATGGGCATCTGGGTTCGGTGGTGCCTCAAAACCCACTGGCTCGATCCTTGGCCCGTCAAATCGTTAAGTGTACGTTGCTCTAACCATAAGGCTACATGGAGCATCTCCATCCACTTGGATTCTTATAAATGTTAACAGCACCAGCAATTCTGTATCACACCTTTATTCAAATTATAATTCTGTATTTGTTTAAAGAAAATCTAAGATAGGCCTGAATGCTCGTGGTGAGGCCTTGATTTTGCAGACTAAGGGCAAATGGCGTAAGGGCTCCGTGTTTCAGTGCCTTTATTAAATAAAACTGTTCTCTCTCTCGCATCTTGTGGGAATTAGAGTTTTTACTTCAATAGGCTACGTTTGTGCATTGCGGATTACCATTGAGTTGGCATACAGGAAGGGCATCAAGGCCATGAGTGAAATCCTCGCTCCAGACTTTGTATCGATGAGTCAAACACCTGGGTGCTGCCCTAGTTTTGCATAGGTCGATCTTAGTAGAAAAGGGGGCATATATAAGGATGGAAGCTCAAAACAGAGTGTAAAGAATGAGAAGGACATCAATGTACTAAACACTCCCTGGGAGAATCATTGACAAAAAAATGGAAGAAGAAGAAGAAGAAAGATAGAGTGAAACAAAGCTATTTATTTGAATTGATAAAAAGGGTGGAGTATCTTTTTAGTTTTTATCCTTAACATACCCCATTTTCCATCAACGAACCATCACACATGTCATGCACAATACAAAGCAGCATACAAACACCCAAACACTGCACGTGCGCACACACACACACACGCGCTAACCACGCACACACACACACACACTACTTACATAATCTCTAGACCTACCGACTGTACAACATCACACACGGAAGCGCTGACTGTTTGTTTTCTGTAGGCAGAGTCCATGAAGACTGACCCCCGACTTCTGAAGGTGTGCCCCTGTTGGCTGGATTGGGGAAGGAGCAAAGGAGGGGGCTTCACTGTAAAGCGAAAAGCCGTTGTTTCAGATCCTCGGGTAGGTACACACCTGACGTCAAGCTCCCGTGGAGATTCACTTGCCCACTGCACTGACAGTTTGTTGTATGTTGATTGCGTCTGGTCTCTGTGTGGGTCGTGTGTGTGTGTGTGTGTGTGTGTGGTGTGTGTGGGATTTCTGTGTGTGTGTGTGTGTGTGTGTGGGTGGGTGTGTCCGTGGTGGGGGGGGGGGAGGGGGGGGAGGAAGTGGGGTTGGGTGATGTTGTGTTTATTTGTTGTTTCTTTTAAAGGTATAATGGATATAGAAGAAGTCATGTGTTTTTTTTTTTACAACAGACCAGTACCTGTTGCTATTCAGTTTTGTATTTTGTTTTGCATCTATTCCCTCTAGCACACAATGCGCCTTTCTCCTCTTCACAAGGCTGTAAGATGGTTTTTGTTTTGCATTTGCGTGTTGTTGACCTCTGTTTGTTGTGTCCAATACATAATCATTCATACACACATTACATTATATCATGCTTTCATACAATACATACATTAAATTTTTTCTTACTTATAGCATAACTTAAAGTACACTGAATGCTGCATGCTTGCACTGCCTGCCTGCCTGCTCCTTCTACCTCCTCATTCATACATTCAGTACTTACATCTTACAGAAATACTTACACATCTCCTTGTCTTGCATTAGTATCTTATGTGTGTTTTATGTTCAGAAATACCACAACTATAATCAAACTTGTTTAGTCATGATAGTGCTTTGATCTACAGAACTGTATACAGCGTATCTGGGCGTTATTTACTGACCACTCAATTGCTGGAAAAGAAGTGCCTTTTGCTGGTCAAGCCAAAAAACTCATCGGCAGGCTGTGCAGTTTTGGCTGTCAGCATTTCCTTAAACACTTGATGACAATGTGTCGTCAGCCTCTCAGCGCTCATTTTCCACATTTCAAAAGGTAGTTATAATACATTAGTGATGTATACAACGCTTCTTTATGTTCCTTGGCAAGAAATCCAAGGACTCGCCATCGTGTGATTTTTGCATCTATGTCTCTTTTTTGACTCCCCTCTTTATTAAGGTAGACGCATTACGATTTCAGGTTGTGTATCAATTACATCTGCATGGATTACTACATTGATTGACGACGAGAGGAAAAGGGTGGTTGTGTGTTATCGATTTTCTTTTGGTAGTACTTTGATCCTTACTATAAACATAGGGGACGGGATGCCAACTGTGGGACGGAGCAAATCGCTTTCCCCCAGCCAAGTAGAAGCTGCGGTTGAGGTGGTTACTAACTTGGATGGGTTGGACCGTTTGCAGCGCACTTGGCCTTCAGTACAGTTCTCCCAGTTCACACCAGCTGTTAAATGGGTACCTGCCTTCTTTTAGGGTATGGGAAGGGTAAAGCAGCGAGGGAGAGGAGATGGGGCGCCCTCAATATTTGCTGGCCCATAGAGTAAGTGAGGTCTTATGACGCCTAGATCCCCTACGACCTATTGGTATGGGACTCCGCTTTTTCCTTTACTTCTTATAAGACATTTCCCTGTCTTGGAATTGTGTTTTGTAGTTGCTTACAGGGTGTTTTTGTGCAACGTTTTTTCTTAGTTAGAGTTTTGATGGTTTTAACCTAATGGTGGGATTTTGGTGTAAACTAAACTCCTTGCCCCACCCACATTAAGGTCTGCCGCATTTGACTTTCAGGGATACAGGTTTAGAGTTCATTGGACCAATTTTTTTTTTTTTTACCTCTGTAACAGTCGCATCTTTTATGATTTTTGAACTGTCATGGGTTCTTTTGACGTGCTTTTAAGTCCTTTATAGCCACTCAGTCCAGACATGGTTTTGTGTCTGCTCCAATAGACTTGGCATTCTGTTCAATTTTCCCATCAAAATGGGAAGAAAGGGCAAGGCAGGGAATCAAACCCAGACTCAGGTTGATTTGTTAGGTTGATCTTAAACCACCCTGCCACCTTCCTTATATGTGTATCATTATTTTCCCTTGCTTTTTTATACAACTTTGCAGTTGCTTGTGTTGATTCACTAGAGGTTTGCTGTGTCATGTAGCATTTGTGTGTGGACGTAACTGACATTCTGTTTAGCTGTGTATTTTTCTGTACTTTTTTGGGTACAAATTTATCACAATCTTCATTTACAGAAGGGTGCAGAGGGTTTGCCCTGAGTAAGCCAGAATTCAAGAAGATGCGGTGGTGTAGAGGAGGGTTATGGGGGAAGGGGGTAATGGAAGACATCTCGGAACCTGCTTCAAGACTGCCATGAGATCAGTGGTATGTTGTGTAGTGTTGTTTTGTATTATGTTTCTAGTAACTGTTTATATTACAGTGCATTGGGAATGATTAATCTAATTGTACGTACATGTAGTTGTAGTGCGCACTTATATTTCCTGTGCATTGTTAGGTTTTGTATTCCATTGTAGTAATTTACACAGCATCACATTTGATTTTTTATTTTATTGTCATTTGTTCTTGGAATGGAATTGATTGGTTGATTGTATGGCTTCTACAGTTATGATGTTGAGTTTGATATTCAATTGCTTGTCCCCTGGGGAAATGGTTGCATTCTATTTCATGAGCTCCACTCATTTTTGATATTATTATTTTGTTCTGCTTGTGTGGTTGTTCGCCCTATGTAGAGTTTGTTTTTCATTTAGAATATTTTCTAGGGAACACATCTTGATGTACGCGTATTGTTTTTCGTGCTAGATGTAAGTGTCATTTCTGTATTGGATTTGTTGGTTGTGGGTTTCTTTGCGAATATAGCTCTATATAAATTCCATGTATTAATATAATTAGTAGTTGTAGTGTTTGTTTCAATTGTAATTATGTGTGCATTCTGGTTGCCTGAACCATGTTCATTAAGAATTTTTTATGGCCGTGGAATTGGTTCTTGTGAGGGTGTTTTTTTTTTTGTGCATTGTGCATATTTCAGTGTGATTGTTGTGTCACAATTTCTTATTACACTCTTATGCTAGTCGTTCTGTGGATACCAATGTGAAATTATGGATACTGCAGTGTGGACTTGGGGGAGGGACAAATGGTTTCATAATAATGCTATGAAAATGTCTTTAAAAAACATTTTATCCTTCTGCATTTGTTATTAGCTGAACATAAGTGACACAGTGGTGATTTTAACTACATCATTAACATGTTTACACCAGGTGATAGATCAGAGCAAAAAACAATACGGGGGTCAGAACGTGGACAGTCAGCTACATGTTCGGAGCCTGCATGAAGTAACTGGGTACAAGGTGTGTTGGGAGAAATAAGCCGTCTGTCGCTCAAATATTGGTGATTTATTCTACAACCCATACTCACACCTTCACCATACCTTTATCAACTTTTTATTGTATTTTTGGTCACATTCTTTCCTGTTATGCTTGTTTCTGTTTGCACGCACTGAAGACACACTCTGACAAACAGCATGACAACAGTTCTCTATAGTACGATTTAGGAAATCGAGGCTGACACCGCCAACATCCTACATAGATAATTTCACTGAGATCAGTGGTCTGTGAGGGCTAAAGGAGGACGTAGAAATCAAGTAGAGGACTAGAGAGAGGGTCGAACAAATGGGTTGGGCACAGTACTTGGAGATACTAGCTGAAGATTCGGTGGTGATGGAGTCAGTTGAGTTGAGTTTTTTTTCTGCGATGTTTTTGTGATGTCATTACATGCTGCTTTTTTTCCTATTCTCACGCTACCCTCAAACTAACCTGATTGTCTGTGTTATTCTTCAGGGCTGATGTTCAATGGGAGCTTAGGGATTTTAGGCACCACCATAGGGCTACTAACAGACAGGCCCTCTGCACTGTCCTCCTGGGGGACCTTTGGTGGTTGTTCCGTTGGTGCCTGGTCTGATTCAGCATTCACTGGACACCATTTCTTTACCCAATCTTGAATGTCAATATTAACATTGAAGCAGTGCCAAGCCGTGCAGTGAGACATCTTTAAGTGTAGATTCCAACACTCCCCCGCTGTGTCCTATGAAACATATGAGCTTGATGGCTGAGCGATGAGGTCAACCACAATTTGGGTGTATGTTGGATAGCTGTTAATGTTGTCTCAATGGAAACAAGAGCAGCCTGGGTCACTCGAGTTAATGACTTTTGGTTTTTTGGAATTGCATGTTGATGGTGTGATGTAATGGTGATGATGTGGAACTGGCAAATGCTTTGAATCAGTACATGGTTAGGGCTTAATGTATGCCTGCTTATGTTGCTTATCTTGAATGAAGAAACATGTACAAGAACCGCAAAACACACACACACAATCATCCACTCACGCAACACACTCAAAAAGCATGCTCTCATGAGAACACGACGTGCAAAAAATACTAAAAGGAAAAAATGATATCAATATGAATTTGAAGCCTCAAACAGCTTGTGAAACTTAATGGGAAGTGGTTGAGTTATTGACTCACTCCATATATGATTTTATGTATGAAATTTTGCGAGGCTATCTGTATAGGCTTTTTTTCAGTTCATTTCTTTTCAGAAACTGTAACTCCTTTTTGTTTGCTTGTTTGGTTTTTTTTTTGGTTTTACTGGTGCTTACAGCACATGTGGTTTTGGGGGGAATTTTTTTGTTAATCGACTGAGCTTTGTTACCAGTTGTTGAGAGATTTTGCGTTATGGTCCCGCTTGTTACCCACCATTTATACTTCGGGGTGGTGTCCTAAACTAGACACAAGTGTGACACGCATTTAAAGTTGTTGTCAACCATTCCTACCTGTATGAAATATGGCCCGACTTCGCTTAACGAAAGGTCGGAGCAGGTTTTTAACGGCGTGACGCAAGACATTCTTGCTTGCATTCACTACTTAGGGTCTGTGTTCACACGGGTCTTCAACTGATGACTTTTGGGGGAAGTGGGAGTCAGACGTTGTATAATCCAGAGGATAAGTCCCCTGAAACGGTAGGCCTCCATGGTGGATTCTGGTCCCATGCCAATTAGATAGTGAAGCAACAATGCTCTGACCAATAAACTATCCTGCCCCTGAAATCGAGTTTAGTTACCTCTTTTGCTTTCAAGAATTATATTTACTTGCATGATCTATAGGTTTGATTCTTGTCCTGGTTTTTGTGTCTTGCCCATGGCAATTGTATATTTCTATCGGTATATGTACATGTACTCTTACTTGATACCCATCACTCCCCTATCGGAGCATAGGCCGCCTTGAACAAACAGTTTCCGATCCAGAGTCCTCTGTCATGGGCTATTCTCTCTGCTGTTCTCCAGGTATATCACATCTTCCTGGTTTCTGCTCTCCAAGGACGCGTCGCCAAGGTGTTTCCTTGGCATTACTTCTTTATTCTTTTTCTCTGGGGGTTCACATGATAGTGCCTGCCTTGTGATGTTGCTGGGCTGGCTTTCTCAGGGTAGTGTGGTTTTGTGGTCCCGATCCATCCCCATCTCCTGCGCCGGATTTCGATTCTCGGTGGCAGCTGGTTGGTTGGTACATTGCCCACAGGTCTGCGTAGCTGATGGGTGTCGGGCCAGTGGTTCTGGAGGATTAGTTTCAGGCAGCTGTTGTATGAAGGTGTCTGCACTTTCTTGGATGGTGGTTCTTTGTTGGCCTCATGTCATCCATATCCCATACAGTAGGGACTGACTTGACGTAGGAGTGAATACGCCTGATCTTTTGTGTGGGTCGACACCACCTTGGTGCTCCAGATTGTTCTTCAGGCTGCAAGTAAGCTGCCCCTACACCTTGCCTATTCTTGCCTTCTGACGTCTGAGTTGTGCGCTCTGCATGTTAAGTGATGCTTACCAGGTACGATGAATGTCTCACGTCTTCCAGCTCTTCCCATTAGTGATGACTGGGTCCTCTACTCACTGCGCTCTGATCTTGAGAATTTTGGTTTTGCCTTCATGGTTCTTGAGACCAACTTGTAATGAGGTGCGCTGTAGTCTGTAGTCTTGTACTGATCTTGTTGGGGCTTGGGAAAGCAGGGCCAGGTTTCGTCTGCAAAGTCGAGATCATCCAGCTTTGGTCCCACAGTGTCCACTGGATTCCATTTCTTATGTATGCTCTGTTGAAGTCTTCATGTCCTAATCCGATCGCCAGGAGGGAAGAGGAAGGTAAAAAACATGAGAGAGACAGCCTTGTCTGACTCGGTCTTCACATCAAAGCTGTTGTGTGTTGTCCTCAATGGAACCACCCGGGAGGTCATTCTTTCATAGGACGTTCTTGGATCAAGTTGACCTGATTTGGTTGGCACTCCTATGGTGGTGAGCAATTTCCTCGAGGGTGTTGCGGTCCACACTGTCAAAATGCTTTCTCATATTCAAACATAGTTGATGTATAAAAGGATGAGTTCCACGTCTCAAATGATTTGACTCAACACGATGATGCGCATAAAAGGTTGGCAATCTGATAGTATGCATAATCTGGTTATGGCGAAGCCGGTCCTGCTGGTCTCGGAGGGAGGGTCGACTGAATTTTTTTCTTTCTCATCGAGGGACGGATCCTTGGTTAAAGACTTTTCCTGGCTCCGACAGAAGCATTATCCACTCTATAGTTGGCACTAGTTGCTGAGGTTCTCCTTTCTTGGGTAGCTTGATGATGGGTAGCCCTACCTGCCAGTCTGATGGTACTCTCCTCCTATTCCCACATCTTCACATAGAGAGGGTACAGCATCTCTATCGTGGTCTCTTGCTGCCTTGAGTGACTTTTGATGGGATGTGTCGGAGTACAGGCTGCATTGCCATTTCCTCTCAGCATCATTTTGATGGCTTTCCTGATCTCCTCCCTGGTTGGTTTGATCACAGTGATGGGTCTAGTCTCTTTCGCAAAGCAGGGGCGATGTCACGGGGTTTGAAGAGACGGGATCTGTTCAGGTTGTTCAATCAATAGCGCCTCTGCCCATCTGTTAGTTGCCCTCTCTGTTACTCCAGGTTGGTGTTTCCTTCTTGTCTTTGAATGGACGCTAGGCCTGCTGTTACTTCCACTGTGAGTTTCCTTTAGTGGTGTCATACAGACGCCTTCATGTTGTTATGGCTGCTGTTCCTCGGGCATCTCTGCCTGGGATGTCATGTACTTGCGCTTGTCTGCTTCTTTGCGATCACTCTTGACTTCTCTGTTGGCTTTCTGTAGATAGTGATGCTGTGCCTTAGCTTTGCTGCTTTCGTTGTCCGGCTGTTGTTTACGGCTGGTTTCTTTGCTTTCTCTTACTCCAATTCTTGCCCTTTGTGACTGCGATATCTCTTTCCTTCTGTTGGTGTCTATCTTGGGGAACTCCACTATTCTGTCAAGTTGCGTCAGTGTTATTTCACTTTCTTCGCTGGCTCTTGATGTCAGTCTTCTTCTGCATGCAGTTCTTGTAGTACTTGTTTTGTTGTTGAGGCTGCTTGTTTTCATTCATTTATCATTTGATCTTTCAGCAGGTGGTGTTTTGTACTTCTGCCTTCCTTTGTTGTTGAATTCCATCATGTTCTTATTCAGCTTTATGCTTCTGCCTGGCTACAAAAGGTGGTGGTCTGATGCTAAGTTTTGCTCCTCTTTTCACCCTTTAAATACTGTTGAGATATCCTGAATTTCTTGTCCATGATGTTACTGGTCGATCTGGTTCCAGTATCTTGATTTGGTGTATACCCTGGCTGGCCTTTTGTATTCTTCTGTGGGGGAAATTCGCTGCCTCCCAGAGTACCAGATTCGTTGATACTACAGACGTCTGCAAATCTCTCGCCATTCTCTTCATCTATCCTAATCCGACCGCCCCCCTCTGTCTTCCTTCTACTTCCTCACATCCCGTGTTGTCTTGTCCAATCTTGGCTATTGAAATCACCCAATGAGGTTGTTTATATATTTTTCCTTGGGCTACTTGGCAATGATGTTCTTTAGTCTGTCGTAGATTGGATTCTTTGGCTTCTTCATCGCCGTCATGAGTTGGAGCATAACAACTGGATTTTGTTCATTATGATCTTCGTTTTCATTTGGTCCTGAGGATGCCGCGTATGATTATTGATCCGTGGGCTTCCCATCCTATCTGGCTTGCTGCGCATGGTTTTGACAAAATGCGCGCTCTCCTTCTGTGTGTGGAAGCGTCTTGTCTTCTTCATGGCACAGAAATAATAGCAGCATCTCTCCAGTGAGCTGTCGTCCTTTTGTTTCTGACCATGTCCATTGTGGTCTCTCTGATGCCAGACAATTGTGTAGGATGTTGCTTTTCATCTCTGATGCTACTTGCGTTTGTTTTTCCGTCTCATACATGGTCCTCACATTTCCATGTTCTGTAGTTGTCTGGTCCTGGTCGATTAAAAGGGGGTCTGCCTTGTGGATTCCGTTTGACTCACGGCTTGCTCCACTTGGCGTTCATACTTCCATATTGGAGAGGGCCCTTCTCTACCAGGGCATTAATCTCTTGGTCTGTTGTTGGCGTTTATGTAGACAAAACTTTGTTTTTACGGGTGGGGTTGCTTAGCACCACGACACAAACCCTTCCTCACTTTCTCATCAGGCTTGGGGATCACGGCTATGGCAGAGTTTATGGTTTGTCTTATGTTCATGAACATATGTTTAATGTCTACGTATGTCTTATGTTCATGCAAACATTGTTATAATGTCTAAAGGTATGTATATGGCTATGATCATTGTTTAATGTCTGACGGTTGTCTTATGTTATGAACTTTGTTATAATGTCGCTTCTTGCTCCTGTCTCGTTAATGGGATCGTAGAACACAGATTCATTCTCACCTCTGTGCTGATCAGAGACATGAAAGGTGAGTGGGCAGACAGCCCTGACGTGTTTGTGTCTTGTTTCTGTGTGTGTGTGTGTGCATTCGTCTAGCGTGCACTTTGTGTCAGGGGCATTGCTCTTGTCACTGGTTTTACATTTTAAACTTGTCATTCGGTGTGTGGTTCTTTTGTGATCATGGTGCCTGCGCCTGGTGTGGCTATTGAGTGTCACCGGGTGTTTGTCGGGGACACAGGAATGGGAAAGAGCAATTGATAGAATCGGTTTTAATCTTTTTAGATATGTTTTTGGTTTGGTTTTGTTCTCCTTGCTTGGTGATCTGAGGTTTCACTAACGGTGAGATTTCGCGAGTGCATAAACCGTTTCCACCCTAACAATTAAATCTTTGGATTTAGAAATTGGTAAACCGCTCCACACTCAAACTCTTAGTTCCAGTAGTTAACCGCACCTGATAATGGTCTTTTTTTGGTCAGTTGAGCTACAAGTACCATAATAATTGAATGACAGATGGATTAATTGGTTGGATATTTGACAGATGGGGGGAGATGGATTGATTGATTGACTGTATTGATTTCAGTGAGGAACGGCGCTTTTAATGGCGGGGACTCATCAAGTAGGCAGCGGGGTTGGAGGATCCACAAAAAGCGAGGAACCTGTTGACTGAAACGCCTCATAGGCTTCGAGCAAAAGATTGCTGGGTGCTGAATCTCAACGTTGGTGGCCATTTTCTCCTTTTGTGTTTGTTGCTTTTGTGCATGGTTGTTTTTGTTCTTCTTGTTCTGAAAGGCGGTATCACTTAACTATCTCATTGCAAAATCTCAACATTTCCATTGATTATGGAGTTGCGAGTCTGCTTCCTGCTCTGCCTTGTTTCTTTTCTTCTTTTGACGGGTGCTGGATGAAAAAAGTCTTGTAAACTAATCTATTACCCTCGTAAATTAATGGGGCTTGTGTTTGCATCTTCTATGTCACCTCCCTTATTGTCTTATTTTCTGCATTCTTGAGTACATTCTCCTGCTTTTTGCCAGAAGATTAAAAAAGTATGACAATTCTTCCCATGCCTAAAGTCGGGATGTGCTGGGCCTGACTTATAATGCACTTACAGCAGCTACAACACATTTTCACTACCATTGAATGAAGCATTTGTTGCTGTTTGTTTGGATGAGAAGAAGAATTAACTATAATGAATAGAGAGTGCAGACTAATATATATATGGAAAAGGTATCAAGGTAGTCCCTATAAATTTGAAGGTAGTAGATGGGTGCAGATCTGGCTGTCGCTAGATCCTCACTTCTTCTTTGGGCACAGATTGTGGAGGGACGGCGCCCATCTCCTCTCTCCCTCACTGCTTTACTTACCTGACCTCCTTAAACGGGACAGGTGCCACATTTACAGCTCGTGAACTGGGGGAACTGCTACTGAAGCCAAGGTCGTGCAAACAGTCTCCACATTACATCTGGTTATCCACGCATCGACGCTGCTTTCTTGGCTGGGGGAATGCGAGTGCTCACGGACCACTTGAGCGTATCTTGTCTGACAATATATACCTCCATCATAACACCTGGTAGTAGTCAGACTGATCTGTAGTTTTGTCATTTTTTTGGTTTAAGCGAATCAAATCAACTAACAAAGCTTTCACATAACACTCTCAAAGGATTGATTGGTGGCTAATAAATGTATTCTAAGATTATGCTTACTTTTATTAACTGATAAAATACATAAGAGCAAACCATCTCCATAACATATCTCAAAGGATTTGGTGAGAAGGTTAAATATAGGAAAGAAAGTTGTTTTCAAATAATTCACACAGACCGCAGAGCCTATGCATTTACGATTACATGAAAATGCGTGCTATGTTTATTTTTTTAGGATTATGCAACTTTTTATTTTTTTTCATTATCTGTATAAAATAACAACAGAGCTCTTATATATTATATATATATTGGGATATATATACTCTCCTCAAGGATAGGCTTGGCAGGCAATAATAAATCTAGGATTATGCATCTTTTATTAACTGATAAATACAGAGAGCTAATGTCTTACATGCATAAAAGAATTTGTAGTAGGAAGGTAAACTCTAAGGAAAGTAATGTTTGTGAAATAATGTACACAGAGTGGAGCTTTGCATTTACTTCACAAAGACCTGGGATGGGGAAAGAAATCTTATATATTACCTGAATCATATGATACCAGAGTAGATAATGTCCCATCTTAAGAATGTTGCGGGGGTGACAGAATTTAAAAAATATTTTTCATTAACTCGAATTAATAATGCAAAAGCAGTCCATCCCATACCTGCAGCCACTATGTAAAGGGTCATAGCAAGGTCAGGTAATTGACAGACAGGTCATAGCTCAAGTGACATTTTCTCGGCATTCAAGGTCATGTCTAGAAAAGTGAACCATGTTGGGTCATTGCAAAGCAAGGTCCAAGGTCAGGGCTTTAACAGGTCGGGCATAGCAATGTGCACAGTCAGAGGTCATAGCATGGTCTGGGAAATATGACATTAGTGAAAAGTTCAGGTTCAGATGTCAAGGTTTAGGTCATGCGAGACTAGTGACAGTCATGGTCATGTCAAGGTTGGTCATTAGCAAAGTGTCAATTCTGGTCTTGCTAAGTCTGGGCTAACAAGGCCAGGGCTAGCAAAGGACAATTCAGGTCGTAGCAAAGTCTCTCTTCTTTTTTATCGAGGATAATGGAATAAGCACTCATGTGCTTTTTTTACAGCCGTTCCCCAGTTGTGTATGCGGCATATATTAACTCCTGGAGGAAATCCCCTTGAATGGGATATTTCGAACCCGGGTGTCAGATTATTGGAGGCAATGTTCTAACCTCTGGCGCGCGCGGTTGTGTGTGCAGCTGCGTGCGTGTGTGTGTGTGTGTTGTACATGCGCTTGGTAGATGATCGTTATAATTAGGCTATTTGCGCAAGGGCCTTGGCCTAGTCTCTTCGCTTGTCAACAAAACTTTTATTCCCAAATGGATACCCTTGGGGGATATTAACTCATTTGGACGCTCATTTCGGAGGACCTTTTTAGGACCCAAGGCACCTCATCCTTTTGATGGCTTCATTAGATTGACTGAGAGATCTATTTTATAATGATTATCATACACTGTGCTATTGTGCTTCGACATCGATTCTCTATTTAAACACGGACTGGAATTGTCAGATCTGTTTCAAGCATTTAGAGACATCTGTGTGATCTGTTGATCGTCGGTTTTAGTTATAGGGTTACACTCTTGCAGGCTTGAAGAATAGCAGAATATGTTTCGTCTCTGCAATGTATGGCAATGACTTCGCCTTTACGGAGCTAGTTAACAAAGGCCGGAGGCGATAGCAGATGCACGTGCGCGAAATCTGGTCATTTGAATAAGTTTTGTCTAGAGCGCACTAAAAACAATGAAAGGTACTGTTACCGAATCTGGGATTATATTATCTTTTACAGCACGCCGCGCGCTGGCGCGCTCATCCATCACTACAACTCACACACAACAGACTACACACACACTCACGACAACACTCACACTCACACCTTCAGACATGATAGGCGCGCTCACACACATTCACACACACTTTAGGATAGTGCGCGCGCGCACACACAAACACACACAACACACACACACACGCACGATAGGCACGAGACGAGCCGTCACACAAACACACACACACAGTGTCACTTGTGGCATGGCAATTTGGCCAGACTATCATCTATGGGAGAGCTAGTCCAAATTTTCATGCAGAGAATATCTGCTGTGACTTAAGACTTATAGTAGTATTTACTTGTTAAAAAAACCAAACATGATCCAGGAATTTGTGTAGCATTTTGACTCTTTCAGGTACACTGGATATAGATGTACAACATGTTTTTAAACATTAAATGGCTGTATGTTCAACGCAGTTATGAAGATGCAAAGTGGTTGGCAAGACCAGTATGAAGAGCACTGTAGACTGTCTGGATCAATACTGCGCAGGTGTAGAATTTGAAAACTCAAAAAGACCACAAAACCCTTTGGAATAGTTTTTGAAGTGTGTGTGTGTTATAAATTTATATTATTTTATTTATTCCTTTTATTTCATGGTTCTATCGAGTAACCACTTTTGTGCTTTTTTCACCATGTACCCGGGTTGTATGCGTTTTGTAAATGTTTGACATGGGTGTGTATGTCAATATGTGTGGTGTGTTCGTGTGTGCTTTCAATATATTTGGATGTCTCTTCACTCGCACAAGTGTTTTGTTTTATTGATATTTAGATGACCATGATGATGTTTGTTTGTGCTTGCATGTTCATTTTGACTTGGATAATGGGTGAGCTGTCTGTAGTTGCAAACAGCTGTTCTGTAATAGTTACTGTATTACAGTATAATGTGTGTGTTGATCATGTTATTGTGAGAAATCTTATAACTCTTATTCTTTTATACACTCTGGCACACACTTATGGAGCTGTCCAGCTCCTTAGTTTCTTATTATCTTGCTCAGGATGTTGGGTAGGTGGAGGCTTTTTAGATGATAGTTGAAGCATTCAATGGTACTTATTTTATATTTAAAAATGTTTAAATAATTTATTCTTTTCATTTATTTATTGGATATATGGGAATAAGCTAGCAATCGATGCTTTTAAATAAAATCCTTAGTCCCGGTGTGGAGTGTATGCAGTTTTGTAAATTTGGTTTATCCGTTCACACACCACGGCACTCAAGTAGCCTTCTCTTCGAATATAGAACCGAACAGGTTGTAACACTCCATGCGCAAGATGTCAGCATGCATTCACTCATTGGGACCTTGTTTCTATTTATAGTGCTAACCCGAAAGGGACTTTTTGGGTGAGTGGAGTCTCGGCACTGGATGTTAATACTTCATAGGAAAAATCTTCTTGATCGAGATTCTAAACGGGGTAGACAGATAAAGAATACTCACTCTATCTCCTTAGTGTCAAGGTGAGCTGCTACGTTTCCTGTCAGAGTCTGCAAGGAGAGAGGAGCCAGGTGAAAAAGCTATTATTATTAAGCATGTGATTATAACTTATAAGTAAAGCACCATTGATTGTTATCATTTGCTGTTTAGAAAATTTCTTTTAGGAGGAATGTTTATTATGATTTACCTTTTTAGCTTTTTTCAATTTTGTGTGGTTATAGGCTTGTACGATTGTTGCTATGAGTATGATACTCATAAATGTATTTTTGTACCCCCCCCACCCCCCCCCCCCCCCCCCCCCCTATTATGAAGTGGACCGATTACTCAAATTTAAGGCGCTAGCATGCCAGAGCCCGTGCACATGTATACAGTTCAGTGGGTGTCATGAGTATGTGTGTGTGCAGTAATATTCTTTATTATATATATTTAATGATATATTTATATATATTATATATAGATGATAGATATTTTACTTTATACTTGATATATTATAGTATGTAATAATATTTATATTATAGTTATATAACTTTGATATTCATTATATTTATTATTCTACGTATGTTGTGTGTGTGTTTGAGCCACATTGTGTGTGTGTGTGTGTGTGATTGAAAATATTGTTTGAGCAGTGCTTTTCAGGTTTGATAATTTTGATGCTGGTGCAATTATCTCATCTGTGGAGTAAAAAATCGATAATGGTGTGTAAATCTAGTTCATTTTAAGAGTCTTACATGTCTTCTTGGGTATCAAATCCAGTAAATGTCTTGATTTTGGTGTAAGATGTTGATTTATTAATGTGGTTTTATGTATTGTTTTTTTAATTTGCATTGTTCACAATTAGCTTAAAGAAATGTTTAGATGTAGTCTTTTATGATTTATATACTTTAGGGATTGCTTACGGTAATTGCTTACCAGTTTATTGAAAAGACTTCCCTTATTCTGAATTCGATATTCAGTATGAAGAATTTGCTCTGTATTTTTGGGCCTTTTCCGTTACTGTATTTTTTTCCCCATCTTTTTTTGTTTTCCTTCATTTTGTCCTAGTGTTTCTTGTCATCTTAATATTTTGTGTAAAACTTAGCAGTTTGATAATAAATATACAACATAACAACAATTAAACATATAAGGTGTTTACTTGTATTTTGTTGTTAAAAAGTTCTTTCTATGTAGTTATCGATAAAATTAAACAACACTTTTTCAATGTGAGTTTATATTGCTTTTCTTTCTTTATTTTGCTGTGGTTTTGTGTCTCATAAGCAAGTTTTGTGGAATGTTGTATAGTTGTCTCCTTTCGGTGTATTAAACTGATTATGTATATATAAATGTATACTGAGACCTTGTAATTACAGTATTTTGGGGCATTGAAAGTCTTGTGTGTGGAGAGAGAGAATGCAATCAAGGAATGCAATGACACAAATCTGACACAATATACTAACCAAAGAACACACTACACATCGTGTGTTTTTTAGTCTCTCTAATATATATACCACATAAACAATTTCTGATTTGTATATATTGTATAGTTATATATTTGGAGCGGATCCCAACAGTATCATTGTTTTGGCTTGACTGTCTGTTGTTCAGTACAGTGGAAGAAAGTGGGTTATCATACCGCTCTCCGCAAAGAAGGCACCTGAACCTACAATGACCTGTGTTCAGAAATTTATCCGTTAGTGCCCGGGTAAGCTTTTCTCTTTATGATAGTAGTTCTTCTTCTTCTTCTCTTGTTCCTTCTTCTGTGTGTACGCTTCTAAGGCTAAAGTTCAGTTAATACCGGCTCGATGGGCATCTGGGTTCGGTGGTGCCTCAAAACCCACTGGCTCGATCCTTGGCCCGTCAAATCGTTAAGTGTACGTTGCTCTAACCATAAGGCTACATGGAGCATCTCCATCCACTTGGATTCTTATAAATGTTAACAGCACCAGCAATTCTGTATCACACCTTTATTCAAATTATAATTCTGTATTTGTTTAAAGAAAATCTAAGATAGGCCTGAATGCTCGTGGTGAGGCCTTGATTTTGCAGACTAAGGGCAAATGGCGTAAGGGCTCCGTGTTTCAGTGCCTTTATTAAATAAAACTGTTCTCTCTCTCGCATCTTGTGGGAATTAGAGTTTTTACTTCAATAGGCTACGTTTGTGCATTGCGGATTACCATTGAGTTGGCATACAGGAAGGGCATCAAGGCCATGAGTGAAATCCTCGCTCCAGACTTTGTATCGATGAGTCAAACACCTGGGTGCTGCCCTAGTTTTGCATAGGTCGATCTTAGTAGAAAAGGGGGCATATATAAGGATGGAAGCTCAAAACAGAGTGTAAAGAATGAGAAGGACATCAATGTACTAAACACTCCCTGGGAGAATCATTGACAAAAAAATGGAAGAAGAAGAAGAAGAAAGATAGAGTGAAACAAAGCTATTTATTTGAATTGATAAAAAGGGTGGAGTATCTTTTTAGTTTTTATCCTTAACATACCCCATTTTCCATCAACGAACCATCACACATGTCATGCACAATACAAAGCAGCATACAAACACCCAAACACTGCACGTGCGCACACACACACACACGCGCTAACCACGCACACACACACACACACTACTTACATAATCTCTAGACCTACCGACTGTACAACATCACACACGGAAGCGCTGACTGTTTGTTTTCTGTAGGCAGAGTCCATGAAGACTGACCCCCGACTTCTGAAGGTGTGCCCCTGTTGGCTGGATTGGGGAAGGAGCAAAGGAGGGGGCTTCACTGTAAAGCGAAAAGCCGTTGTTTCAGATCCTCGGGTAGGTACACACCTGACGTCAAGCTCCCGTGGAGATTCACTTGCCCACTGCACTGACAGTTTGTTGTATGTTGATTGCGTCTGGTCTCTGTGTGGGTCGTGTGTGTGTGTGTGTGTGTGTGTGGTGTGTGTGGGATTTCTGTGTGTGTGTGTGTGTGTGTGTGGGTGGGTGTGTCCGTGGTGGGGGGGGGGGAGGGGGGGGAGGAAGTGGGGTTGGGTGATGTTGTGTTTATTTGTTGTTTCTTTTAAAGGTATAATGGATATAGAAGAAGTCATGTGTTTTTTTTTTTACAACAGACCAGTACCTGTTGCTATTCAGTTTTGTATTTTGTTTTGCATCTATTCCCTCTAGCACACAATGCGCCTTTCTCCTCTTCACAAGGCTGTAAGATGGTTTTTGTTTTGCATTTGCGTGTTGTTGACCTCTGTTTGTTGTGTCCAATACATAATCATTCATACACACATTACATTATATCATGCTTTCATACAATACATACATTAAATTTTTTCTTACTTATAGCATAACTTAAAGTACACTGAATGCTGCATGCTTGCACTGCCTGCCTGCCTGCTCCTTCTACCTCCTCATTCATACATTCAGTACTTACATCTTACAGAAATACTTACACATCTCCTTGTCTTGCATTAGTATCTTATGTGTGTTTTATGTTCAGAAATACCACAACTATAATCAAACTTGTTTAGTCATGATAGTGCTTTGATCTACAGAACTGTATACAGCGTATCTGGGCGTTATTTACTGACCACTCAATTGCTGGAAAAGAAGTGCCTTTTGCTGGTCAAGCCAAAAAACTCATCGGCAGGCTGTGCAGTTTTGGCTGTCAGCATTTCCTTAAACACTTGATGACAATGTGTCGTCAGCCTCTCAGCGCTCATTTTCCACATTTCAAAAGGTAGTTATAATACATTAGTGATGTATACAACGCTTCTTTATGTTCCTTGGCAAGAAATCCAAGGACTCGCCATCGTGTGATTTTTGCATCTATGTCTCTTTTTTGACTCCCCTCTTTATTAAGGTAGACGCATTACGATTTCAGGTTGTGTATCAATTACATCTGCATGGATTACTACATTGATTGACGACGAGAGGAAAAGGGTGGTTGTGTGTTATCGATTTTCTTTTGGTAGTACTTTGATCCTTACTATAAACATAGGGGACGGGATGCCAACTGTGGGACGGAGCAAATCGCTTTCCCCCAGCCAAGTAGAAGCTGCGGTTGAGGTGGTTACTAACTTGGATGGGTTGGACCGTTTGCAGCGCACTTGGCCTTCAGTACAGTTCTCCCAGTTCACACCAGCTGTTAAATGGGTACCTGCCTTCTTTTAGGGTATGGGAAGGGTAAAGCAGCGAGGGAGAGGAGATGGGGCGCCCTCAATATTTGCTGGCCCATAGAGTAAGTGAGGTCTTATGACGCCTAGATCCCCTACGACCTATTGGTATGGGACTCCGCTTTTTCCTTTACTTCTTATAAGACATTTCCCTGTCTTGGAATTGTGTTTTGTAGTTGCTTACAGGGTGTTTTTGTGCAACGTTTTTTCTTAGTTAGAGTTTTGATGGTTTTAACCTAATGGTGGGATTTTGGTGTAAACTAAACTCCTTGCCCCACCCACATTAAGGTCTGCCGCATTTGACTTTCAGGGATACAGGTTTAGAGTTCATTGGACCAATTTTTTTTTTTTTTACCTCTGTAACAGTCGCATCTTTTATGATTTTTGAACTGTCATGGGTTCTTTTGACGTGCTTTTAAGTCCTTTATAGCCACTCAGTCCAGACATGGTTTTGTGTCTGCTCCAATAGACTTGGCATTCTGTTCAATTTTCCCATCAAAATGGGAAGAAAGGGCAAGGCAGGGAATCAAACCCAGACTCAGGTTGATTTGTTAGGTTGATCTTAAACCACCCTGCCACCTTCCTTATATGTGTATCATTATTTTCCCTTGCTTTTTTATACAACTTTGCAGTTGCTTGTGTTGATTCACTAGAGGTTTGCTGTGTCATGTAGCATTTGTGTGTGGACGTAACTGACATTCTGTTTAGCTGTGTATTTTTCTGTACTTTTTTGGGTACAAATTTATCACAATCTTCATTTACAGAAGGGTGCAGAGGGTTTGCCCTGAGTAAGCCAGAATTCAAGAAGATGCGGTGGTGTAGAGGAGGGTTATGGGGGAAGGGGGTAATGGAAGACATCTCGGAACCTGCTTCAAGACTGCCATGAGATCAGTGGTATGTTGTGTAGTGTTGTTTTGTATTATGTTTCTAGTAACTGTTTATATTACAGTGCATTGGGAATGATTAATCTAATTGTACGTACATGTAGTTGTAGTGCGCACTTATATTTCCTGTGCATTGTTAGGTTTTGTATTCCATTGTAGTAATTTACACAGCATCACATTTGATTTTTTATTTTATTGTCATTTGTTCTTGGAATGGAATTGATTGGTTGATTGTATGGCTTCTACAGTTATGATGTTGAGTTTGATATTCAATTGCTTGTCCCCTGGGGAAATGGTTGCATTCTATTTCATGAGCTCCACTCATTTTTGATATTATTATTTTGTTCTGCTTGTGTGGTTGTTCGCCCTATGTAGAGTTTGTTTTTCATTTAGAATATTTTCTAGGGAACACATCTTGATGTACGCGTATTGTTTTTCGTGCTAGATGTAAGTGTCATTTCTGTATTGGATTTGTTGGTTGTGGGTTTCTTTGCGAATATAGCTCTATATAAATTCCATGTATTAATATAATTAGTAGTTGTAGTGTTTGTTTCAATTGTAATTATGTGTGCATTCTGGTTGCCTGAACCATGTTCATTAAGAATTTTTTATGGCCGTGGAATTGGTTCTTGTGAGGGTGTTTTTTTTTTTGTGCATTGTGCATATTTCAGTGTGATTGTTGTGTCACAATTTCTTATTACACTCTTATGCTAGTCGTTCTGTGGATACCAATGTGAAATTATGGATACTGCAGTGTGGACTTGGGGGAGGGACAAATGGTTTCATAATAATGCTATGAAAATGTCTTTAAAAAACATTTTATCCTTCTGCATTTGTTATTAGCTGAACATAAGTGACACAGTGGTGATTTTAACTACATCATTAACATGTTTACACCAGGTGATAGATCAGAGCAAAAAACAATACGGGGGTCAGAACGTGGACAGTCAGCTACATGTTCGGAGCCTGCATGAAGTAACTGGGTACAAGGTGTGTTGGGAGAAATAAGCCGTCTGTCGCTCAAATATTGGTGATTTATTCTACAACCCATACTCACACCTTCACCATACCTTTATCAACTTTTTATTGTATTTTTGGTCACATTCTTTCCTGTTATGCTTGTTTCTGTTTGCACGCACTGAAGACACACTCTGACAAACAGCATGACAACAGTTCTCTATAGTACGATTTAGGAAATCGAGGCTGACACCGCCAACATCCTACATAGATAATTTCACTGAGATCAGTGGTCTGTGAGGGCTAAAGGAGGACGTAGAAATCAAGTAGAGGACTAGAGAGAGGGTCGAACAAATGGGTTGGGCACAGTACTTGGAGATACTAGCTGAAGATTCGGTGGTGATGGAGTCAGTTGAGTTGAGTTTTTTTTCTGCGATGTTTTTGTGATGTCATTACATGCTGCTTTTTTTCCTATTCTCACGCTACCCTCAAACTAACCTGATTGTCTGTGTTATTCTTCAGGGCTGATGTTCAATGGGAGCTTAGGGATTTTAGGCACCACCATAGGGCTACTAACAGACAGGCCCTCTGCACTGTCCTCCTGGGGGACCTTTGGTGGTTGTTCCGTTGGTGCCTGGTCTGATTCAGCATTCACTGGACACCATTTCTTTACCCAATCTTGAATGTCAATATTAACATTGAAGCAGTGCCAAGCCGTGCAGTGAGACATCTTTAAGTGTAGATTCCAACACTCCCCCGCTGTGTCCTATGAAACATATGAGCTTGATGGCTGAGCGATGAGGTCAACCACAATTTGGGTGTATGTTGGATAGCTGTTAATGTTGTCTCAATGGAAACAAGAGCAGCCTGGGTCACTCGAGTTAATGACTTTTGGTTTTTTGGAATTGCATGTTGATGGTGTGATGTAATGGTGATGATGTGGAACTGGCAAATGCTTTGAATCAGTACATGGTTAGGGCTTAATGTATGCCTGCTTATGTTGCTTATCTTGAATGAAGAAACATGTACAAGAACCGCAAAACACACACACACAATCATCCACTCACGCAACACACTCAAAAAGCATGCTCTCATGAGAACACGACGTGCAAAAAATACTAAAAGGAAAAAATGATATCAATATGAATTTGAAGCCTCAAACAGCTTGAGAACATAATGGGAAGTGGTTGAGTTATTGAATCACTCCATATATGATTTTAATGTATGAAATTTTGGAGGCTATCTGTATAGGCTTTTTTTCAGTTCATTTCTTTTCAGAAACTGTAACTCCTTTTTGTTTGCTTGTTTGGTTTTTGTTTTGGTTTACTGGAGCATTACAGCACATGTGGTTTTGGGGGGAATTTTTTTGTTAATCGACTGAGCTTTGTTACCAGTTGTTGAGAGATTTTGCGTTATGGTCCCGCTTGTTACCCACCATTTATACTTCGGGGTGGTGTCCTAAACTAGACACAAGTGTGACACGCATTTAAAGTTGTTGTCAACCATTCCTACCTGTATGAAATATGGCCCGACTTCGCTTAACGAAAGGTCGGAGCAGGTTTTTAACGGCGTGACGCAAGACATTCTTGCTTGCATTCACTACTTAGGGTCTGTGTTCACACGGGTCTTCAACTGATGACTTTTGGGGGAAGTGGGAGTCAGACGTTGTATAATCCAGAGGATAAGTCCCCTGAAACGGTAGGCCTCCATGGTGGATTCTGGTCCCATGCCAATTAGATAGTGAAGCAACAATGCTCTGACCAATAAACTATCCTGCCCCTGAAATCGAGTTTAGTTACCTCTTTTGCTTTCAAGAATTATATTTACTTGCATGATCTATAGGTTTGATTCTTGTCCTGGTTTTTGTGTCTTGCCCATGGCAATTGTATATTTCTATCGGTATATGTACATGTACTCTTACTTGATACCCATCACTCCCCTATCGGAGCATAGGCCGCCTTGAACAAACAGTTTCCGATCCAGAGTCCTCTGTCATGGGCTATTCTCTCTGCTGTTCTCCAGGTATATCACATCTTCCTGGTTTCTGCTCTCCAAGGACGCGTCGCCAAGGTGTTTCCTTGGCATTACTTCTTTATTCTTTTTCTCTGGGGGTTCACATGATAGTGCCTGCCTTGTGATGTTGCTGGGCTGGCTTTCTCAGGGTAGTGTGGTTTTGTGGTCCCGATCCATCCCCATCTCCTGCGCCGGATTTCGATTCTCGGTGGCAGCTGGTTGGTTGGTACATTGCCCACAGGTCTGCGTAGCTGATGGGTGTCGGGCCAGTGGTTCTGGAGGATTAGTTTCAGGCAGCTGTTGTATGAAGGTGTCTGCACTTTCTTGGATGGTGGTTCTTTGTTGGCCTCATGTCATCCATATCCCATACAGTAGGGACTGACTTGACGTAGGAGTGAATACGCCTGATCTTTTGTGTGGGTCGACACCACCTTGGTGCTCCAGATTGTTCTTCAGGCTGCAAGTAAGCTGCCCCTACACCTTGCCTATTCTTGCCTTCTGACGTCTGAGTTGTGCGCTCTGCATGTTAAGTGATGCTTACCAGGTACGATGAATGTCTCACGTCTTCCAGCTCTTCCCATTAGTGATGACTGGGTCCTCTACTCACTGCGCTCTGATCTTGAGAATTTTGGTTTTGCCTTCATGGTTCTTGAGACCAACTTGTAATGAGGTGCGCTGTAGTCTGTAGTCTTGTACTGATCTTGTTGGGGCTTGGGAAAGCAGGGCCAGGTTTCGTCTGCAAAGTCGAGATCATCCAGCTTTGGTCCCACAGTGTCCACTGGATTCCATTTCTTATGTATGCTCTGTTGAAGTCTTCATGTCCTAATCCGATCGCCAGGAGGGAAGAGGAAGGTAAAAAACATGAGAGAGACAGCCTTGTCTGACTCGGTCTTCACATCAAAGCTGTTGTGTGTTGTCCTCAATGGAACCACCCGGGAGGTCATTCTTTCATAGGACGTTCTTGGATCAAGTTGACCTGATTTGGTTGGCACTCCTATGGTGGTGAGCAATTTCCTCGAGGGTGTTGCGGTCCACACTGTCAAAATGCTTTCTCATATTCAAACATAGTTGATGTATAAAAGGATGAGTTCCACGTCTCAAATGATTTGACTCAACACGATGATGCGCATAAAAGGTTGGCAATCTGATAGTATGCATAATCTGGTTATGGCGAAGCCGGTCCTGCTGGTCTCGGAGGGAGGGTCGACTGAATTTTTTTCTTTCTCATCGAGGGACGGATCCTTGGTTAAAGACTTTTCCTGGCTCCGACAGAAGCATTATCCACTCTATAGTTGGCACTAGTTGCTGAGGTTCTCCTTTCTTGGGTAGCTTGATGATGGGTAGCCCTACCTGCCAGTCTGATGGTACTCTCCTCCTATTCCCACATCTTCACATAGAGAGGGTACAGCATCTCTATCGTGGTCTCTTGCTGCCTTGAGTGACTTTTGATGGGATGTGTCGGAGTACAGGCTGCATTGCCATTTCCTCTCAGCATCATTTTGATGGCTTTCCTGATCTCCTCCCTGGTTGGTTTGATCACAGTGATGGGTCTAGTCTCTTTCGCAAAGCAGGGGCGATGTCACGGGGTTTGAAGAGACGGGATCTGTTCAGGTTGTTCAATCAATAGCGCCTCTGCCCATCTGTTAGTTGCCCTCTCTGTTACTCCAGGTTGGTGTTTCCTTCTTGTCTTTGAATGGACGCTAGGCCTGCTGTTACTTCCACTGTGAGTTTCCTTTAGTGGTGTCATACAGACGCCTTCATGTTGTTATGGCTGCTGTTCCTCGGGCATCTCTGCCTGGGATGTCATGTACTTGCGCTTGTCTGCTTCTTTGCGATCACTCTTGACTTCTCTGTTGGCTTTCTGTAGATAGTGATGCTGTGCCTTAGCTTTGCTGCTTTCGTTGTCCGGCTGTTGTTTACGGCTGGTTTCTTTGCTTTCTCTTACTCCAATTCTTGCCCTTTGTGACTGCGATATCTCTTTCCTTCTGTTGGTGTCTATCTTGGGGAACTCCACTATTCTGTCAAGTTGCGTCAGTGTTATTTCACTTTCTTCGCTGGCTCTTGATGTCAGTCTTCTTCTGCATGCAGTTCTTGTAGTACTTGTTTTGTTGTTGAGGCTGCTTGTTTTCATTCATTTATCATTTGATCTTTCAGCAGGTGGTGTTTTGTACTTCTGCCTTCCTTTGTTGTTGAATTCCATCATGTTCTTATTCAGCTTTATGCTTCTGCCTGGCTACAAAAGGTGGTGGTCTGATGCTAAGTTTTGCTCCTCTTTTCACCCTTTAAATACTGTTGAGATATCCTGAATTTCTTGTCCATGATGTTACTGGTCGATCTGGTTCCAGTATCTTGATTTGGTGTATACCCTGGCTGGCCTTTTGTATTCTTCTGTGGGGGAAATTCGCTGCCTCCCAGAGTACCAGATTCGTTGATACTACAGACGTCTGCAAATCTCTCGCCATTCTCTTCATCTATCCTAATCCGACCGCCCCCCTCTGTCTTCCTTCTACTTCCTCACATCCCGTGTTGTCTTGTCCAATCTTGGCTATTGAAATCACCCAATGAGGTTGTTTATATATTTTTCCTTGGGCTACTTGGCAATGATGTTCTTTAGTCTGTCGTAGATTGGATTCTTTGGCTTCTTCATCGCCGTCATGAGTTGGAGCATAACAACTGGATTTTGTTCATTATGATCTTCGTTTTCATTTGGTCCTGAGGATGCCGCGTATGATTATTGATCCGTGGGCTTCCCATCCTATCTGGCTTGCTGCGCATGGTTTTGACAAAATGCGCGCTCTCCTTCTGTGTGTGGAAGCGTCTTGTCTTCTTCATGGCACAGAAATAATAGCAGCATCTCTCCAGTGAGCTGTCGTCCTTTTGTTTCTGACCATGTCCATTGTGGTCTCTCTGATGCCAGACAATTGTGTAGGATGTTGCTTTTCATCTCTGATGCTACTTGCGTTTGTTTTTCCGTCTCATACATGGTCCTCACATTTCCATGTTCTGTAGTTGTCTGGTCCTGGTCGATTAAAAGGGGGTCTGCCTTGTGGATTCCGTTTGACTCACGGCTTGCTCCACTTGGCGTTCATACTTCCATATTGGAGAGGGCCCTTCTCTACCAGGGCATTAATCTCTTGGTCTGTTGTTGGCGTTTATGTAGACAAAACTTTGTTTTTACGGGTGGGGTTGCTTAGCACCACGACACAAACCCTTCCTCACTTTCTCATCAGGCTTGGGGATCACGGCTATGGCAGAGTTTATGGTTTGTCTTATGTTCATGAACATATGTTTAATGTCTACGTATGTCTTATGTTCATGCAAACATTGTTATAATGTCTAAAGGTATGTATATGGCTATGATCATTGTTTAATGTCTGACGGTTGTCTTATGTTATGAACTTTGTTATAATGTCGCTTCTTGCTCCTGTCTCGTTAATGGGATCGTAGAACACAGATTCATTCTCACCTCTGTGCTGATCAGAGACATGAAAGGTGAGTGGGCAGACAGCCCTGACGTGTTTGTGTCTTGTTTCTGTGTGTGTGTGTGTGCATTCGTCTAGCGTGCACTTTGTGTCAGGGGCATTGCTCTTGTCACTGGTTTTACATTTTAAACTTGTCATTCGGTGTGTGGTTCTTTTGTGATCATGGTGCCTGCGCCTGGTGTGGCTATTGAGTGTCACCGGGTGTTTGTCGGGGACACAGGAATGGGAAAGAGCAATTGATAGAATCGGTTTTAATCTTTTTAGATATGTTTTTGGTTTGGTTTTGTTCTCCTTGCTTGGTGATCTGAGGTTTCACTAACGGTGAGATTTCGCGAGTGCATAAACCGTTTCCACCCTAACAATTAAATCTTTGGATTTAGAAATTGGTAAACCGCTCCACACTCAAACTCTTAGTTCCAGTAGTTAACCGCACCTGATAATGGTCTTTTTTTGGTCAGTTGAGCTACAAGTACCATAATAATTGAATGACAGATGGATTAATTGGTTGGATATTTGACAGATGGGGGGAGATGGATTGATTGATTGACTGTATTGATTTCAGTGAGGAACGGCGCTTTTAATGGCGGGGACTCATCAAGTAGGCAGCGGGGTTGGAGGATCCACAAAAAGCGAGGAACCTGTTGACTGAAACGCCTCATAGGCTTCGAGCAAAAGATTGCTGGGTGCTGAATCTCAACGTTGGTGGCCATTTTCTCCTTTTGTGTTTGTTGCTTTTGTGCATGGTTGTTTTTGTTCTTCTTGTTCTGAAAGGCGGTATCACTTAACTATCTCATTGCAAAATCTCAACATTTCCATTGATTATGGAGTTGCGAGTCTGCTTCCTGCTCTGCCTTGTTTCTTTTCTTCTTTTGACGGGTGCTGGATGAAAAAAGTCTTGTAAACTAATCTATTACCCTCGTAAATTAATGGGGCTTGTGTTTGCATCTTCTATGTCACCTCCCTTATTGTCTTATTTTCTGCATTCTTGAGTACATTCTCCTGCTTTTTGCCAGAAGATTAAAAAAGTATGACAATTCTTCCCATGCCTAAAGTCGGGATGTGCTGGGCCTGACTTATAATGCACTTACAGCAGCTACAACACATTTTCACTACCATTGAATGAAGCATTTGTTGCTGTTTGTTTGGATGAGAAGAAGAATTAACTATAATGAATAGAGAGTGCAGACTAATATATATATGGAAAAGGTATCAAGGTAGTCCCTATAAATTTGAAGGTAGTAGATGGGTGCAGATCTGGCTGTCGCTAGATCCTCACTTCTTCTTTGGGCACAGATTGTGGAGGGACGGCGCCCATCTCCTCTCTCCCTCACTGCTTTACTTACCTGACCTCCTTAAACGGGACAGGTGCCACATTTACAGCTCGTGAACTGGGGGAACTGCTACTGAAGCCAAGGTCGTGCAAACAGTCTCCACATTACATCTGGTTATCCACGCATCGACGCTGCTTTCTTGGCTGGGGGAATGCGAGTGCTCACGGACCACTTGAGCGTATCTTGTCTGACAATATATACCTCCATCATAACACCTGGTAGTAGTCAGACTGATCTGTAGTTTTGTCATTTTTTTGGTTTAAGCGAATCAAATCAACTAACAAAGCTTTCACATAACACTCTCAAAGGATTGATTGGTGGCTAATAAATGTATTCTAAGATTATGCTTACTTTTATTAACTGATAAAATACATAAGAGCAAACCATCTCCATAACATATCTCAAAGGATTTGGTGAGAAGGTTAAATATAGGAAAGAAAGTTGTTTTCAAATAATTCACACAGACCGCAGAGCCTATGCATTTACGATTACATGAAAATGCGTGCTATGTTTATTTTTTTAGGATTATGCAACTTTTTATTTTTTTTCATTATCTGTATAAAATAACAACAGAGCTCTTATATATTATATATATATTGGGATATATATACTCTCCTCAAGGATAGGCTTGGCAGGCAATAATAAATCTAGGATTATGCATCTTTTATTAACTGATAAATACAGAGAGCTAATGTCTTACATGCATAAAAGAATTTGTAGTAGGAAGGTAAACTCTAAGGAAAGTAATGTTTGTGAAATAATGTACACAGAGTGGAGCTTTGCATTTACTTCACAAAGACCTGGGATGGGGAAAGAAATCTTATATATTACCTGAATCATATGATACCAGAGTAGATAATGTCCCATCTTAAGAATGTTGCGGGGGTGACAGAATTTAAAAAATATTTTTCATTAACTCGAATTAATAATGCAAAAGCAGTCCATCCCATACCTGCAGCCACTATGTAAAGGGTCATAGCAAGGTCAGGTAATTGACAGACAGGTCATAGCTCAAGTGACATTTTCTCGGCATTCAAGGTCATGTCTAGAAAAGTGAACCATGTTGGGTCATTGCAAAGCAAGGTCCAAGGTCAGGGCTTTAACAGGTCGGGCATAGCAATGTGCACAGTCAGAGGTCATAGCATGGTCTGGGAAATATGACATTAGTGAAAAGTTCAGGTTCAGATGTCAAGGTTTAGGTCATGCGAGACTAGTGACAGTCATGGTCATGTCAAGGTTGGTCATTAGCAAAGTGTCAATTCTGGTCTTGCTAAGTCTGGGCTAACAAGGCCAGGGCTAGCAAAGGACAATTCAGGTCGTAAGAAAAGGGGGGAGAAAGGGGAAAATTGGACAAAAAACCCAAGGGAAAGGAAGCCAGAAAATTATTTTTTAAAAAAGGGGGGAAAAAATTTTGCCCTTTTAAGATTTTAAAAGAATGATTTTTTGGAGCCAAGTTTGGTTAGGTAAACCTAAAAAAAAGGTTCCTTTTTAAATAAGGGGTTTTGAAGGGAAAAAAAATTTTATTAAAAAAAAAAAATAGAAAAATTAAAAAGAAAAGGAAAAGAAAAAGAAAGAGAAAATGGGGGAAAGGTTCTATCCCAATTTTTTAAAAAAAGTCCCGTTTTTCTGTTTTCTTTATTTATAACAGTTTTTTTAAAAAAACCCCATTTTTCACCATTTAAATTAAAGGGGGTACCAAAGAAAAAAAGCGGTCCCAACCAAAAAATTCTCTTGCTTTCCCCCGGGGAGCTTTTCCAAATAAAAAATCTACTCTTGTCATTTTTATTTATCTTTTCTTCAAAAAAAGCCTTTTACATTCTTAAAATCTTTTCAAAAAAAAAAGGGAAAAAAAGGAAAGAAAAGAAATAGAAGAGAGGAAGGAATTTTAAAAAATTTTCATACCCCTTTTCGTTGCAGCCTAAAAACTTTTTTTTTTGCTAAATTTTTTAATTTAAAAGGGGGGGGGAAAAAGGGGGGGGGGGGGGGGGGGGGGGGGGGGGGGGGCATCTCCACTTGACCAAAGAAACTTGTATACAATTTCCCCTGTCCCCTGTTAGCCACAGCCTTTGCTTTGTTTATGTGTCAGCCTCCCACTGCCATTCAGTCAGCTTTCAAACTACAGGTGGGTTTCGATGTAACCCAAAAATATGTATGTTTCACACAACCCCCCCCTACCCAATCCCAAAGAAATGGAGAAAAGAGAGAAAAAGGAAGGAGAGAACAATGAAAATGAAAATTTTTTATTTCGAGGATAATGTTTTAAGCCACATGTGCTTTTTTACACCAGTCCCCCCCCTTTGGGGGATACATTTTAAAAATAAAAACCCCAGAGAGGAGAAAAACGAGAGAGAAGAGAGGGAGAGAGAGAGAAGAGAGAGAAGAGAGGGGAGGGTGTGTGTGTGTGTGGTGTCTGGGTGTGTGTTTGAGAGATGGTACTAAATATAAAATTCTAAAACGTACACGATCCCCCTTCAAACTTATTTGATTATCATCAAATTTATGTCATGATAATGAAATAAATTCAATACCCATCTTCAACAAAAAAAACAAGGGGGAAAAGAAAGAAAAAAAAAAAAACCCCACCCAAATCTAAAAGGTCATAGTGAGAGAGAGAGAGAGGGGAGGAGAGAGAGAGAGAGAGGGAGAGAGGAAAAGGGAGGGGGAGAGAGAAGAGTGTGTGTTTCAGGTAACACTAAAAATATATAATTTCAAAAACAGTGCACGAACCGTAAACCCCTTATTTTGATTATAACAGCGGTTAAGTCAGAAAAAAAATGAATAAATCCCCGTTTACTCCACAAAAAACAAGGAAGAAGAGAAAAGGGGGGGGATGGGATAAAAACCAAATCTATAAGGTCAGGAAGAGAGAAGAGAGAGAGAGAGAGAGAGAGAGAGAGAGAAGGAGAGGGTGTGTGTGTGTGTGTGTGGTGTGTGTGTGTGTGTGTGTGTGTGTGTGTGTGTGTGTTTCAAGGATAATACTAAATATATAATTCTCAAGAAAAGCACAGGATCACCATCAAAAATTGTTTTCGAATATACTCGTACAAATTGAATGTCATGAAAAACAAATAAGCCCAATACCAATACACTCAAACAATAAGGGGGAAAAAGTCACTTGAGTCATAAAATGAACATCTATACATTGTAAGTAAGAGAGAGAGATAGGGGGGAGGAGAGAAATGAGAGAGAGAGTGGGGAGGGAGGGAGGAAGGGAGTGTGGTTTTGTGAGTGTGTGTGTGTGTGTGTGTGTGTGTTGTGTGTGTGTGTGTGGTGTGTGTGTGTGTGTGTGTGTGTGAGAAAGATAATGCTTTTTGTTTGTAAACAAACAAACAAGAACGACATAGAAAAAAATATGAAAAAAAAATTCTCAACAGCACATCATCACTGTCAACACCCTTTTTCATAATACTCGTACAGATTAACACATATTATTGTTATAGATATATTTCTTATAACTATAGTGTAATAAAAATAAAAAAAGAAGAATAAGAAAAGAAAAAGAAAGAAGAAAAAGAAGAAGAAAAAAGTTTTCACTTTGGTAAACTCACTTATTCAACAACAATGAAATTTGAAAGGGGAGAGAGAGAAGAGAGAGAGAGAGGGGAGAGGAGAAAAGGAGGAGAGAGAGAGGAGGAGAGGAGAGAGAGAGAGAGGAAGGGAAAAAGAAAACGGTTTTTAAAAAGAAGGGGAAGGGAAAAGGGAGGGAGAAATTGGGGGAGAAATAAGGGGGGATGAATTGAAGGGGATGTGGGAAATTTTTGAACAAAAGTTTAAATTGGGAAAAGGTTTTTTTATAGTTGTTTAAAGGCAGAGGGGGTTCCCCAAAAATGGGTTAAAAGTAGTTTTGAAAAAGTTATTTTAAAATTGGGGAATGGTTTTTGTTTTATTGGTTTTTAGGGGGGATTTCTTTTTTTTATTTGGAAAAGTTTGATTCTTTTAAAAGCCCCTTTATATTTTTGTTGGGGGGGGGAAAAATTTTTTAGTATAGTCAGCTTCAGTAAGCGTTTTTTAAAAAAATTTTAAAAAGGTTTTAAAGATATAAGGTTTTTAGTTTTTTTAAAAACCCCCGGGGGAAAATTTTTTTAAAAAAATTTATTAAAAATTTGGAAAAAAGTTTTTTCCCGAAAAAAAAAAGGTTTTTTATATTTAAAAAAGTTTTAAAAAAATCGGAAAAAAGGGTTTTTTTAAAAAGGGGTTTTTGGGAAAACCAAGGGAAATTTTTAAAACAATTTTTCCCCAAAACCTTTGGGGAGGGTTTTTTTTTTTTTTTAAATTCCGTTTTAAATTTTATGGGAGTAATTTTTATGGGTTTTTTTTTTAAGGGGTTTTTTAAATTTTAAAAAAAAATAAAATTTTTTTTTTTTTTAAAAAAAAATTTTTTTAAAAATAATATAAAAAAATTTTTTTTTTTAAAATTTAAAAAAAAATTTTTTTTAAAAATAATTTTTTTTAAAAAAATATTTTTAAAATTAAAAATAATTATTTAATTTAAAAAAAAAAAATAAAAAAAATTTTTTTTTTTTTTAAAAAATTTTATTTAAATTTTATTAAAATTTAAAAAAAAAAAAAAAATTTTTTTTTTTCTTAAAAAAAAAAAAATTTTTAATTTAAAAAAAATTTAATTAATTTTTTTTTATAGAATTTTTAATAAAAATTTTTCAAAAAAATTTTTAAAATTTAAAAAAAAAAAAAAAATTTTTTTAAAAAATTTTAAATAAAAAAAATTTTAATAAAAATAATAAAAAAATAAAAAAAAAAAAAAAAAAAAAAAAAAAAAAAAAAAAAAAAAAAAAAGGGAAAAAAAAAAAAAAAAAAAAAAAAAAAAAAAAAAAAAAAAAAAAAAAAAAAAAAAAAAAAAAAAAAAAATTTTAAAAATTAAAATTTTTTTTTAAAAAATTTTTAACCTTTTAATTTATTTATATTAATTTTTAAAAAAAATAGATTTATAATTTTTATAAAATTTATTTTTTTAATTTATTTTTTAATTTAATAATTTTATTATTTAATTTTTTATAATAAGCATATTTTTTTTTTGGGGTGTATAGAATATGGTTTAGTTCGGTCCTTTCAATAAGCTGCAAACTTTTTTGAATGATTGCTAGAGAGTAAGGTTTTTGGGGTCGAATGAATAGTTTTCTCAGCAAATGTTCGCATTTGGATTTGATGTGGAGAGGGGTTGTTTATGTATAGTGAGAAGAGGAATGGGTCAGTATGGATTTTGTGGTACCCCTAATTGGGCTTGTAGTTTGGATGTAGTTGCCTTTTGAGACACACTGTTCCTTTTTCTAGATGGAAGCAAGTGTTCTAGGGTATTGGTAGAGAAATGGTGCAGGTTTATTTTTTTTATGAGAATGTAGGGTAAATTGTTAAAAAGTTTTTGAATCTACAATAGTACCCCAAAATTTATTGTCTTTTAATGTTTGAAGCCTTTTTGTCTACGAGGTTCAGTGCAATATACATGAGTGAGAGAGGGGGAACAAAAAGAGAACGACGACAGACAGAGGAGAGAAAAGAGAGAGGGAAAGAAACAGAGAGAAGAGAGGGGGGAGAGAGAGAGAGAAGGAGAGAAAAAGGGGGGGGGAAAGAGGGAGAGAAAAAAGGGGATAGGGGAAGAGAGAAGAGGAAGAGGGGAGCAAATTCGCCAATATAAAAGAATAAAATAATTTGTTGAAAAAATTAAAAGCTTATTTTTTTTACAACACCTTTTAAAAAAAACAGAAAAAATGCAGGTTTAAAACACAGAAATGCTTGGAAAAATTTTTACACACAGAGAAAGAGGGGAGGAGACAGACAGAGAAGGACACAGAAAAAGACGAAGCATAGACAGAAATCCCCAGTTAAAGAGCCAATAATGTATCTGCCATAACAGAAGTTCTCTCTCTCTCCTCTCTCTCTCTCTCTCTCTTTCTGTCTCTCTGCCCTCTGCCCTGTCTGTCTGTCTGTCTGTCTGTCGTCTCTCCTCCCTCTCTCTCTCTCTCTCTCTCTCTCTCCTTTATCTAATCTCCTCAAGAAAGCTGTGTTTGTTGCATAATATTGTCAATGAAAAAAGCTGTCCAGAAGCTCAATAAAACCCTTTCAAAAATTTTCAAGCAGAGACAATCATTTGCTGGTATTTCCAAAGCCCAGAAAAAAAACCTTTATATATCAAGTTCTTGAATGCGGAAGGGAGCAAGAGGAAGACAGGACGAGAACCAGAGAACAGCAGAGACCCCAATCACAGAAGCAATAATGTATCTGCTTTTAAAAGCATTCTGTTCTGCCCTCTGTCTCCTCTCTCTGTTTTGTCTGTCTCTCTTCCTCTGTTCTCTGTCTCCCTGTCTCTCCCTCTCTCTCTCTCTTGCCCCATGTCCAGGTTGAAGAACTGGAAGAGGGCTTGTTTACTTAACAACCTTTCACTTCATTACGGCTTGTCGCACAATTTGTGGCGGAAGTGGTGGTGTGGGGTTTACGACATAAGAGGAGCACTAGCAGGAGCGTGGGGCAAACCCCTGCCGATTAAAGGCGGGGTCAGTGGGGCTGCTTCCTTTACATAGCATCCCCTGTCTGTTCTTACTCCCTCTCTCTCCAAAAACCTCTCTCTCCCCTCTCTCTCTCTCTCTCTCTCTCTCTCTCTCCCTCTCTCTCTCTCCTTCTCTTTGTCTGGGGACTCAGTTGACAAAAATTTAAAAAAAACCTTCATACACACAGGATCGGTTTGTAAAAGCACAGGACTGCTAATTCCTTTATCCTGAAATAAGGAATAAACAAATAAATAAATCTCTCTCTCTCACTCTCTCTCTCTCTCTTTTCTTTTATCTCCCCCTCTCTCTCTCTCTCTCTCTCTTCTCTCTCTCTCTTCTTCTCCTCACTCTCTCTCTCTCTCTCTCTCTCTCTCTCTCTCCTCATAGCTGTGGCTGCATCCATCCCTGATTTCGGCCAGCAAGGAGAGCATGGGATGACTGTAGTGGCATTTTTGATGACTGTACTCTGAGTGGTTTTTGATAACTGTACTCTTAGTGGTTTTTAATGACTGTACTCTTAGTGTTTTTTGATAACTGTACTCTTAGTGGTTTTTGATGACTGTACTCTTAGTGGTTTTTGATAACTGTACTCTTAGTGGTTTTTTAATGATGTAACTCTTAGTGGTTTTTGATGACTGTACTCTTATTTGATTTTTTTATAACTGACTCTTAGTGATTTTTTTTTTTTAACTGTACTCTAGTGGTTTTTTTGATAACTGTACTCTTAGTGGTTTTTTTTTACAACTGTACTCTTAGTGTTTTTGATAAACTGTACTCTTAGTGTGTTTTTTGATAACTGTACTCTTAGTGGTTTTTTGATAACTGTACTCTTCGTGGTTTTTCATTACTGTACTCTTAGGTGTTTTTTTTGATAAACTGTACTCTTAGTATTTTTGATAACTGTACTCTTCGTGGTTTTTCATTACTGTACTCTTAGCGTTCGGGGACAGGATAGCTCAGTTGTAGGAGAACTCCCTTTCCCCCAGCCAAGTTAAGCAGCATCGAGCGTGGTTACCACTTGGATGGGTGACCGTTTGTGGCCCTTGGCTTCAATACAGTCCTCCAATTCACCCAGCTGTAAATGAGTACCTGCCTCTTTTGGGTCAGGGAAGGTAAAGCAGTGAGGGAGAGGAGATGGTGCCATCCTCAATATGCTGGCCCCTGGAAAAGTGAGGTCTCTAACGCCTCACTCCCCTACAACCTTATAGGTTATGGGACACCTTTACCTTTTTTACTCTTAGTGATCGCCTTTGTGTAATATCCATTTCAATACTTCTCACATAATTATACGTGCATATCTTCTGCTTCATACAACACCCAGACAGCAAAAAGTGTTGTCTGTCACATGATCAAAACAGCGTTGCACTGCTGTTAAGTGCCTGCCAAGTCAGGCCCAGAGTATCCCACTTCGGCATGGGGAAAATGATTGGTTCTCTTTTTTAGTCTAAACCAAGAAAAGGCAGGGGAATGGCCAAGAAGACAGAACATAGACAGTAGTGTTGTAACAGGAAACAATGGAGCAAAGGCAGAAACAAGGAGAAACGGTACACAAGGGGGGATTCCGGAACAGAGTTCCCAGAAGGTGGGAATTGCTAAACCTATACTGACAGGCCCCTGGCATATCCGTGGGGGGAAGACACGCAAAAGACCTGGAACTTTCTTGGCAGACGAGAGAAACCCAAACAGAAGTGGGAAACTTAAACAAAAGG
>CM054148.1:64091827-64092859 GCA_028751875.1 Rapana venosa | reverse complement strand
GTGAAAATAAATCAGAGCCCTCTTTTCCTCAGGGGAAAAAAGTGGAAGGGGAGAGGGAAGGAGGGGCATTGACCTATGGGAAACAAAAACACCCAGAAGGGAAGCTGTGTTGTGTCGTAAAGAGGTGATTGTCCTAAAGTTGACATGCTTGACGGAGTTAATAACTCTTCCTTCCCGGGTCTTGCTCGAAACTTCCCGTGGGCACTTCCCTTCTCCTTTCCTTCACCGGGTGGGCTGTCGTGTCAATGCACAGACTACGAGTCGCAAGACAAAGGATTCCAAATCTGATAATTCCTAATGTCTTTATGAGCGTGCATCATCATCATCATCATCATCATCATTAACCAATACACCCAGTGGCGTGTAGGGCAGCAACAAAGCGCTTCCACTCCTGCCTATCCTGGGCCAACCTAGTCACTGATCCCCAAGAGTGCTGCATGGCCTTCATTTCACTTTCTACAGTCCTCCTCCACGTTGCTTTTGGTCTTCCTTTCTTTCTCCTTCCTTCTGGGGTCCAGTGCAATGCTGTTCTTGTGATTGACTGTGGGTCTCTTCGGAGGATGTGCCCAATCCACTTACACCGTCGTCTGGTGATGATGGTTCCCATGTCTTCTTGCCTGCATCTCCGTAGTAGGTCTTCATTGGAGATCTTCTCTGGCCAAAAGATCCGGAGAATTCTTCGGAGGCATATGGTGTGAAAGGATCAAAGTTTGGTAAGATCCGCTTCCGTCATCCTCCAGCACTCAGAACCGTACAGGAGCGTAGATACAACACAGCTCTGGTATAGCTTCAGCTTGGTGTTGGTGCTGTACTGAGTTGATCTCCAGATATTGTTCATCTCCCTAAACACATTCCTGGCCTTGCCCAGTCTGTTGTGGATGTCTTCTTTTGTGCCGCCCTCTGGTTTGATGATGCTACCAAGGTATGTGAACTTGTCTGTCTGACGCAGGTTAGTTCCATTCACTTTCACAGGGGCTGGTGTGTGCACATTGAGCCCCACTTGCTGTCCGAATGTTTGGAGTCTGCTGGTAT
>CM054148.1:64056827-64086827 GCA_028751875.1 Rapana venosa | reverse complement strand
AACAGTCCCTGAATCGGATAACTTCACTGGGACTCTAATATACAATCAAAGAAAGAAAGATAGAATGAACATTTAAAAGAGATTATGCGTGATACTCATACAAAACACGACTTGTTAGATCAGTTTGGATGAAGCCACAGGAAAGTAAAATACTATCTGTCTCCGTATCTATTCATCCTGATTATTTTTTACAGCCAGATTAACACAAACCTGCATAGAGTTGTGGGGGGATGTTCTCAAGATTTTTTACTCCTCCAATCTCAAGCAATTGCAAGGATAATAAAAATTTCCTTCTCTCAGTCCTCACTGCACGTTTTGTGGATCTAAATATCGGTTCAATATGTATGCGGATCACGGAACGCAGATTCAAAGTTTTATTGAAAAAAACAAACTTGAACATTTTAGGATCATTGAGTGACACCCATCGTGTTTACTTTTTTTGGTTTATTTTGTTTGAAGACGAGAAAATTTCAAGTAGTTTTATGTTTGTTAGTATTCAAGGGCACGTTTAAGCAATGTCGCTCATTGAGGATTTTTTCTACATTATTAATTTTTAGAAAATGTCAGTGGCCATTGGCTGAATGTGTTTGTAAATTGACGTGTATGAATGGTTTTGCACATAGCTGTAGTATCAAACTTTGCTAAATAGACTTCTGTCTCTCTGTCAGTCTCTTGCTGTGTGTGTGTGTGTGTGTGTGTGTGTGTGTGTGTGTGTATGTGTGCGTGTGTGTGTGGTGTTGTGTGTGATGTGTGTGTGTGTGTGTGTGTGTGTGTGTGTGTGATTCATGTTATTTTATTTTATTCTTTTATTTCGATGATAATGGAGTAAGCACTCATGTGGTTTTTTTACATCTAGTCCCGTGTGTATGCAATTTTGTAAAAATTTTCAGGGGCTCCCACGGGCACACAATAGCCTACTTTTCCGAAAAGCGGGGTGTTTGTGTGTGTGTGTGTGTGTGTGTGTGTGGTGTGCGTGCATGTGTTTATATTTTTTCATTATTTATCTATTTTATTCATTTATTCTTTTATTTCGAAGATACTTGTTTTTTAATTCTTTTATATCGAGGATAATGGAATAAGTCACTTATGTGTGTTTTTACATCCAGGTCCGTGGTGTATTCGGTTTGGTAACTTCTGTCATCTGTTCCCCAGCACACAATGGCCTTACTCTTACAGAAAAAAGGAAACAGGAATTTAAAGTGTTACAGATGGTTTCTTCTGAGTTGCAACGGGACCTCGGTTTTTATTTCATCCGAAGACTTTTGGAGAGAGTGGAGTCGGCACTGATGTTAACTCGGAGGAAATATTCTTTGATCGGGATCGAACGGGTCGTCAGATTGCGAGAGCAATGTTTCTAACCCTATGTATCCGTCCTTGTGTGAGTTGTTGTTTATCTTCAATTTAAAGTCTGTTATTCTGTGTGTGTGTGTGTGTGTGTGTAGGCACAGTCAGTGTGTGAAAGTTAACTAACTACAAAAATAGGTGACAGAGAGATAACCCAAAGAGAGGGAATAAACAGACCTGAGTATCTTCTACTTTGACATGTTAAAAGTGTTGTAAGAAAAAGGGGCTGAAATTCACGCCTATACAAGCGCCATTCGCACATTGTTATTCCCAAAGTCTCTTCTGAATAACATAATCTATTTGTTTGTTTAGGTTTTGTTGTTGGCTGTTGTTGTTTTGTGCTTTTAGGTTTGGTGTGTGTGTGTGTGTGTGTGTGTTGTTATTTGTTGTTGTGTGCAAGAACTGGGTTTTAACGATAGTAATTACAGTTTCTTGAACTAAAGATTTAAATGTCTAGAACAATGAAAAATGTCTCTTAATCGTCAAGATCGCGCACACACACGCGCGCGGCGCGCGCACACACACACACACACACCCACCCCCACATATGCGCGCCGCGCATGCAGAGAGAGAGAGAGAGGGGGAAAGAGAGACAGACAGACAGAAGAGACAGAGACAGAGAGGGATAGAAACAAGAGAGGGAGAGACCGAGAGAGAGAGAGAGAGAGAGGAGAGAGATTGATTGATCACTTTATTCCCAAGGGTTTAGATAAGTATTGAGAGTGATTGCTTGATTGATTGATTGATTGATTGATTGATAATCTTTGCTAGGGTTACAGATGTATTGATGACTTTTTTGTTTATACGGCACTTGCCCTGAGAAAGGACTATCCTTAATAATGCGCAGCTGGAGAGTGGTGAATGAGGGAGTGAGGTGGGAGAGGAGAGAGAGAGAGAGTGAGAGAGAACTCGAAACCGATACTCGAACTGAATGGTTTATAACAAAAAGGCCATTTGCCATACATGATGGGGGTTGCCGAACTGCTTAGTATTTTGGTTTAAATAAACAAAACAAAAAAAACAACAACTAAAAAACCACACAGACGACATGTTATGTATAACAAAGTCAGCTACTAAAAATCATTAGGATAACCATTATCTCTCTTATTCTGAAGTTACAACCAATATTATGTGTTCTTTCTGAGGCTGGCACAACCTCAGGATGACCTTGATGCCAGGAGTAAACAGAGGTCTAAATATTTAGGCTGTCTACTATATTTTACCAGGGATGTGTTTGCCTAACATCCTCAAAAATGGGACATGCACACACAAATGTACTTTCTCTCTGGTGCTTGCTACGTAATGGGCATAGCAGCCTGAGGTCGTCAATATCATATTCTCTGTATCTGATTTATGAACAATTCTATCTGATACACCAAGTTGATACTTAGACATAATATTTTTCAATGTTTTTTTTTATATCCATTCAAGTTTTAGATAGTGTGACATCATGCGAATTATTTAAATTGTTGTACATTGAAATCTTTCATGTTATTGTATCTGATCACTCCAGTGCTGCATCGGCAGTCAATCAATCTTTGCATGAAATCGTTTAATAAAATTTCTACAATTTCCGACTCCTTGATTGAGCCAACAAATCCAACCCCATGTGCACACACACAGGTACGTATTTGTGTTGCCAGTTGTTTTTCCTTTGACATCTAGATCTAAAGCATCTTGTAGGATTTAAAAGGTAGCTGCTCTCATTCATTATGCCGATTCTTAATCCATATCTAATGCATCTGTAAGCAGCATTAACAGAGGAGGTGTATCTGTTGTTTACTGTTAACAAGCTCATTAGGTGTAGGCTATCTAAGTAAAAATGCTTTAAAAGCAAAGATGGTGCACTGATTCACATACTAGATGCTTGCTGCATCCAAGCCCCAAACTTTCTAACATTAATAACATCAGAGGGTTGTATTTGTGGCATCAATATCTAAATGAACAAGTCAACCGAGTTATTATTCAATATTGTAGTTTGTTCAACAAAAAAAACAAGCTTCGTTTACCTTCGACTGCAGATCTTTACATGCAGTGTGAAATAGCTTCGAAGAAAAAAACAGATTTCCATATTTAATATAATTATCACAGGCATTATATTTCCATTGTACTACCATTTTCCATGAGCAAAGGCTAAATATCCAATTTTCTGAATACAACGTTATTACTCTTACTCCGATTAACTTAAGCTCATGATGTTGCAGCACTGTTTTACGTGTTTATCTGTTTTGTAGCTAAACTGTTTCAGATAGCCGGGATACATATCAGCAAGCAGACGAAATAAAACTTGAGAAATCTTGAGGGGAATGTGCACCGTTTGTTTACCATTATTGATGATGCTTGGTAAACTCATTGATAAAAACAGAAAACAATAAGGGGATACATACATCACCTGTTTTTTTTACACAGTGATAACTGTATATTATGTCAGTACTTTAGTTCCAAATCTTATTCTGCTTTGACATTTCTGTACATGTCTCATACATCGTAATTAGGTTACTCACAATTTTTCTGGAGGAATAGGCACAACAAGATCTTTTAACGAATCAAATGACTTTTTCAAAGTCTATAAATGCTACATAGGGCTTTCGGTTATGAGCAAAACAGTTTTTGTACACGCGCAGCAGCGTACACTATGATCTATAGTGGCGTAACGCTCTTAAAACCAGCTTGGTGCTCCCTGTAATAATTATTCTTCTTAAACTCCTTCCTGTAACCTATTGTTAATATAGTATATAGATCTTACTACATATGTCTGTAAGAGAAATTCCTGTTGTTATAGGGTTATCAACATCACTTTTTATGCAATGTTAGGGTATTATAGATTTCAGCCCAGTTATCTGGAAAAGACCTCATCAAAATTTTGTTGCATAGTTTTAGAAGGAAAAGCACAATATTTTTCACCTCCATATTTTAGCAATTCACCAATGATTTGATTCAGGACCGGAGCTTTCTCAGTCTTTAATTTTCTAAGTGCCCCTAATATTTTCATCTATAGCTATGGGACGATCAAAATCTTCCTCAGTTCCATCACTGTCAACATCAGTAATCATGGATTTAGGCTAATGAGTCTTTCTCCAACAAGGTTTTGAAATGTTGAAACCATCTGTCAACTGATATACTATTCTTTGGCTGACTTTTTCTAAATGACGCCTTCTTAACACTTTTCCAGAACTGGTTTTGGGGAAGAGATAGATGACATCATACTGCAATTTAAGGTTTTATTATACTGTTTTTTTTTTCGTTCAAGCATGCATTTATAATTCCCTTCTTGTGACACAGTACACGTTTTTGTCCTCATTTTTTAAATGTTTTTGGGAAAAGTCTTCAGAATTTTTCTGACCTTAATATTTTTTACTTTTCCCATTCATTATCAAACCAAGTATCATTTTGATGGACCTTTATTGATATGTACCTTTTTTCTTCATACAATCAGAAACTGGTTTTATGAAACGTAAACAAATCTAAAGCTTCATTAATGTTCTCATCTATCTCTGAAAGGCATTAATAAAAATTTCCACATGTTCACATCCTGGAGATTTTTTTTTATAAACTGAGAGTTTGTTTTCATCCCATACAAACTTTTCCATAACAGATGGCTTCTCAGTTTCCACCTCTGTTTTTATATACTGATTAATATATAATTCAACAGGAAGGTGATCGGAATCAAACGCTCAGCAACAAACAAACGACATGAGTCAAAAATCTGAGAGAACAATCATCTGACACTTAAAAAATAATCATTAACACTACATCCTCCATCAGAGATGTATGTATAGGTCCTTTTTGGTCACCATTACATATGCCATTTAGAATTTGTAAACTAAGAGCAGTGCACATATTCAATAGTAATTTACCATAATTGTTGATAACACAAACTTCAGAATTACGATTGCTGCTGAGAGACATACTTTTACTTTGGAATCTGAACTAAAGTCATTTTTCTACGTGACAAAAAGTTTGAGGTCCTGCTGTTTAAATCTCCACATAGTATTATAACTACTTCATCCCGTGTCACCACACAATTTACAAACTTCTTCCAACATAGCAATTCCATTATCATTGTCAACATGTTATAAAAAGGCGAACCTTCAGGTGGGATATACACACAGACAAGCAAAACATTTCTTGCTGTACACAACAGAATTTGTCACAGAGAAAATGCAAATATTAGGATAAGGAACATCTAAACAATTCACAAAGGCAGATAACTCATGCCTTATTAAACAAACTAAAACCACTAGTCGCCCCCCTTGTGGCTAACTTTAATTGTGACTTACGAAGGCTTGAAACCCAGTAAAAACATCGGCGGACTTTTTCCCAGGAAGTTTCTGTAAAAATATAAAGTCAAAGCCGAAAATAAGATAAAAACTCTATCACCCTTTTGCAACAATCCATTTCGTTCCAAGCAAAATGAAAAAGTTTTATTTTGTTTTTCTGTTTTGCCACAATTCCATTGTCCCAGCATCTAGACTGCCTTTACCAATTTCTTACATGCCCAAACAGGGATTTATGTTTTAAACAGGGGTTTTAAAAAAGGCTTTTTTAAAAAGACGTAAAATACTCATGGCAGCTTGTGTTAGTGTGGGTAAAAGTAGCCCTGTTTTTGTCTAGCCCTGTGTGTGGTGAAGTGTCCCCCTCCTTTCCAAGCCTCACTTGGCTAACCCTTTTCATGGTTTTAAACTGAGGCTGATGACCGGTGTCTTTTTTACTTTCCTACCCCCTGTAAATTGAGACATGGCGGATTTTGTATGGGCCGGCCAACAAGCATACCTTCTTTAAAGTCATTAAGGGTCTCCTTTTCGCCATTAATGTCAAATGTCAAGCCCTTCTCACATTTTTTCCCTCTGCCTAGCCTTTTCAAGTTGGGGTCGATTGTCCCAAATATCTTAACTTTTGGAAAAAAAATCGTTTAACAAAAACCTTGAACCTTTAAAACGATTTTTAGCCTTCAAAATTTTAAGCTTATTTTATAAAAACAACCCCTGGCAATAAGGGGGAATTGGGGTTTTGAATTTACCCGTGCCACTATAAAATTAAATCAGCTACATCCATTTTTTCTGAAAAAATTTTCAAAAACATTTCAAATCACGGTCTCTTTACTTTTCTTTTCCTTCCATGAAAAATTTATTTTGTTTGTTTTGCCCGGCCCTTTTTGATTTGCTTTCTTTTCTATTTTTCCACTTGCCCATAGTTTTATTTGATTTTTTTAACGCACTTTTACCCCTAAGATTGTTCACATCTTTTTTGTCCCACAATTTCCTCTTAAAGGCTCAACACTTTTTTGTAAAAAACTGTATTTTTTATCTCCTTTGACTTTAAAGGTTTTCCCTTTCCCCCCTTGGTCGTCATGTGGTAATTCCACAGGGGCCCCTGTAGGAGAAGGTTTTGGAGTGAGGGTTTTGGGGTTTGGGCGGGGTAATTCATCTTTTTTTTTGGCTTTTTCCCTTTTTCGCCCCGCCCATTTCCCGGTTTTCCCAAAATTTGGGGGGTTTGGGGGGGGGCCCTTTCCCCCCAAACCCACCCAAGGAAAGGGGCCCCCCAAAAAAGGGGGCGCCCAAAAAGGGCCCTTTTTTTGCGTGGATGGGGCCAAAAGGGGAAATTCCCCCTTTTCTAAAGGGGAATATCCAAATTTTTTACAACGTATACAACAGGGGTATTTACCCCCTTTTTTCCCTTAAAAAAAAAAAAAACAGGCTTCACTTAATCACAAAAAAGGGCCCCCCCCCCCCAAAAAAGGGGGGGGGAAAAAAAAGGGAAAAGGGGGGGTTCCCCTTTTTTTTTTAAAAAAAAACTTCAATTTTTGAAAGTTTTGGTCCCCCTTTTAATTGTTCCCAAATTTTTTTAAACTTTTTTCCCCCCCCTTTTTTTTTTTTTTTTCTCCTCTTCCCCCAAAAAAAAGTAAAACAAAACCCAAAAAAAAACCCCCCAAAAGGGGGAAATTTTGGGCCGGTAAAAAATTTTTCCCAAAAGGGAAAATTTTGGGGGGAAAATTTGCCCCAAACCGCAACCCCCGGGGGGGGAAAAAAAAAAAAATTTTAAAATTTTAAAAATAAAATAAAAAAGAAAAACCCCCACCACCAACCCCCCAAAAAAACTTTAGGGAATTTTTTACCGACGTTAAAAGCACTTGGGGTTTACAATCAAGCATTTTTATGGGGCCTTTTTCTTCCTTTTTAAAAAAATTTTTTAAAAGGGGGGGAAGATTTTTTAAATTCCTTGGAAACCTTCAGGGGGAAAAAAATTTTTCGAAGGTTTTAGGTTTTTTTTGACAAAGTTTAAAACCACTTTGGGTTTGAAGTTTTTTTTTAAAAGGAATGTTTTTTTTCCCCTTTCCCCCCATTTTGGGTTTGAGGAAAAACCCTTTTATTTTTTTTTTTTTTAAAAAAAAAATGGGTTTTTTTTAAAAATTTAAATTTTTTTTGGTTTTCCCAAAAAATTAAAAATTTATTTGGGTTTTTAAAGGAATTTTAAAAAAATTAAAAAAGTTTCAGTGTTTTTCCTTGTTTTTGGGGGTTTTTTGGGGGGGTAAGGGGGGTATTTTGGGGATTTTAGATTATTTTTTTTATTTAACACTAAAAATTTAAGGTAAATTGAGGAAAGGAGGGGAAATTTTGTTTGGGTTTTTTTTTTTTTTTTTTTATATTCCCACATATTTTTTTCCTATTTTTTTCCCTTTTTTTTTTTAAAACCCAACTTTATAAAAAATTTCCAAAACCTCTATATTTTATTTATCCCACTTTTTTCCAAAAAAAATTTTTTTTTATCCCTTTTTTCAAATTTTCAAATTTTAAAACCCAATAAAATTTTTTAAAACCCCCTTAAACATTTAAAACTTTTCCCCCCCAAACCTTTTGTCCCAAAATTTTTTTGGGGGTGGGAAAAAATCAAAATTTTTAAAAACCCCAAAAAATAAAAATTCCATTAAAAAAACCCCTTCCACAAACAACCCCTTTTTTTTTCCTTTCGCAAAAGTTTTCCCCCCCCCCCTTTTTTAAAACAAACGTTAAAAAATTTTAAAATTTTTAAAAAAAAAATTTTTTTTAAATTTTTTTTAAAAAAAAAAAAAGGGGGTTTAATTTTTAAATTAAGCCCCATTTTTTTTTAAAAGGCCCTAAAATATCATAATTATTTTATATGAATATATATATCTATATATATATATTAGGTGTGTGTGTCTATTATATATATTAAGCGCTCTTGATTGTTGTTTACAAGAATTCAGGCCATATAAATTCATACATTATATATTACATACCATTTAAGTTACGGAGAAGATTTGTGACTGCGGGCAGCTCTCCACGGGGAGAACGCGTTGCCACAGAGAGCAGGGCTACCCATTATTATTTTTTCCTGTCCGCAACTGTGATTGTTTTCCCTATCAGAGTGGCCTTTTTGCTACACAATAATAATTTTGTCAGGGACAACTCTCTTGTTGCCGTGGGTTGTTTTACGTGAGCTAAATAATTTTATCAAACACACAGGGCCTCGGATTATCCTCTCAACGAAAGACTAGCACTCAGGAACCACTCATGGTTCACTGGTGGGTGGGGGGGGGGGGGGGGGGAGTTTGGCCAAACGGGGATCAAGCCACCGACACTTTCGACCTGGACTGTGCTTTTAGGCGGCGGTTACCTCTAGAACCACGGATCTGGTTGTATTATGGCCTAATTTGAAGAACAAACCAACACTCAAAGTCAACAACTACTGTATATCTCGCTATATTGTTCCTGGCCTGCAATACTGTAAGTGTTTCTATCACAGTGGCTTTTTAAAAATTTTTACCACTTTTTCCGAGGGACAATAATGAACTACATAGTCACACACCTTCAAACGCTTCTGATCAGGAAAATTCCTTCTCACTTACTTACTTATCTGCAGCCATTCGGACACTATTGACACTCCATTCTTTTCTCGTCATCAAAGTTTGGTGATTATGGTACAGCTACCTGGTTTGTTCATACCTTACCAATTGATTCAGTCAGTTGCAGTAAACAAGATTCAGTCAGTACCTGCAGATGGATATGTGGGGTCCGTCAGGGTTTCAGTTCTGGGCCTGTTCATTTCACCTCTACACTGCTCCACTGTCATTAACCTAGCATTAGATCATTGCTGTGACATATTTTTTGCAGATGATTCTGCAGATTCTAAGCAGTGACACTCTGAAAATCTGCTTTTCTCTTGACAAATAATTATGGCCTACTGCTTTAAGATATCAAAATATGGGATGATACAGAAAGTTACTGCTTAATGCAGATAAATGAAGCCATGCTTCTAGGGACAACGCAAAATCTCTTTCCCTCACAACTGTTTCAATAGAATCGGCAATAGTCTGTCTATATCACTACTGTGAAAAATATCAGGGGTCTTATTGACAACACACTCTCTATGCAAAATTCATCACCCAGACCTGCCAGATGTGCTACTATTCAATTACTCCGTGTATTGCACACTTCGAACGTAACTACCTATCCACAGACGAAACATCCAAATGTGATCTTTCAAATTGAATTCCTCTTTTGGCTGGTCTGCCAGCTCTCTATCCACTTCTTTCGTGTTTATAAAAACTCTGCAGTGTCTTCAGAAAGAAAAAATCTGAACACATTACCCCTCTTTTGGGATCTTTCCACTGGCTGCCTGTGCCACAAAGAGTGAACTATAGGACCAGTACCCTCTGTTATAAATGTCTCAACAAAACAACATCCTCCTATCTCTGTGAATGTCTTCACTCGTACCCCCTTCTCATTCCTTCCGCTCTGCTGCAGATACCTTGTGCTTATGAATACCTAGATTCAACCAATCCACTGTTGGCCGTCGCTCTTTCTCTATTTCTGGTCCATTGATCTAGAATGACTTCCCTCTCAGAGATAGGGAAAAAGGGGGGTCAAGTCAACTACTACTGTTTATCAAAACCAGGCAAACTTTTGGTTGATTCGGTTCGCTCATCGAACCATAAATCTAGCATAGTTTTATATAAAATTAAGCAGTTACCTTGACCCCTGTTTTCCCTATCTTCTACTAAAACTGAAAAGTAATTACTAAATTATTTTTTGCTGGGTTTAAAACTATAAAAATAGGGGAATTTATGTAAACTATATCTTGTCAAGATTATACAAAAATACTAAAAAATAAACATATCTTGTCAAGAACTCAATACAAAAAATTCTAAAAAATTACATAATACTTTTCTTTATTATTGATTTATGCTGAATTTTTTTTAAAAAAATTAAAAGTAAACTATATTCTTCTTTATTATCTGATTTATGCTGACTTTTTTATTTTTAATAAAATTCGATAATAGTTAATAAAGAAGAAGTATTAGTTTATTTTTAGAATTTTTTTAAAAAAAAAGTCAGCAAAATCTGATAATAAAGAGAAGTATTAGTTTTATTATTTTAGAATTTTGTATAGTTCTTGACAAGATATGGTTTATTTTGTAGTATTTTTGTATTAGTTCTTGACAAGATATTGTGTAGCATAAATTCCTAATTTATAGTTTTACATCAAACCTAAATTCGTTTTACTTTCAGTTTTAGTAGAGAGATAGGGAAAAGGGGGTAGGTTAAATGCTTAATTATTATCTAAACTATGCAAGTTTTTGGTTCGGATGAGCGAAGCCGAATCAGACCATAAACTTGCATTTAGTTTATTAAAAATTAACGGCCCCCGGTTTACCTTGACCCCTTTTTCCTATCTCTCTATATAATGAAAAGTAATATAATTTATTTTGATGGGTTAAATATAAATTAGGGGAATTTATGTAACAATATCTTGTCAAGAATAATACAAACATATAAAAATAAACAACTATCTAGTCAAGAAATATCAAAAAATTCTAAAAAATAAACTAATACTTTTCTTTATTATCTGATTTTTGCTGAATTTTTTATTTTAAAAAATTCTATAAAAATTAAACTAATACTTCTTCATTAATATTGATTATGGCTGAATTTTTTAAAATAAAAATACTGCTAAAATCGATAAATAAAGAGAAGTATTAGATTATTTTTAGAATTTTTTAAAATAAAAAATTCAGATAAATATGCGGAATTTTTTTATTTAAAAAATTCTAACAAAATAAACTAATACTTCTTCTTTATTATCGGATTTATGTGAATTTTTTTATTAAACAAAAAGAAAAAAACAAGTGCAAAAACCTTATCGCTACCAGGCTCTTATTTACAGAAGAGAAAATTGGAGGACATGCAAGGGAGGCTTTGGGTTAGGTGTGAAAGATTTCCGGCATTCACAACTGTTGTAATGCCGACACCACGCATTCACACCCACGCATTCACACAATAGGTCCTTGTAGCATATGTTTTCCCTAGATGATCCCATGCTGCAGCTCTGCCTGCCTGCCTGCCTGCCCTGTCTAACGCATTCGACTCCCAATGGGTGCCCGGAGGGGTGAAAGAATTGTGTAAAATATTATCTATATAACTTTAGCTTAGTGTGGTGTTGCAATAACCGCCGGTTCTGTTGGATGATGATCGCAGCGAGTTGACACACACAGCCACACAGCAAGATGAATTCAAACAATGTAGTATATGTGTGTCTGCTGCATTGTTCTTGTGTGTGGTTACAAAAAAGCTATTGGTTTTATCTACACAATATTTAGTTGATGGTCTGTTTTTTGAGTATTAGTTTACTATGCTTTGGTTTGAGTTTTAGTTTTTTTTTTTCTCTTTCTTGTCCGGTGTAATAACATCATTCTCCGAAGGCATATTATTAAACATCTTGTCTTTATGTGAAAAATTACACGACTTTGATTTGTTAAGTTAATCTTTTATATGTTTATATTTTTGTGTCAGCAACCAACAGATATTGTGCATGTTCTGCCACGAAACGCGAGCTTCGACAATATTCCTTTTCTTATACAATGTCAAGCTCTGTGAGCAGTGTTATTAAGAACAAGGGTTTTGCCTATTTTCAAGAGCCTGTAATAGTATACTAACACTTGTTAGTCTGTCAGAGGGATTGACTATTATTATATTCTCATCTGCCAAATAAATTTACTCTCTCTGTATGTTTTATTTTTGTGCTGTGTTGGTAGATGATATCAATGAATCGAAATGATTTTTTGTTTACCACTGTGTGTAATAAATCTAAAACAAAATACGTCTTGCCACAGCCAGTCTGCCCGCATATTAGAGAGCAGGTGTTGCTTCTTTTGGTAGGAAAATTAGATGGTCCATTAGTAAACAACTTCTTTAGTCTATTTTCTATGTTGAGCTGTGCATCATCACTACAAATAGATTATATTTGTATGGCTCATCTTTTTCTTGCTCTTTCTCTATTTGTATGTTAATTCCTCTGAGCCGTTTTCAAAGCTTCTTCCTGACCATGCTAGCTTATCTCATCTGTGATCTTAAGTCAACCACAATGCATATGTAGATGTAAGGGTATTCCTTGAGGCCTAAATCATGTAGATGTAAGATTTGCTTGTACACCAGTAGTGGTATCATTGTGTTGACCAGAACCAAAGTATTTTCTTACATCATCAAGTGTTGTTGCGTAAATAGCTGGGCGTAGCTTGATTTGGTTTGACCCCTCTATAGTATGATAATGTTTAATACCGAGGTATTAATGACTCTCACTTAATCTGGAAAAGGAGGGTGGTTGGTTCTTCAACAGCATTATTTTTTATTCCTTTTAATGATCTTGCAGTGTGTTAGATTTATGTTCCACACAGTATATGCTTTTTCTTATTAATGTGCTATGGTTAAGACTTTCATAATAGATAGCACGCCTTGACTGATATTGCTGTGCAATCAAGCCGGTGCAATCTCTGGTGATTGGACACCATCATATCTAAAGATATACTAGATTATTTTGTACTTTGCGTCAGGGTATTGGATGTCATAACCGAGACATGGTCAGTAAGGTCAGTCATACGACAGCTGTCTCTGCGTGCGCTGATAGTAGGCATGGAGGCTGAGCAGTTCAAAGTCACGAGAATACAAACTGTTAACCATAGGCTTTTGTATGCACATCTTTTTCTGTTTCCGTATCGCAGAACCTACTTGTGTTTTATCCTCCTCATCTGTATGTTGATAAATAAGTCATCTTTTTTTCTTTTGTCATCATAAAATCTGTATAGGTCAAGATATGTCGGCATTGTTCAATGCAGTACCTCTCGCCTTTTCTAGCTGAACACTAATCTTTTTTTTATAATAGCCTACCTATGTTTTGTACCACACTCTGTTTGGCTCAGCTCCGACTATAGTTCAATCTGGAAAAGAAGCTAGTGTCCTGGAACTAGGAATCATCTTTTCTAAATTAGGAAAACCTAACAGTCAGAATGATTTTTCATCATAGTGGAGGGGTTGTTTGTAAAAACGATTGTCTGTTGTTCCTGTAATGTAAGGGATCTTTTTAAACGTCTGTCGGGATCAAAGGATGCTCAAACGTTTTTGCGCCATTCTTTTTTCTTTAAGTAGCATATTAAAAAAACAATATCGTAAGATGGAAGACTATGAGATAGGATATGGCTGATGATGTTACGCAGTGATGTTATGGGTGAAGCGATCTAGTGCCCCTCTGTTTTTTTGTAGCATGTATTTTTTGTTATCGTTGTGCCCTTGCATTCAGTCAGAAAGAGAATTATTAGAACGAGGGTAAAGATTTTCTGCCAAGTTTGGGAAACAACGCATAGTATAGACCATATGCCTATGAATATGGAAAAAAGACAATTGTATTGCTATAATGAACAGGACAAAAGGTTTTATTACAAAGAAAAATAAATCCATCACTTTTTAGCAAGAAAGAAATTACACTCAGCAGAGAGACTAAGTGTTTTCTATGAAGGAAAATTGGTCTTAGTGATGACTAACTACTAACAGATGCCTAAAAGCTGTTGCACAATTACAAATTGCTGAACAAAAACCTACCAACAAACATTGAATAGTTACCACTTGAAGACCTAGCACAGTCGGCCTACAAACAACTGAAAACTATTCTAGAGTTGGAAACTAGCTTACAAAGCAGCCGAAGTCACAGCAATGAAAACAATAATTGATCAACCCTACCCATGTGGCGAAATAATGGGGTCATCAAGCACTTACAGAGTATTAGAGGCGAATGTAAAATATTTAGCAAAAGCTAGGTGATGAGGACGCACGCATAGAACTAGAAGAAAAGCTACATGCAGAAGCTGATGATGCAAACCTTGACCAGGAAGTAAAAGAAAGAATCAACGCGTCTAAAAAATCTGCAGAATTGATCGCCAAGCAAGATTAGAGGTTTAAAACAATAACAGCAACAATAAATCTAGGTTAGCAGCATAAAAGAAACAATACCGAAATTCTTTATGAAATACACAAAAATTAGCGAAAGAATGTACATGTTTCGTGAGCAAGCATCACAATTGTCAGATAATTACAGGCTTGGGTTTCGTTTTGCACACTTGTGTATGCGTGACAGGAAGACACTTCCGGGGCACCAACACCCATTCTGCCACAAGGCACAGCCTGGGTTAGGAAAACAATCGGCCACTTAGTGACCTATAAAAAAACATTAAGACCTACAAAGTTGGCCCGTCTTCCCGGTATAATTGGTTCTGTTGTTAGTGTCTATTATAAACAGCAGGAAAGTTGTGGGATTTATGGCAGAGCATTTGTGGGGGCATTATGGTTTTTAGTTGTTGGTTTTTTTTTAAATAAGTTAGCAAGGCCGTTTTAAACATGTATTACATGATAAAGCAGTTATTTCGTCATGTTGTCTGTCTCTTACAAGGGGAATAATTAATTTTTTGTTTGCTCTGTGGTGAGGTAGTAGTTCTTTCTTGTTTCTGTGTCGGACGTACTACACTTGTTTCTTGTGTCGGCTTACTATGATATACTGCTGTATGTATAGTTTAACTTTCATTTTTTCAAGCAGCACATCATCTCCAGACATAATTAATATGGTTGGTTGTAGTTTGTAATTGTTCCTATTTGTACTGAGTTGGAAGGCAACATATATTAACCATGTTCCTATTGCAAGTCTACCCTCTAGAGTGCATAGTGTGAAGAAATCTTGATAATGCTTGATGCTTGATGGTAGGTCAACGGCGGATTTATACTGTCTTCACGATTTGCTGAGAAAATGCTTCTGCCCTTCTATGCATCAAATCCCAGTGCACCAATAATTATTGATCTTGTCTGTGCTGTGCACCAAGCAATGCACCCACATCGGTCGAACAGAGTCTTATAATCTCTCTATTGGGGTTAGTTAACCTCACTCTTATCAAGAAATAAAAGTCGTCATGCATACATATGCATTTTCTTATTGAACAAGAAAACTCTTGCACGCGCTGTGAAAGATGTATTTGGCGGCCACCTGTCATAGTGATACTCCTGTGCACCCCCCACAAATTAAGAGTCTCATGCCATGATTTTTGTCCTGTGTTTGTCTGAATGCTAGTTTAGAATCATATTAAATCATGCACAGCCTTATACGCCTTCAAGTTAATCTACTATTAAGGATTGAAGTTGTCTATAGTGGGCAGTGGGCCTGCAGTAGATAGGAACTTTGAACTGTTAGTACACATGAACTGTTAACAGACTTTATCACTGGTTAGGATGGGTCATGTGGTCGCAAATGACACACAAGCCGTAGTTGCACAGTGGATAGCAAAGTTTAAGTGTTTTGATAGAATGTATGGATTAACACCATGCTTTGCAGTCGCATATCCTTAATTGGGGGGTTTAAGTATGATTTTCAGTGGTTGGAACTTTTACTTCGAATGGATCAATGTCTCTGACTCAGAAATCTAGCTTATTAAAGGTACTTGTCTTTGGGTTATAGTGAGATCAGCTCGTATTTTGATCTTTATTATATGTTTACATTATTTTTATAGTAGATAAAATGTTTATAACACTAACAAACATTCATCAGGTGTACTGTTAAATAGCATTCCCCCCCTATAGATAATGTGTCAACTAAAAACATTTGCTTTGGCACGAGGTCATTACAAGTTCATGGACAAACCTCGACAGCAGTAACAACTGGATTAAAAAATATGATCTTAGTCTAGAGGTTAAAAAATTTAGTCAAGGAACGGTTATTATGATTTTGCACACTGGAAAGAGTATTTCGTCAGTGGTTCAAAGCAAAACTCAACCCAAGCTAGTCTAATGTAAATCTACAGACATCTACATTTTTATAAAGTATGCCCAGTAACGCCTTGCAGAAAGTTGGTTTCGAGCTCTATTTAGAAGCGATTAAATGATGGTCTCGGAAGTAAGAGTTTGGTGCTTTGTGATGTTGGCGAGGACAACTTTGTCGGTGGTGAAGGACCATTGACTTGGCGGGTAATCTTGCTTTATGTCCATTGTCTCAGTTTAAACACAACACAAACCATGTGGTGAGACGATTCTTCTCTCAATCTTTGATTATAAAGAATCTTCCAACTAGCAGGGCAATGTTGTGAAATGCTGCACAATAAGTTTATACACTTCAGTTTAAGAAGCTAGAAGAAGGCTCAGAACATCTGTATTAACAATCAAAGAGCAGCAAAAGAACAGTATGACTGATAAAAATTTCATATTACTTTAGAAATAAATGTAATATAAATACTATATAATTTACAAAACATGTACGTGGTCTGTAATAAGGCAACTGTAAAACATGCAAACTATTGAGCTTTAAAGATTTGGTGATGTACAAGAGTTTGAGAAGGAAGGGGAGATTGGTGAGTTTACGCTTTGAGTATAAAACTGGAGGTTTCAAGCGTTACAGCTATAGAAGAAGCTTAAGAAACTCCACGGTTCCTAAACTTGAATAGTGCGTAATGTGCAGTGAAGTTAGCAGATGCTGATTTTACTTACAAGTACCATTTAAAGCTAATAAATGGAACTTCAAACCAAGGGGGCATTGCTTGGAGATCAAGTTGGGTTTATTTGTCATTCCCTTCTCTATGCACCTGACAGAACTTTCATAAAGCATAAATGCTGACCAGTAAACATAGCACTAGCTATCATTAAGCAGCAGAAATGAAGTAGAGATCATTAGCATTACCGAATAGACACGTTACTGCTTCATCGACAAGGCACAGTGACTATACGATCAACCACAGTGCTTCGATTCCTTCCATATTTCTCTGGATGATCAGGTACACATTGTGTTTGTTTGGTTGCAAAGAGAAGAAAGGAGCTTCTTTCTTAGTTCATGGATGGGATTACTATTAACTGGAAAGACTCAACGTTGATGCCTCAGATTTGCTATGGTATTTCGGAACAGCGGCAGTGACAATGAATTGAAGGGAACTTTCAGTAATAAGTCAACTTGCTCCTAGACCACCACAGCTAACACAATTTGCATCTCATTCTACACACATTGACCTCGCTGAGTCTATTAATACAGATGTTGTATGCGACATCAATTACAGACTTATTGAATGATACAATTAAAAATTACACACAACTTTTTTTAAACAGGTATAAGAAGAAGATGAGAACGCTAAATATCCTAAAGTTCTAGTGCACCAGATCCTGACTTCTTAAGGATAATGTTCATACCTTTCGTTGAAAAACAGTAACAGATGCAGCATGACATTGAGCAAACAACTCGCAAAGTATACAAAATGCAGGGTAAGGTACAGCTCAGATTTACTGTGTTGGCTCTATTACTTCAGGTACAGCCAAACTGTCTACAGCCCGCAGCAGGAACAGCATTGCTCTCTTTGGCATACTGGATTGCTGCTCCTGCATGTATAGCATTGGACTCTGTTTCAATTAACAGCAGGAGCTGTTCATTTGTCACATCAGTCTTTTTCGAAGAAGGTTGTGGTATAACCTAAGACAACATGATGCTGTTGTTAGCCTCTCTTGACCTTAGCCAAGCTACGCTCATTCAGGATCATTATTAGCAAAGCTCTAACAGATTCACAAATATCAGACGAGGAGTTCAAGCGTCTTCAGGATGACTACGATGACTACAAGCGTCAAAAGTTTGAACCCCAGAACAAAGAACACAAAGCTAAGCCTGAGGACATTGACTCAATAAAAAAGGAATACATAAAAAAGGGTATGCTTGGTTGGACAATACTCAGCTGAGTACTCTATTAAGGAGCTGAAGAAAGTACCTGTGGTAGATTCACTGCTTATACGTAGCACCAAAAACAATAAAACAAGAAGCAATTTAATTAATTAATTTTTTTCCTTATATAAGAGTTAGAGTTTTTTAGTTGAGGCTCAGTATGGACAAAGTGTTTCAGACAATAGAGCTAAATATCACACAACACAACACGTGGTATCAATAGCATTCAAGATGCAATCGACAATTACAGAAAAGTTAAACAATCAAACCACCAGTAAAGGTACAGTTGGTGTGAAATCTATACTAACACAGCAAAACAAGCGAACAATTAACTGTTCATGTGTCAACAACACCAAACAAGCCAGCTGAAACTCTTTGAAGAGCTCAACAACAGAATGGGGCAGCTGAGATGATGAGCGCAAACTGTCGAATATTTGCAGAAACAGCAGAATGCGGGGATCAGGATGGACAGTTGGTAAGGTTCTTCGCATTGAACTAAAGCAAAACAATGTTCTCCATGTTGGTAGAAGCTACACTTCCCTTGCCCTGATGTTGTAGCACACGTGCTGTGTTCTGAAACATTCAGACACAAGATGACAATGTGTTTTATGTGGTTAAATATGTGTGCTTGCTAAACTGTTTCATTGTAACAAAGAATGCAGAGAGAGTTTCAAAAAACTATCATGTACATTGAAACAGCTAGACTTCACTGGCATTGACTTTCCTGTGGCTGTTAGGAGCATGACAAGTTTGCGGAACGAACACCCCTATTCAGTGTGAATGTGTACACCTGGGGAAGATGAGGCTACGTATACTTTTGTGGGCTAAGACACTTAGGATCTCAAAAGGTCTCCCACAAATAGGTAATACTGATAAGAAACATGTAGACCTTTTGTTAATCAGCAATGACAATGGCTCCCTTTTACACTCATTTAGAACAATGAGTAGACTTGTTGCACAGGAACAAAGCATAAACACGAAGAAAGAGTTTTGCAGACGTTGCTTGTACTTTTACATCTTTACAGGCGGCAGGACAACATAGAAAACATTGTAAGAGTGAGACTGAATTGCAATCACTGAACTTGTAACACCTAAGCAGGAAGCAAGGGTGTAATTCAAGAATATAAAAAAACCATAAAAAAAAGTCCATATGTAGTGTATGCTGACCTTTGGTTATCATTGTGCCTACCAAGGACCCAGCACCGGAACAAGTGCCCTTCTAAAACAGTCTTTACTCAGTAAAATCAAGTCTGTTCCTGTGCTTATGTTGTTGTTAGATCAGATGGTGCACACTAGAGCCAGTTTTGTATTGAGGACCAGACGCGGCTAAGCTTTTTCTTGACACATGAAAGCGATCATATCCTTACTCTCAACAGCTAAACCTACACGAGATCATTATGACAGAAGAAGACCAGGAACAGTAGGCCTCTGCCACACATTGTTGGATTGTGTAATCCCCTGCAGACGAGCTCACAGTCAGAGATATGACACATCAGTGGTAGTTTCGTGAGCAGCAATAGTAAGTGTCAATTACAACTAAAGAGATCAAAACGTGGAAGCTGCCCGTCTTCTTCCTCAATCTAAGGATACGACTCAACTAATATGCAGGCAGTAGTACTCTGATGAGTATAGGCTTAATGCAATGCTCAGTCATCAGAGATAGTATGACTTTTACATATGTTATCCTTCTTTGATTTGCACAACATTGAATGGGATCTCTAGAGTATTTTCTTCATCCCTGAGTACTTGCTCAAGTACAGGATAAAATACTTCGACACAAAGCTCGTGACAAAATGGCGTTTCCTTATGAGTACATGGATCATGGAAAAGCTATGATGACGATGAGCGGCCTCCAAAAGAAGGATTTTGCAGATTGACGGGTAAGGAACCTTGATGTGACTATCAGCCTGCTCAGTGGGATGGCAAAAGATGCAGTGCCGGCGAATGGGCGATTACCATGCTCAGGATCTACTTGACTGATGATGTTTGCTTGCTGGATGTTTTGAGAACTACAGAAAGACCGGAATGAAAACATTATGGACTAGACCCACACACTAATCTACAGCACCGGAATGTCTGGGATGCTATCTTAAAGTTTACTTGGGGTGCAGATGATTTGTTGTTGACCTGCCAATGCTCAATTGATTGAGGATGGTATTGATGGTGGCATCAGTATGGCATCGCACAACTACTGTCAGGCCAACAACAATTATTTAGAAGAATATGATCTAGCAAAGCTTCTAACTACATTATGTACTTGATGCAAACAATCTGTATGACTGGGCGATGTGTCAGTCACACCATAAGAAACTTTCAGTTTGTTTAATGGTCCTTTTGCTGTTGATGCGATCTAAAAGCGTTGTCACAAATGGTGCCTGATCAAGCATCGGTTGGATTTAGAAGTATTTTAGTCTATCCCATGAACTACATGATGGCACAATGAACTACCAATGGTGCAGATAAAGGCTCAAAAACTCTCAAAAGACGGCCAAGCTTTACCAAACTTAATGACAAGTAGCAAGTATGTTTCATACAGAACTGCTAAGTTTACCTACCGATGGGTTAATTTTACTGCTGTCATCGTATCATTTGTAGTTTGACCCAAGAAGCAAATTCATGATTGAAAACCAACATCATGAAGAACACTGATTCTGAGAACGAAGGCAACGATGCATCAGAAAAGGATTACTTCAAGTATGAACATTAGCTGCTTTGGTAAACAATGGAGAACCACACAAAAGAAAGATGTCAGACTAGTCAAAAGAAAATGAAGCCATATAAGCTAACATCAAAGCCAAGCTATCAGTTACAGGCAATTCCAAGCAGTTGTCGGCGATCATGATGAGAAGTTGCAGGTTAAATAGAACACCAGCCAGTATTCATTGGGTTCTAGTGTGCTGGAGCTGTCAAGCTGATGATGCTGGAGTTCTTGTATGATTACTTCACGCCTAACATCTGCTGTAAAGGTCTTGTACCAGACACAGATCTTTCTCCTTAGAATACCCACAGAAGATATTTTACCAAAGACCTTTGTAGAGGACGTAGAGCATGGGTATCAGAGTTCATGGTATGACACTGTGATTATCCAAAGACAGTCCATTGCATTCATCAGTAAACAAAAAAGTTATTGGTTACGTGAAGTGATGCGATGAACGGCCTATTATCAAGAATATGTTGGGTGAGGGCCAAGATGTTATAGGTGCAAGCAGACCAGGTGTCATCAAAAAAAGCAAAGGTGTTGCAAAACAGGTGGTCAAAAACAGCATCAGCCATGATACTCAAAGTGCTCTCTTTGAAGGTCAGAGTATTTCATCATGACACCAAAAGCTTCTGCTCAACCCTGCACCAAATCAAACAAAACTGTGGTTAGAAAAATGACATTGAGTTGACAGGACACAAACGAATATTTCTTCACCAGGACCTATTACGCACGTGGACCTGGGACAGTATTAATTAATTAATTTTTAATTTATAGACGAGCTAAAAATTTGGAATGAAACTCACAATGGATTGTTACTCTTTATCAAACTGCTATGGTAGTTGTTCAATGCAGTATCTGTTCTTTTACAGTGCTGACATTCAAGAGACTTTGGTGAGCTAGTATAAATAAACTTTGATCATGGTACAAAAAGAGGTGCTAATAATATTCTAGGAGTAGTTAGTATGATGAGGAGAGTTCCACATTCAGTATTATCAAAGATGTTCCATAACATGTGTAACAAAAAAACAGATAGATGAGACCATCAGTCACTTATTCTGATGAAATAGTAGCCTACCGTACTGAAGCGGGGACTTATTAGGTGGCACTAACTGCTGTTTCACTCTCTAACAAAAGCTCGCTTGTGGTGCAGGTAATGACCAATAATTAATAGGAGGATCCATTCTCAAAATTTTTTTTATTTCCATAAGTGCTCTATGCTCAGATGGATCTGTTGGCTCGTTGTGACTGTGTGGCTCCTTTACAGGAGCATACAGATATCTCAGTTCTCTTCCCAAGGGTATTATTGGTTGCTTTAGAAGGTTGTTGTATTGGATGTGCTGTGTATGTTTTTTATGTTTGATGGATTGTACACAGGTTTTAACCCTGTGGCTTTAGTTATCTCCGAGTTCATTGCTCTCATAACTGCCAGGCAGTTTTTTACACTCTGTATTTCGTGTACCTGGGGATCTGAATTTTCTTGGTGGTATGATATGCAAACAGTCTTTTGTAACAGCTGGTTTAAACTTTCAACCAGTGTTGAGATCTGTGGGTACCTGGATATACTCTTTTTTATTGTACTCCATGCTTTAGTAACAACTGATTAAATGCTCTTTAAATCTTTACCATCATCGCATGGAATAAGCTTGGGATATTTTAGTGGGCCCGACTTAGTTTCTTGCAAAGCAAACAGCAGTTGCAGTGGCCTCTTTTCAGTAAGGGGCTCTGCATCTTTATACCTTAGAAGCTACGTCCAATACAGTACGACGCATACTTATACCTCTTTCTTCTGATTGTGTCATGTGGTAAGTATAAAAGTTTTTGGTGAGTATCATTTGGCTCATGTTGATGAAGGTGGGGGTCTATTAATGCGCTTGGTGAAGGTAATAGATCTGCCAATTGTTGTTTAGACAGCCACTTCTTTGACTATTCGGAAATTACTCTGCGGCATGCTCAGTTTATTAATAGCCGCCTGTCTTTCCAGACCTTTTGGTTGCGTAGATCTTAGAGAGTTTGGCAACATTGTTCTAATAAATACCATAAAAAATTTGCCTGGTTGGTTAACAACCTTCGTGCTAGACGTATATATTGTTCTGCCCACCACATAAAGCAATTCGCCTGTTCTTCTGGGTTTCAGTGGGTTGATAATAATACGAAGTTGGCTTAGTAATAGGAGATATTTGTTTGCCTGTCACTATGTAGTATCTTTTATTGACCCCGTCACATCCGAAAATTGTTTTTGAGCATGTCTTGTTCACGAGTTTTTCTAATAAAGTCTAACTGAGGCAATCTTTGTCTTTCGTATTCTGCCTGTGTCTGTTAGGTGTTCTATGCTTTATCATGTCTCTTCTTTCTTCGTCTGTATGAAGTTTAGAAAACAGTAGATGTGCTGTTCAAAGCAAGAAGCGTTAAACTACAGCACCCAACCTCAACTGAAAGAAGCCCATTTCTATTATGGGATAATATTTTATGGAATGATTCCCTGCTTAACCAGAGAAGTCTATTTGTAGCAAATGGATGCTGTTACAACCGCAACTAGCTTGGCGCTGGTCTTCAAATCTAGTTTTCCTTAATCAGCAGGCCTCATTTTTAGAGACCTCTTTCTAAACAAGTATAGCTACACTAAGACTGCCACTAACGGCCAGCGGGTAGACTGATTGACGCAGTCTTTTGTGTCGCATATTTTACTACTATAGTATAAATTATTTATTTATATCATATTAATACATTTGGAATGGATCGTCTGTCAGGGACTGTTTGCTTTGCAATGGTTGTGTGTTGTGGTTTTGGCTTTGGTTCGTGTGCGTGTTCATGTTTTGTTGGTTGCTTGCTGCTCCATACTCTCTAGGCTGTAAACCAATTCCATAGCTGTTATACCATATATTAGTAAGACTGATTGTTTGTGTTAGGAGGTGCTGTGTCTTTTTTCTGTGTTTTATAGGCATCAGTTTTTCTAATGTTTCTCCAGATAAGATCTTGTGCTTTGCGTGGTTGTAGTTTTTTCTGTCGATTCCATTGCTATCATTTGCCGGCTTCAACTCTCATGTGTCTTCGTTACAGATGTCACTTGTGAAAGAGGAGGGTTGCTTTGGTTTTGAATTCTGCTGTGTATAGTTGGTTTCTGCGGTTGTGTTTGTTCTCCATCTTTTTATGTGGTTTAAATTTTATATGTTTTAATTTTATATTACTAGCAGCTACTGGTGGCCTAACAGAGAGCCAAACGGTAATAATATCACAGCCAAGTTGTCTCCCAGCGTTCAGACAAATAGATCTTGTGAGGGTCATATGCTATAGTCGCTTCTGAGTCCGCATTAAACGACCCTACTTGTTGCTTTGATATAGACCACATAAACAGTATGCCCTTAGGTTTTCACTATCTTTGCTCTCCAAGAAAGAGATTCATACCTTTTAATAGCTTAATGAATGTCTTGTGGTGATACCTGTGCACCTGTTCAGTGTACGTTCTGTACTAAGTAATGCTTTGTTTGTACCAGCAAGCGCAAGAGAGAGTACAACTTCTCCTTCTTATCCAGTAGCTTCTTCTCATTGTTAATTCTTCTTGACTAGAACCAGTAGATGTCATCAACAAAAGTTCGTCGCAATTATGTTGGTCTTTCTTTATCAATATATTTGTGTAAATAATTTGTTGTTGTTTTGACAAGTTGTTGAAATAGTTGTTGATGGGGTCTTGTTTATTTCTTGACAAGTTCTTATATAGTTCTATGTTTTAGTTCTGTGAAGTTCTTGATTAGTTCTTGGTAAGTTCTGGTAAGTAGTTGTTACTAAGTTCTTGGCATAGTTCTTGAAAATATCATAATTATTTTATATGAATATATATATCTATATATATATATTAGGTGTGTGTGTCTATTATATATATTAAGCGCTCTTGATTGTTGTTTACAAGAATTCAGGCCATATAAATTCATACATTATATATTACATACCATTTAAGTTACGGAGAAGATTTGTGACTGCGGGCATCTCTCCGGGGAGACCGCGTTGCACAGAGAGCAGGGCTACCCATTATTATTTTTTCCTGTCCGAACTGTGATAGTTTTCTATCAGAGTGGCCTTTTTGCTACACAATAATAATTTTGTCAGGGACAACTCTCTTGTCCTGCCGTGGGTTGTTTTACGGGAGCTACATATTTTATCAACAAGGGCCTGGATTATTCTCTCAACGAAAGACTAGCACTCAGGAACCACTCATGGTTCACTGGTGGGTGGGGGGGGGGGGGGGGGGAGTTTGGCCAAACGGGGATCAAGCCACCGACACTTTCGACCTGGACTGTGCTTTTAGGCGGCGGTTACCTCTAGAACCACGGATCTGGTTGTATTATGGCCTAATTTGAAGAACAAACCAACACTCAAAGTCAACAACTACTGTATATCTCGCTATATTGTTCCTGGCCTGCAATACTGTAAGTGTTTCTATCACAGTGGCTTTTTAAAAATTTTTACCACTTTTTCCGAGGGACAATAATGAACTACATAGTCACACACCTTCAAACGCTTCTGATCAGGAAAATTCCTTCTCACTTACTTACTTATCTGCAGCCATTCGGACACTATTGACACTCCATTCTTTTCTCGTCATCAAAGTTTGGTGATTATGGTACAGCTACCTGGTTTGTTCATACCTTACCAATTGATTCAGTCAGTTGCAGTAAACAAGATTCAGTCAGTACCTGCAGATGGATATGTGGGGTCCGTCAGGGTTTCAGTTCTGGGCCTGTTCATTTCACCTCTACACTGCTCCACTGTCATTAACCTAGCATTAGATCATTGCTGTGACATATTTTTTGCAGATGATTCTGCAGATTCTAAGCAGTGACACTCTGAAAATCTGCTTTTCTCTTGACAAATAATTATGGCCTACTGCTTTAAGATATCAAAATATGGGATGATACAGAAAGTTACTGCTTAATGCAGATAAATGAAGCCATGCTTCTAGGGACAACGCAAAATCTCTTTCCCTCACAACTGTTTCAATAGAATCGGCAATAGTCTGTCTATATCACTACTGTGAAAAATATCAGGGGTCTTATTGACAACACACTCTCTATGCAAAATTCATCACCCAGACCTGCCAGATGTGCTACTATTCAATTACTCCGTGTATTGCACACTTCGAACGTAACTACCTATCCACAGACGAAACATCCAAATGTGATCTTTCAAATTGAATTCCTCTTTTGGCTGGTCTGCCAGCTCTCTATCCACTTCTTTCGTGTTTATAAAAACTCGGCAGTGTTCAGAAAGAAAAAATCTGTACACCTTACCCTCTTTAGGGAATCTTTCCACTGGCTGCCTGTGTGCACAAAGAGTGAACTATAGGACCGTGTGAGCGCGCGGGGCGGGGAAAGTGCGTGCATTTTTGGCCCTTGTTTAAAAAACTATTTTTTTTTTTTTGCTTTGGAGGTGTAAAAATTGGGGTTTGGGTTTGCAAGTGCTTTGTTTTGGTCTGTGAAGATATAGGGCTATCTAAATTTTCCATTTTTATTTTTTATTTTACCAAAAATTTGTCTCCAAAATTCTCCCCCCAAAATGAATAACTTAATCAGCCTGAAAAAGTTAATCATTGAAATTTTGGGTTTTAAAAAACCAGTCTAAAATGATATTTTGTGTTAAAAAAATTAATGACCCAAAGCCTTAATTAAAATCAGTTCCATACCAAAAAAACCTAAAAGGCCTTTCAATTTAGTAAAATAAGAAAAGAAAAAAAGGGTTTTTGGGTTTGAAGCTACTGTACTATTATCAGGTCTTTTTGCCGAGTGATGGTTTTTCCACTTTGGGTTTCCAGGTTCCTTTTAAAAAACAGAATTTTGAAAACCCATGGCATTTAAAGGAAAAGGGAGGACACCCGTTCAGGCTGGAGGGGCCCTTAAAATGAGCGCGAAGCACTCGAGAGGTGGATCAGAAAAGAGGAAGAGGATGGTTGTTAATCACCCATGGTGCCCCTTTTCCTTTCTTGCCCTGTCTTTGATTTTAGTTTATTCAGTTTATTTTTTGGTTTTATTTCTCAAACCCGTTTTATTTTTTTTTTAAAAATGCAAGTTTTCATTTTAGATAAAATAAAATAAAAAAACAATTTATCTTGACAATGTAGCACAGCAAGAACTTTACATTTAAAATTGAAGCAAGGGGAAAAAGTTAAAAACCTGTTAAAAATCCCGGCTTAAAAACCAAATTGGAATGGTCCTTTTCACCAATTCTGGTTGTTTACTCAGAAATTAAGTCATGTCAGCGGTAAATTTTTTTGTTGTTGGTTCTCGGCTAGAGTCTGTGAGGTTCACCCTTTATGGGGGTTTTTTTGGGGGAGATTGTTTTTTTCCCCACAAAGGGGAGCCACATTTGAATTCAGGGGAAATATCCTGGGTATTTTTTCTTTTTTCCGTAGCCCCCTAACCCCCACATTTATTTTTTTGATATTTTTAAAAGAATATATATGATTTCTTCGTGTGTATAAGAGAAGGGGAAAAAAGGCACTGGCACTTTGCACTTGAAATTGGGCCAGGGGGATAAATTTTTAATTTTCCAGCCTTAATTCACCCCGATGCCGCCAAGGGTCCCAAAAATTCAGCTTCATGACCATTGGATTTAATTCAAAGGGGCTTAAAAACCCCTTGACTTAGTGTTGTCAGGATGGTCATTAGAATAAGAGACCTTTTTTCCCGCCTTTTTTTGAACCAAAAAGGGTCACTTTTAATGTTTTTGAGGTTTAAATACTCTCTCTCTCCTTGATTACAAAAAGCATGCACCCTGAGAAAGGATGTAAAAAAACCCTCAGCGTTTATTTGGTTGTCCTCGGATAAAAGAATTAAAAAAAAAAATAAATAAAAAAAAATCTCTTTTTGTTTGCTTATAATTTAAGTATTGTATTGTATTATATATAAAAAATTTCTTTTCATGGGGAAAATTTTTTCTTTTATGATTGAAAATTTTGGGGCTGCTCTCCCCGGGGGGAAGATCAAACTATCCCCCGCTTTAATAGTTTACCCTATAGTTGGAACATTGCAAATTTTAATTCCCCCCTTTAAGGGGGTATTTCCCCCGGGGGGAAAAATCAGTGCAGACTTCCCCTTCCTAAAAGTCCTTCGATGAGGCCCTTTTAAAACCCAGGCCCCCCTGTGCGAACGAGGAGAACATCTTTCCCACAGGGGTTAAAACATGTTGCTTTTATAAGAGGGAGGCCAAAAAGGGGGGAAAAAAAAAGGGGAAAAGGGGTTAAAAAAAAAGGGGAAGGCCTTTAAAAGGGGGGCCGAAATTTAAAAAGGGGGGGGCGGGGAAAAAAGGGGGGGGGGGAAAAAGGGGGGGGGGGGAGAGGGGGGGATTTTTTGGGGGGGGGGGGGAAAAATTTTTTGGGGGGGGGGTAAAAAAAACCCCGGGGGGATTAAAGGGGGGGAAAAAAAAAAAATTTGGGTTTGGGGGGGAATTTGGGGGGGGGGGAAAAACCAAGGGAAAAAACCCCCCCTTTCCCGGGGGCCCCCAAAAAAATTAAAAAATTTTTTTTAAAAAAAAAAAAACCCCGGGGGGGGGGAATTAAAAAAAGGGGGGGGGGGAAAAAAATTTTAATTTTTTTTTCCCCCCCGGGGGGGAAAAAAATTGGAAAAAAGGGGGGGTTAAAAAGGGATTTGGGGGAAAAGGGGGGGGGATAAAAAAAAAAAAAAATTTTTTTGCAAAAAAAAAAGGGGGGGGAAAAAATTTTGGGGGGAAAAAAAAAAAGGGGGGGGGTTTTTTGGGGGGGGGGGAAAAACCCCCCGGGAAAAATTTTAAAATTTTAAAAAAATTTTTTAAAAATTTTCCCCGGGGAAATTAGGGGCCCCCCAAAAAAAAAAAGGGGAGGTTTAAAGGGGGGGGGAAAAAAAAAAGGGGGGGGGGAAAAAAAAAAAGGAAAATTGGGGTTTTTGGGGGGGGGGAAGAATTTTTTTTGGGGGGGGGCCAAAATTTAAAAAAATTGGGGGGGGGGGAAAAAAATTTTAAAGGGAAAAAAAAAGGGAAAAAAAACCTTTAAAAAGGCCCCCCGGGGGGGGGGGGGGGGAATTGGGGGGAAAAAAAAAAAGGGGGGGAAAAAGGGGGGGGCCCCCCCCGGGGGGGGGGGGGGGGTTTTGGGGGGGGGAAAAAAAAAAGGAAATTTTAAAGGGGGGAAAAGGGGGGGGGGAAAGGGGGGGAAGGGAAAAAGGGGGAAAAAAAAGGGGGAAAAAAAAAAAAAAAAAAGGGGGTAAAAGGGGGAAAAGGGGGGGGGGGGTTTGGGAAAAGGGTTTTAAAAAAAGGGGGGAAAAAAAAGGGGGGGGGGGGGTTTTTTTTTTAAAAAAAAAAAAAGGGGTTTTGGGGGTTTTGGGGGTTTAAGGGGGGGGGTTTTAAAAAAAATTTTTTTGGGGTTTAAAAGGGGGGCCCCCGGGGGGGTTTTTTAAAAAAGGGGGGGGGAAAAAATTTTTGGGGGGGAAAAATAAATTTTTTAAAAAAGGGGGGGAAAAATTTTTAAAAAAAAAAAAAGGGGGGGGGGGGGGGAAAAGGGGGGAAAAAAGGAAAAAAAAAAAAAATTTTTTTTTTTTTTCCCCGGGGGGGAAAGGGGGGGGGGAAAAAACCCGGGAAAAAACCCCAAAGGGGGAAAAAAAAAAAATTTTTTTTATTTTTTTTTTTTTTTTTTTTTCCCCCCCTTTTTTTTTTTTTAAAAAATTTTTTCCCTTTTTTTAAAAAAAATCTTTTTTAAAAAAATTTTTGAAAAAAAAATTATTTTTTTTTTAAAACGGGTTTGGGGTTTTTTTTTTAAAAGGGGGGGAAAAAAAGGGGGGGGAAAAAGGGGAAAACCCCGGGGGGTTAACCCCCCCAAAAAAAAAAAAGGGGGGGGGAAAAAAAAGGGGGTTTTTTAAAAAAAAAGGGGGAAAGGGGGAAAAATTTTTCCCCAAAAAAAGGGGCCCAAAAAAAGGGGGGGG
>CM054148.1:64033619-64056327 GCA_028751875.1 Rapana venosa | reverse complement strand
AGAATTTCTGTCAAGTAAGATATACTTGAATTTTTTTTTGTTGTGGGGAATCCATTGTGTGGTAAATGAAAGTATGGTTGATTTTGCCGTTTAATCTGGTTGATTTGCCTTATAGGTAAATTCCTAGGCATCATGCTTTAAAATGGCTTTTTAGCTTGTGTTTGAACTGATTTTTGTTTTTGAATTTTTAAAGCGTTTTGGGAGTTGTTCCATAAAGTCAATACCTGAGTACAAGAAGCTTGTTTTGTAAAGATTATTCTTGGTCTCGGAAAGGTTAGTAGTTGATTATGTCTGTGTTCATTGATTTTGAAGCTATTGGTGATCTTTGGGGGGGCATTTCCATTGACAACTTTCTGGACAAATGAGCTTTATTTGGGTTAAAGTCTGTTTTTGAAGGTTTAGGATTATTTGTTTTTTTAATCGTTGATGGTTAGGGAGTTGTTTTAGTAGAACAAGTTTCAGTGTCTTTTATATAATCTATGAATTTTTTTAAATTTGTATCATGCAGCTGTCCAAGGATGAAGCATAGTAACTATAGGCAAAAATTGCCGCAAAAAAGAGTTTGCGAGGTGTTTATTCAGAATGTTTTATTTTTGATAACTGAAGTAGCTTGTAAGAAAGCGTTTTCCTAGCGCTACATGTCGGCCCAAGAAGTTTTTGTCAATAATTGTGTTGAGAAATGTGTGACCCAAAAAATATTTAGTAATTTTAAAAATTTAAAAACAAGAACTAAAACATGTCTTTGTAATTTATTCTGTTGTCAAACTGATGCAGCTTTGCCATGACTATTGCTGAATTGCTGAGAAAATGTGGTTTTTACAGTCATGATAATCACATAAAAAAATTCTTTTTTTTTTTTACTTTTACTGTAGTGTACATTTATGCTTTCAAAAATGTTTTAGTAGGGGACAAAAAGATATGTGCACAGTATGTTTATTTTATACATCAAACAGCGGTAAAGTAAAGAAAGGTTAAAAAATTAAAATATCATTTTTGACTTTACTGTATTGTCTGCCTTGCCAGGAGATTGATGAAACTGGATCAGTTCTTCACATGGCAGCAAAGGGTATGTACACAAAAAATGTTTTACAAGTAGATAGTGGGTAGTCATATTTTTTGTCAGTGGTGGCTTGTTTTTTTTTTAATAAAGGCTTATCATCTTAGGAAAAGTGAATTACAAATTTTTTATGAGCATTAGTTTATAATCAAATATTCCATTCTTTTATTTGTGATGAAAATAAAACACACAGAGGCTTATTTATGTGTATGGAGAAAAAACTGTTTGTCATTCATTTGGAGATTATTTTTATGAACTTTGAAATTTCACTTGCAACTGTTTAAAAGTATATAGAATAGATAGTAGATAGATAGATATGCGCAAAGCGCACACACGAGTCCACTTCCCCCACAAGTCACTCACATTACAGACACACACTCACGCACGTGCGCACCCCACAACACATATTCACAGACACAGGGGAACAATTATTGCTCTCCCTGATAATCCATTAGGCTTGCAACTGCTTTGCTGCATGTTGTCTTGTAAGAAATGGCTTTCAATACATGAATAGCATACATGTCACATGCCTAGCTGTTTAGATCTAAGCATTCTGAAAGATTACGAGCTGTAAAAGTGTGCACACATAAAAATGGGTTTAAACAAATAGATAGTAAAGTGCTCTGGCTGTAATTAGAGTACATGACTAAGCACTCATTGAAGGGAAGAGCTTGTCACAGGGGGCGAAAAATCAGAACACTGTATTAAAGTGTAGACCTGTGTACTTTCCATTGCAAGAGTTTAACCCCCCCCCCCCCCCCCCAACCCCGGGAAGTGGAGAACTAATACTAATACAGCAGTCACAACGTTGTGACATGAACTATTATTGTGATTAATTAAGCAGCTCACAATGCAGTTTACTTTTACTTAAAATTTACTGTATGTTATGTATGGGCATATTTGACCGTGTGTGATATGTCAGTTGTCATTAATGATATATATATTTATATATTATTATATATATATATATATATTATTATATATGTTTGTGTGTGTGTGTGCTTGTGCTTGCCCCACCACAGTGTTTGGTAGTTTTTGTTTGCTCTGTTTGGGGGTATTTTGTGGTTGGTTGGGTGGTTTTTGTTCTTGTCATTGTTGTTTTCTTCTGTGTGATAAGTTAATGATGAAGTGACTTTGACGTTGACATCCAGCAACTGTGAGGTCTGAATATGTGATCCAGCCTTTGCTAGCTTCAGATGGCCTGCGTTGGGGGGTTTTTTTGTTTTTGTTTTGTTTGTTTTTGGGTGTTGTTTTGGTGGGGGGGGGGGGGGTTGTTTTGTTTTGGGGGGGGGGGTGGAGTTTGTTTGGGGTTTTTTAAATCGGGTAAACTAAAAAAGTAACAGAAGTACACAAAAAGGAAATCCAGGAAGGATCTATATGTAATTGACAAAAACACGAAACCCAAAATAAGGTCTTGTTTTATTCTTATTCACACAGACGGTCATAATTTGCATAAGTTGTCATAATTAATCATATGTAGTTTCGGGTACCATGAAATTAAGCAACAGATTGGGGGTAAAAATACTTACGATGGCTTTAATCCAGCCTCAAAACAATATTTCAAACCAAGATTTTTCCCCCCTGTTTCATCTCAATTGTCCCTCCCCTTTAAACAGCCAAAATTCCATACCTGCGAAATTTTTAAACCCTCTGTGTGTGTGTGGTGTGTTTTGGTTTGTGTGTGTGGGTGTGTTTTTGGTGTGGGGGTTTGTGTGTGTGTTTGTGATTTGAATTTTTTTTAAAATATTGTTATCATTGTTGGTTGCTGTGTAGCAGGGATTGAATGCAAGCGCCTGATTTTTTTTTGCAAGATATAAAAATTATAAATTCCCATTTTTATATTTTTTTTATTTTAAAGAAAACCCCTATTCTCCCAAAAAAAACCTCATTAGAAAAATTGGCTTTGAGTTTTTATGAAACCATAGTCACTGTGTTTTTCTTCTGTATCAGCGCACATAAACTGATTTAAAAGTTTGAGGCCATTTTTTTATGTTGGGGACTTTTTTTTTTGTTTTGGGTGTTTTTTTAATATTAACAAAAACCTGTGTGCATGTAGAAAGGGTTTTTGCTTCACTCTTTGGGTTTTTTTTTTTTAAATGGTTTTTTTTTAAAGGAGCCCCCAAAAGAGATTGATAGCCATTGAGATTTTTTTTTTAATTTTTAAACTGACAGATCGAAAATTTTATAGTTACAGTAGCCACTTTTCAGGCATTGGGCTTTATCTTTTAAAATGATTTTGTTTGTTGGGCGGGGAATTGCAGAGCTCGTTGCCCCCTACGCAGTTTTGTGTGCGTGGTTTTTCCCCCCAAGTCTTCAAGGGTTTGTGAAAACTTTTCCGAAAATTTTCCCACAGAAGGGACACAGTGGCTATAAAGCTAAAGTAGACAAACCCTGACAGTAAGTAAAAAATAATAAAGTGTTTTTTGATTTTTGTCAGATACTTGCAGTACCCAAGTGTAGTTGAAAGCGTGCACATAAAAATACATCTGACTACAACAGCCACCACACACAAAACACACAACACACTCATACCAGGGGGAGGGATGAAAAAAGCTCAGGCCCTTTATTCCATTATTCTCAAAATAAAAGAATAAAAAAAAAATTAAATTTTAAAATCACCCCACACACAACAAAAAAGACACCTCTCTTCTCTCTCTTCTTCTCTCTCCTCTCCCCTTCTCTCTCTCCTTCTCTCTCCTCTCTCTCTCTTTTCGTTTCTGGGGGAAAAAGGGTTGCTGATAACCCCAAGACCATTAAAGCCAGCGCAGTTTCACAAAGGGTTTACTTCCCTCAAAAAACCTTTAAAAAATCCAAAATTTTAAAAATTTATTTTTTAAAAGTCTGAAAAAATTAATTGCAGGGTCGGTCTAAAAGCCCCCGGAATAAAAACACATACTGTCCTTGTGTGAAGTTCTTTTTTGTGACTGTTAAAAAAGTTATAAGATTCGTTTAAAGTTTCAAAAAAAAATTTGAAATATAAAAAATTTTTTCATTTAAATGAAAGAATCGGGGCAGTCACCGAGCCTCCAGTTTGTAAATCTACAATAGTTTGTGGTATTTCTCACAAACTACTCATGTAGTTAGGGGTTAGTTGCACAATTACTGAGTGTTATGCAAGCAGTTCACACCGTAGTGTGTATACGTTTCCATTTACAAAAGGAATGAAAAAAAACATTTTTACGTAACAAAAAAGATATTGAAATGGGACATTCACTAAAACTCAAGTACAGTCGACAAACCCCAATAAAATTTGAAAATAAAGTATAAATCGTCCTTCATCGGTACACAAAACTATAATAAAAAGAAAACAATAAAGGAGAGAAAGAGGTGGGGGGGGGGGGGGGGAAGAGGTGGGGGGGGGGGGGGGGGGGGGGGTAGAGACGTGTGAGAAAGAGAGAGAGAGTGTGTGTGTTTTTCAGAGATATACAAATTTTAAAAAATTCTCAAAACAGTACGCATCACCATCAACAATTTTTTTTTACTGTAAAAAATTTATTCATGATATGAAAATAACTCATCCCCATACACTCACACAAAAAAAAAAGGGAAAAAAGGAAAAAACCCAAAAACCGAAAAGTCTTTAAGAGAGTGAGAGTGTGTATGTATGGGTGGGTGGGGGGTGTTTTTCGGGGGTAATACTGTATATATAATTCTCAAGACAGCACACGATACAATAAACCATCTTTTTGATTATCTGTAAAATTTAAAATGTCATGAAAATAAATAACCCCAAACCCATCCCTCCCAATAAAGAGAGAAAAAAAATCCAAAAAAATCATTGAATAAAACTTAAATTGTAAGTAAGAAAGATAGAGAAAAAGAGGAGGGGGGGGGGGGGGGGGGGGGGCTAGTGAGAGTGAGTGTGTGTGTTTTAGGCAATGTTTTTTTGTTTGAAACAAACAAATAAAAAAAAAAATTACTAAATATAATCTCAAAATAGACACCATCACATAAAAACCTTTTTTTGGGTTATACTCGTTTGTTTAACAACTTTATTGTTATGATAGTTTATTTCTTAAAAACTATAGGAAAAGGGGGGGAAAAAAAAATAGATGAAAAACAGCGACAGGGTATATATAAATAGAGAGAGAGAAGAAAACCCCCAACAATTTGACCTGAGATGTTCTTGACGGGGGCATATATAATTTTAACAGCTAAAAAACCCAAAATTAACGCTTTCATGTCCCCAAAGTTGATGATTTTTACAGCTAAAGGGAAGAAATTTCTTCCCTTGGGGGAAAGGGTTGATAAAAATGGCATGGTATTTCCCTTTTAAATTAAATCCATTATTCCTTTTTTTTATTTTTTTTTAATTTTAAAATTTGCTTTTCCCTTTGTCACAGTCATTTTAACAGGAGCTGCTGTAGCTATAGTCAATCATTTAGTTAAACAGCCCTACACACATTTTACCCAAGCTATGTAGAGATAGTTTCCCCAAAACCTGAATAAAATGAAAAAGTGCCCCAAACTATGGGGGTCTTTTGGGGGGTACAGATCAGAGCCCTCAGTTTTAAAGGGGGCCCAGATATTTGAGGGGGGCCCCACCCTCCCCTCTCCTTGCTGCTTTACCTTCCCCCCTAAAAGGGAGGTACCCATTTCAGTGGGTGAACTGGGGGCTGTATGAAGCAAGTCGCGAAAACAAATGGTCCCCATCCCAGGGGTTTAACCACGGTCCCCACCCCGGGGGTTTAACCACGTAAAGCTGTTAAACCTTAGCTGGGGGGGGCAGGGGGGGAGGGGGGGGGGGGAGGGATGCTCTGACCATGAGACCCCGTCCCCTGAACGGTGAACAGTTATTCCAGTTTACAGTGACCGAAGAATGTAGCAAGGTTCAGGCCCCCCCGTACCGTACCCTAACACCTCCCTGTCTTTGCTTTTCCCCGGTGGTGTGGCCGACCCTCCGGGGGCCCGCTTGTCAGTCGACCCCCGCTTTCCCTCTCCCGGGAAACTTTGGCGTCACCCGTGAGGCTAAGGGCAGCGGCAGAAACGTAGTTCCCCCCCCCTCCTTCCCCCCGGTGTACTTTTGCCGCCAGCCCGATGAGGCCACTTTGGGTCCTTGTCCCCTACCTCATACAATAAGCGGGTTTGGTTAGTGGGAAAAAACGGGTTTTGAGGTGATGCGTTTGTGTTTAAAAAGTTTTTTGGGGGGGGGGGGGGGGGGGGGGGGGGGGGGTGTGTGGTGTGCATTTTGTAAAAGAAGTCTGAGAAAATTTGTTTTTTGTGGTTTTGGAGAGAGGAAAGAAAGACTTGTAATGTGTGTGTGTGTGTGCGTGCTTGTGTGTGTGTGTAAAAGTGTTTGGAATACGTTGTACATGTATACATGTATTTGTTTTTTGCATACTCATTTTTTTGGGGGATTATTGGGGGAAAAATTTGTGGGGCTTGTAAGTTTAAATGTCAGCCGTCTGTTTTACACATGTGCACTTTTTTTAAATACCCCCAAAATTTAAACCCTTCCCCGTAAGTTCCCTTTTTTTTCAAGGGGGAAGTCCCTTTTGGGGTGTACAGAAAACTCATGGTTTTAGGTAGCATAACCTGCTACCATCCTTTGGGTGTCAGAGCCAGGGGTTTCGGTAGGCTAACCCGCTACCTTACTCCTTTTTTAAATTTGCACTCTTCGCCAATACCTTGTTTCTTTTTTTTGATATAATACAAATAATAACACTAATGATAATAATAATATCTCTCATAATATAATGCCTTTTATAGTGCAAGTATCCCCAGAAGATCCCCCTAAGTATTCAATCTGTTCTGATGGCAAAAAGTTGTTGTATAAAAAACCAGATCGCAGCCTTAATAGCCCTATGTATAGCACCCTTCCCCCCTTGTTGGGTCTCACAGATAAATTATGTAAAAGCGGCCTTTGATGTTGTGGACCTTCTATCCCCCACCCACGCCCAATAAAGCATCTTGGTGGGACTTGTATAAGCACATGAGTTTTGATATGGATTTGAAGTAAATGAATAAAAGAAGGGAACAGATTGGAAAAAACGCAAAAAATGGTCACCCCCCCTTCAAGTATTCTCCCTTCCTGGAAAAAAAAATAGGAGCAAGGGGAACCCAAAGGCATCACCATGCAACACACGACAAGAGGAGACAGAAGCAAATGACAGCAGACCAGAGTAACCATTATTTTTCCCTTTTTTTTTCTTTAAACATTGTTTATAAAGTTATATATTTATTTTTCCCTTTGTCTTTTTTGCCCCCTTGTTTGCAAATGTATAAGTAAAAACAGCAACTTATTAGCTCTAGGTGTTCCCCATATCTGTTTACTTCCTCAGGAATTGGGGGGGGGATATTATAATGATGTGTGGATGCGTCTCTCCCCACTTACTTTCTTTGTTCATGGTGGGTGTGTTTTTGAGGGGGGGTGGGGGGGGGGGTTACTCAGTGCAGCTGTGGGGGGGTAGGTGAATGGATAAGTTGAAGAAAAACAGATGAAAATCAAAAATTTTTAGCCCAGTCCTATTCCTTTCCCCTCCCCCCCCACTCCAAACACACACAACAACACATGCACACTAATTCTATGAGGTGTTCCTTTTTTTTACACAGAGTTTTGTTATTATAGTCTAGGGTGATTATTCTTTATAATTTTTTTTTTACTATGACTTAGTGGCTGATTGTTTTCTTTAGTTTGTTTTTTTTTTTTTCTATTTTTTTCCCTTTTTTTTTTTGCTTATTTGTGTTTTTTGTGTGTGTGGGGTTGTTTTTTTTTGTTTTGGGCTTGATGAAGCTAACAAAAAGTATTAGTGTTAAGTACCCTCTGAAGAAAGAGTTTTACTTTGTTTTAGGGGGCCCCGGAAGCACCCGGAAGAAGAGGAGAGGAGAGGAGAGAGAGGGAGAGAAGGGGGGGAGAGAGAAGAGGAGAGAGAGAGAGAGGGGGTGGTTATTTTTTTTATTTTTTTTTTTCCCCTTTAATTAGAACTTTTTTTTTTGAATGTATCTTTTAAGTCAAAAAAAAAAAATTTTTTTTCATTTTCCCCCCTCCCCTTTCCCCCCCCCATCCCCACAAACACCAAAAATGTCATGCCCTTTCTTAGGCGGGACCCCAAAAAAAACCCCCCCCCCCAAACTTTTATAAAACACCACGCACCACACACACACACAAAATAAACCCCGCACACCCCCACACACCCCACCCCCCACCCACACCCACAAACCCCCCACACCCCCCCCTAAAAACCCCCAAACCCCCCAGTGCAAAAAAATTTCAATGAATTTGGGTCAACCGGGAACAACCCCCCTTTATTTTGCCCTTTTTAAAAATCTGGGCCAGGCTTTCAAACAGGGAAGAGCTACAGGGCGCAAAAAAAAATTATAAAGGGGGGGGAAATAGGTGTTGGGGCCCAACAGGATTTTAATTAAAAATTTTGGTTTTTAAAAACTGTTTGTAAACCAAAAAAAGGTTTTTTAATGTATTTTTCCCCAAAAAATTTGGGGTTTTACAAAAAACAATGGGGGGGGTTTGGGGGGTTTTTTCAGTACTTTTTTTTAAAAAAAAAAAATTTTGGGGGGGGGAGGGATTTGTTAGAAAAATCACGAAATTTTATCATTTAACATTCCCAGTTTAGGCAAAATTGGGGTATTTTACCCCGGGCATGGGGAGGTTAAAAATCTATCCAGCACACCCATCCCTCCTCTTTTTTTTTTTTGGGGAAAAAGACCACAGCATGTTGTGGGTCCAGATCCAAAACCAAAATTTTTTCTTCCCCCCCCCCCCCCCCCCCTTTTCCTCGGGGGGTTTGGGGGGCCTGGGGTTTTGGGGTTTTTTTCACCTTTCAGTAAATTTAAGCCAAGGAGGAAAATTTTTAGGCTCGTTGGTGGCCCGAAAAAAACCTTTTTGGGGCGGGGGGCAATTTGGCTTGTGGAGGGAAATTTTTTTTTCTGGGAAGGGGGGCCCCGAAAAAAAACCCTTTTTTCCCCCAAAAACCGGGCCCCCGGGTGTTCCCTTTTCCTTTTCCCGTCCCTTTAAAGTTTGGGGGAAAATTTTTTTCCCCGGGGAAAAAAAAATGCGTTTGGCAGCAGGCGAACCCCGGGCCCCAACCCGAATCGGCTCCCCAAGATGGCAACCCGGTTTTTTATCCTTTCCCTTAAAAAGGAAATAATAAACTGAATTTCACGTGAGGAAAAGGGGGGAAAAAAAGGGGTTTTTGGGGCCCCTTCCGCAAAGGGACCCAACCTTTGCTGACATTTTGCCCATCAGGGGTGGCCGGGGGTCAAAAGAAGTAGATTTGAAAACAAAAAAAGTTTTTGGGAAAAAAATAACCCCGAAAAGATTTTTAGTTGGAAAACGGGTTTTGGGGGGGCAAACAGGGGGGACAGGCGGGAAAAAAACCTTAAATTGAGGGGATTGGATTGTTCGACAAAATTGGACCCGGGGCCCGTTTGTGGAACCCCATTTTTTTTTTTTTTTTTTTATTTTTTTTTAAAAAATTTTTTTTTTGGGAAAAAAACCCAAAAAAAAAATTTTTTTTAAAATTTAAATTTTAAAAAAATTTTTTTTTAAAAATTTAAATTTTTTTTTTTTTTTTTTTTTTTTTTTTTTAAAAATAATTTTTTTTTTTTGGGGGTTGGGGTTTTTTTTTTTTTGTTTTTTTTTATTATTTTTTTTTTTTAATTTTAAAAAAATTTTTTTTTTTTGGAGGGTTTTTTTTTTTTTTTTTTTTTTTTTTTTTTTTTTTTTTTTTTTTTTTTTAAAATTTTATTTTTTTTTTTTTCTTTTTTTTTTTTTTTTTTTTTTTTTGGTTTTTGTTTATTTTTTTTTTGGGGTTTTTTTTTAGTTTTTTTTTTTTTTTTTTTTTTTTTTTTTTAAAAAGTTTCAATTTTTTTGTTTTAAAATTTGAGGAAGCTTTTTAGTTTTTTTTTTTTTAAAATTTTTCCGTTTAAAGCAAAAACCCCGGGGAAAACGGTGGGTTTTTGTGTTTTTAAAAGGGGTTTGTTCCCCTTTGTGAATTGTTTTTGTATGAAAAAAATTTGGTTTTTGATTTAAGCAAATTTTTGAATTGGGGTTTTTTTTGTTGTAGCGTTTAGTAAAATGAGGGTTTTTTTTCCCTTTTTTTATTTGAATTTTTAATTCTTCTTGAAACTTTTGTATTTGTTTTTTTGTTATTTGATTTTTTTTTTAAACCCTTTTTGGGGGCTGTGAATTTTTAAAATTTCTATTTTAAAATTTGTAAAAGCGTAAAAATCAAGAGAACAGGTTTTGGGTTTTTTCAAGGGTTTTTCAAAATTTTTTGGGGGAAATTTTTTTGTAAAATGTTGGTGTTGGATGATTTTTAAATGTTTTTTGGGGCCACAGGTTCTACCTTGTTGAAGGGGTCGGAATTTTTGTTTTTTTTGTGATGTTGATTTTTTTAATTTTGTGAAATGCATTTTTCATTAATCGACATTTCCATTTAAATTTTTTTATTTATTTTAACAGGATTTCTTAAAAATATTTTTGGAAAATCTGTAAGTTTTTTGGATTTTGGTGTTAAGTTTTCTTGAAATACAGGGCAACATGCAAAAATGACAATTTGCGTGAAAAGATTTAAAAATTTAACGATCTTTTGAGTTTTTTAATGGACTGTTAGAGAATGGCATATCATAAAAAAAGGGTTTTTAAAAAAATTTTTGCAGGTTTTCATGGGTTTTTTATAGAAAGGGTTTTTTAGGGAAGGAAGATTTTGGGTAGGGAAAAGCAGAAGGGGGGAAAAAAACTGGGAAAAAAAAACATTAATTAAAAGAAAAAAATTTTTAAAAAGGAATTTTTGGAAAAATTTATTATAAAAAACCCGAAAAAATTTTGGGGTTTGAAAAAAAATTTTTAAAAAAAAATTTAAAAAAAAAACCAAAAAAATTTTTTTTTTTTAAAAAATTTTGGAAAAAAAAAAAATTTAAAAAAAAGGGAAAAAAAAAAAAAAAAGGGGTTTTTTTTTAAAAATTTTTGAAAATTTTTGTTTTTGGGTTTAAAAGGGAAATTTTGGGAAAAAAATTTTTTCCCTGGTTTTTTTAAAAAAAATTTAAAAGCGAAAAATTTTTTTTAAAACCCGGGGGAAGGGGGTTTTGGGTTTTTTTTCCCCTTTTTAACTTTAAATTTTATTTTTTTTTTAAAAGGGAATTGCAAAAAAAAAATTTTTTTTTTTGGGGGGTTTTGGGAAAAAAATTTAGGGTTATTTTTAAAGGGGGTTTTTTTTAAATTTTCCCTTTATGGGGGTAATTTCGGTTCAAATTTAAATTTTTTTTTTTTTGGGTTTAAGAAAAAAATTTTTTAAACGAAAAATTTTATGGCCTTTTGTTTTGAAAATTTGGGTTTTTTTGGGCCTATTTTTTTGAAATTTTTTTTTTTTTGTTTTAAAAATTTTTTTTTTTTTTAAATTGGGGAAAAAAAAAATGGGCCCCGAGTTAAAGGGAAAAAACTTTAAAAATTTAATTTTTTAATTTTTAAAAATTTTAAAAAGTTTTTTGAATTTTTTGACTTTTTAAAAAAAAAATTTTAAAACAATAATTAAAGAAAATTTCAAATTTCAATTTTAAAATATTTTTTTTAAAAAAAAATTTTTTTTATTTTTTGTTCCCTTTTTGGATTTTTCATTTTTTTAAAAGGGGGTTGAAACAAAAAATCCTTTTTTAAAAAAAAGGGGTTTAAATTTTAAAAAATTTTTTTAAAAAAAATTTTGGTTTTGAAAAGCAAATTGGGGAAAAAATTTTAAAAAATTGGGGTTTAAATTTTTTTTTAAAAATTTTTGAAAGGAAAAACAAAAATTTAAAAAGAAAAAAAATTTTTTTTTTTAAACCCCTTTGTTTAAAATTTTAAAATTTTTTAAAATTTTTTAAAAAAAAAGCATTGAGGGGGAAAATTTTTTTTTATTTAAAATTGAATTTTTTTTGGACAAAGGGGGAAATTTTTTAAAAAAGGGGGGAAAAGGGGAAAAACCCCAAAAAAAATTTTAAAAGGAGACCGTAAAAAATTTTTTTAAAAACCCCCGAAAGGGATAAAATAGGTTTTTTTTTTTTTTTGATAAATTTTTCCTTTAAAAATTTTGTAAAAGGGCCCTTTTAAAATTAAGGGGAAAGTTTTGTTTTAATTTTCCCAAAAAATTTTTTAAAAAACCCAAATTTTTTTTTCAAAAGTGGGTTTGGGCTAAAAAAAATTATTTTTCCTTTTTTTGGAAAGGTTTTTTAGGGAAAAAAAAGGGTTTTTTTAAAAAAATTTTTTTAAAAGGTTTGTTTTTTATTTGGTTTTTTTTTAAAAATTGGAAAAAAATTTGCTTTTAAACAAATAAAAAATTTTTCTATTTTTCCCAAAACACACCCAAAAGGGGGGAAAAAGGGGTTTTAAAAAAATTAAAATTCCCTTTTATGTAAAAAAAAACCAAAACCCCCAAAATTTTTTTTTAAAAATTTTGTTTAAAAATTTAAAAAGAAAATTTTTTTTAAAATTAAAAGGGGTTTTTTTAATTTCTTCCCCGAGTTTTTAAGGCTTTTTTGTATTCTTTTGCCAAAAAAATTCGGGAAAAAATTTTTTTTAATGTTTTGCTTTTTTAGTTTAAATTTTTTGTTTTTTCCCCCCCTTTGGGGTTTTTGGTTCATTTAAAAAGGGCTAAAGGCCTTTTTTAAAGTTCAACCATTTGTAAAAAAATATATCAAGACTGGATAAACACTTGGTTCTTCTCATAGATTTCTTTTTCGGCATATCGGACATTCATGCACATGCTTTCCGCTATAGACGAGTCTCTGCTACCGATATGCTATGTCCACTATGTAAAGAATCAGCTGAAGACGAAGTCCATTTTGTTTTGAAGTGTCCTGCTCTCACTACTTTACGTATAAGATTTATTTCACAGAAATTCTATGCCCGACCTTGTTTGTTCCGGTTAAGTTTGCTGATGGCATCAGTCCATGATAAAAACTGTTCATAATCTGGCTCTATTTTTGTTTTAAGGCTTTTCAGTTACGAGAAAAACTTACGTCTTAGGCTCTCATGTCTTTGGTACAGATGTATTATGTGCTGTTTTGTATGTTGTATACGCATATACATTATTTGCTTTTTTCTGCCCCCTTTCATATGGGGCTTTGGCCTTACATGAATAAACCATCTGAAGTCTGAAGTCTCTCTCTCTCTCACACACACACACACACACACACACACACTCTCTCTCTCTCTCTCACACACACACTCACACACACACACACAAGGGGGAAAAAAGAACAATTGTATACACATTAAATCGTAACTGCAATAACCAGTATCACCCCATTTTCTCACAGAATGTAAACTTGTAAAGACATCTGTTCTCATCACTTTCACTAAATTGTGTTTGAAATGGGACAAGCATTATCTCAGTCACCACCAAAACTATAAAAATGACAAGTAAATTTTTTTTTTAAGTTAAATTTTTTTTTTAAATTTAAATGGAGCAGACTATCAGTATCACATCATTGCCTGGTCACAGGTGTTATCTCGGACTTGTTAGCAAAAGGTACGCGTTTTTCAGTATTGACCCACTTTTGTGGGGCCAACCAGGTCAAGCAGCCTGCTGCGTAGAAACAACAGTTGGTTTATACCTCGTGTTTGGATAGAGCTTTTACTTTGAGGGTGTAGACACAGTGTGTTTGTGTACAAACACTCTGATGAGGTGTGTTTGTGTCCATCTGACCTAAACGTTTGTTTTAGTTACCTTGAATGACTAGGCCCTGTTTAGTTACCTTGAGTGGGTAGACACAGTGTGGGTTGTGTACAAACAGTCTGGTGAGATGTGTTTGGGTATAAGCAGTGAGTTGAATGTGCAGTGCTGAAGGGTAAAGAAAGTTCTGATTGTGTTGGAGCCAGGTTGAATCCTGGAAGGGCAGTCAGTGTCAAGGTAGGATTGTTATGATTCAATTGTGGCTGTGCTGTGGTGTTCTGAGCACTCGGGTAATGTTTTGTAGTATCCTTACTTTACAAAAGCTGGGGATGTGGTGTTATCTCTGTGTCTTTGTCTGTTGGTCCCCTTGTCTGTAATCTCTGTATATATGCACACAAAAATAACATACGGACTCATTCACAAGACTTTTTGAGTTGAGTTGATAAGTGACAGCTGTTTCTTCAGGAAAGTATTTTTCTTTCGTTATTTATGAGAGCCCGATTCTTGTATTTCGTGTAGACCACTTGTTTTGTGTTGTTTCTTAGAATTTTGGTTTTAAAAATTGCTATAGAGCACTTTAATTCTCATTTGTCTTAGCAGTCACACACCCATTGTCTTGCCTGTTAATTCCAGTGGTGTTAGGATTTCTGCATTACGTGTGTGATTTATTTGTTTATTGCATTGAAAGAGGCTCATGTTATAAGTCTGTAAATTGAATATTGGAAAACTTAGTGAGATAAATCAGCATTCAGCATGAGTGTAAAATGATATGATAATTGCGGTCATTTTCATTTGTACAAATGATTCTTTTTTTCTCTGCTATAAAGACAGGAACAAAGCCAAAAGTATGCGTGAAAGATTTCTGCGTCCATTTTTACTGCTCAGTGGGTCTGAAATTGCAGAACATAGAATGAAAATAGAACGAGGTGAAGGGCTACTTGACTCTGCTGATGGAAATGATCAGGCAAAAATGGGTTTACAGCCCTCGGTTACTTGGACCCTGCTGTGGTAAATATTGCATATCAAAATAAATCAGGTGGCAGCTCTTAGTTTCACAGACTCTACTGTTGTTGATATTGGAAAAAGGAATATCAGGTGACAACTGTACTGTTGTTGATATTGGGAAAAGGAATACCAGGTGACAACTGTACTGTTGTTGATATTGGGAAAAGGAATACCAGGTGACAACTGTACTGTTGTTATTGGAAAAAGGAATATCAGGTGACAACTGTACTGTTGTTGATATTTGGAAAAAGAAATATCAGGTGACAACTGTACTGTTGTTGTTATTGGGAAAAGGAATACCAGGTGACAACTCCACTGTTGTTGATATTTGGAAAAAGGAATATCAGGTGACAACTGTACTGTTGTTGATATTGGAAAAAGGAATATCAGGTAACAACTGTACTGTTGTTGATAGTGGAAAAAGGAATATCAGGTGACAACCTTTGGTTTTGCTCCTTAATTCATGCTGGCAGAAAGACTCAGAGAGGATAACGGATGAGAATCACCAGGGTTTTTTTTTAAAAAGCTTTTTCAAATTGTTTTCCTCTGTGGGTGTGTTTGCAAAATTCTTTCTTTTTTTATCACACACATTCAGAATTAATTTTCATAAAAATAAAGCATATTTTCCAAATTGCTTGATAGAAAAAAGGTCAACAACTCATAAAGACCTTCTATGAAAACCTGTGAACAGAACGATACAACTGAGAAACATGGGGAAAATATTAACACATTTATTCTTAAACAAGAAAAAAAGACATGCAATACAAAGTGGCTGCCTCTTATTGCAGACGGATATAAAAGAGTACATACCAGAAGAACCAACACCAAAAGCTTCAGATATGATGGATTGTGCTGCCTACGACTGTCCCCAAATTTTACGTAAAGGTAAAGAAATGCTAATATGGATACAACTATTCCATCCATTCTTCTGTGCTACTACTACCCTGCTAGTGCTACCCTGCCAGTTGAATGAGAATTGTCATTGAAGAGGCAAGATTTCTGTGGAAAGTGCACTGTATCAAATGCTTGCATATGTTGATGTGGAGAGTTTGTTTAAAAGGACTGTGTTAGAACTGTGCTCTAACGTTGAAATGTGGGTGCCTGTACACAGTTGAAAAGTATATACTGATGGATCTGTACTGGAATCAGGAAGAAATGGGGCAGCATTTGTGATTCCTGTTTTAAAAGTACAAAAATCATTTCATTTAGGAAAACATTTTTCTATTTTTACGTGTGAATTGTTTGCAATCCTTATGGCCTTGAATTTATTGTCAAATACTGCGCTTGATATTCACCAGATTCTTTTTTGCGTTGACTCAAAAGCAGTATTGATGACACTAAAGCACTGGCAGGGGAACATAAGGAAAGATATTGTATTTGAGATAAAATTCTTAATACATTGATTGCAAGCAGAGGCATAAAAAAAAACTTTTTGGGGCCCCTTTCTCACTGGGGAATATTTGGAATGGTTGGTTGTTTCCTTGAAAACGGGTTTTCCCTTGATTGCAACTTGAAATTTTTTTCCCAAATCTGCATTTTTTCCCCCATGAAATTAATGCTTTTTGTGTTGCTGCTTTCCAAAATGAAAAAAAACACTTTGAAACATTTCTTGTCACGGAAAGTAGAATTTTAATATATAAAATGAGGCTAAATGCAGGAAACCCCAAATACTCAAAAAAATGACTGTTGCTGTCTCATTTCTTTAACCCCACCTTTTTATTTTTTGATTCCCCCATCCTAATGACCTGTTTAAAAGGAAAGGAATGAAAATTCATAAAAAAAATATGCATGTTAAATTTTATTAAAACCTACGTTTTAAAGGCGGTTTTATATTTTTTGAAAAGAATAGTGTGTTGTGATAATATAAATATACGTACATTAAAGAGAGAGAGAGAGAAGAGAGAGGAGGGAAGAGAGGAGAGAGGAGAGAGAGGAGAGATTTTGGGTTTTGATGTGGGTGTGTCCTTATCACCAAGTAGTGAATGGAATTTAAAACAAAAAACAAAAACACATTAAAAAGGTTGAAGAAAAAGATTGTGGAAAACTGAAGAGTGAAAATTTAAAATTTTTGTTTTCTGAATTATGGGGGGGGTGGAGGGGGGGTGTTTTTTTTTTTAAGTGTTAAAGCTTTTTTCTGATACTTTTTAAAATCAAATTTTTGAAAGTAAATGCTGTATTTGATAGGGAAAAAATCTACAGAAAACCACAATGTTTACAAACTTGTGATTTTACTGGGGTTTTTATATTGCCCAGTTTGCATGCCAGTTGTAGATAAGTGTTCTTGGATGGTTGAAGAGTTTGTACTGTTTGTGTGGATAGAGGTTTTCTTATGTGCAATGATCAAAAGTAGTTGATTCTGTTTTATACTGTATGACTAAAACTGCCTTTGGGGGGTTGTTTTTTCTCTTCTCTCTCCCAGATTTTGCAGATTTTTTCCCGGGACCGTAAACATGGTTGGCCCTTTCACTGTCATTACACTGAGTCAGCCCCCACGAACGATAGGGCATGTGGCAATGGAAGTGGAGTTGAACGAGAAGAACTTCGGGAAAAAGGAAATACACTAAATAATATCTGACATATACATGTTCACTACACAAGCTGCGGTTGCACACAAGCATTCTTTAATACCACACCACACACACATCAGGCCATATCAAGGGCTTTTATTGTATTTTAACATGATTTTGTTGTTTGTTGTTGTTGTTTTGGTTTTTGCTAAGCTTGGGCTCAAAAATGGTGAGTTTGTGTTTTAACTCCCATTTTTTGCCCACCATTTCAGTAAAAAATTTTAAACTTGGGTGTGTTTAACCACAACACCAGTGTGTTGGGGGGGTTTTTTTTTCTTTTTTTTTTTTTGTCTCTTCTTCCAGCTGAATGTTGATCTTGTGAAAGGCGTACATTTTTAAAAAATGTGCACAAGTTGTTCTGCGTCCCGGGTCAGTTGTAATTCACTGATGGATTTTTCGGGAGTGGATTGGTATTTCTGATAACTCCGGGGGGAAAATATTTTGTGGGTTCTCGAAGGGGTGATGACTGGAACCCAGACTCCATTCCGAGTCATTTATTTTTTTATTCTTTTAATGGGAAATGGAATAAGCACTTGTGGCTTTTTTACATCCAGTCCCCGTGTGCATGTGGTTTTTGTAAAAAATTTTTCTGTTGCAACTGGCAACAATGGCCTATCTTTCGAAAAGTGGAAAAGGTTTAAGGTGCGAGATGTTTGCTTTCGTTCGACACGGTTTTCCTCGGTTTATGTCTCATCCGAAGGTTTTTGGGGAGTGGGTTGGCATGTGTTAACTCCCGAGGAAAATTCCCTTGAACGGGAAACAAACCGGGTCATCAACTTGTGAGCTCATTCCCTAAGCAGGCTTCCCACCCCACAAGCAGAATTGGTGAAGTGTTTAAAAAGATATAGAATCAAAAGAACCGAATAAGAAAAACAGGGGGTACAGAAACAATTCTGGTGGGGGAGGGGGTGGGGGGGGGGTATAATGTGATATATTTTAAAATTCAAAACAAAATCTTGGGGGAAGCAAACTGTATGCAGTGCACATTAAACCCTTATCCAAAATATTTGCAATTTTATCTCCTTTTTATTCTTTCGCAAAGGGGACTCGATGACAGTTGTTTTTTATTGGGGTTTTTTTGTGTGACCTTTCGTTTATGCAAAGGAGAAAAGGAGATCTGGGTCTTTTTCAAAAAAAAGGGTTCTGGGCGATTATGCCAAATTTCGGAAAAAGTAAGCCCTTTTTTCACCCCCGCTTGTGGGTTGGATCTTGTTGTCATTCTTGTGATTGGGCTTTGTGTAAAATGTCATAGTTTGATTGAAAGGTTCGAAAAAAACAGTGAAATCCAAGAACAAAAGAGAAACTTGTTTAATTCAGTGACAAAAGAGCAGGGTTGTACAAATCTTTAAAAAATCCCAAAAAGGCCCTGTTTTTGAAGAGCCCATTTTTAAAGGCCCCTAAAAAACCCCAAAAAAGATACTATGCTAGGAGGCCCCAAAAAAACCCTAAAAAGAGAATCATGAGTGAGAGTTTCTGTTGAAAAGTAGATTAAAAAATTACAAAAAAAAATTATGGGAAAAGAAAGCAAAAAGGGTGTCCAAAGATTGTGACATTGCTGATAGTGCATGTTGTTTTCTGGGCCCAGGTAAGGCACTGTAAAAAAATGTCCGGGAAATTTTCTTTGGGTACCCCCTTTTATGTCACCTGCCATTTTTCCCGGGGGTAATTTGCCTCCATTGGAAAAAGTGTGGTTTGTTTTCACATCTTTTTTTTTTTTTTTAAAAAACGGGACTACCCACCCCGTGCGATTGCCGTATTTGTTTGGAAAATAATATTTGGGAAGCAATCTGAGTAAAAAAAATTACCAGTTTTCTCTTTACTGGCTACGTCCTTCTCTACGAGATTTTTCAATTTTAGAAAAGGGGAATAGCTATTGTTTCCCCTGTGCGAATGCCCAGTTTACAAAATGGGTCAGTGATAGTAGCGTTTGGTGGAAAAAAATTAAAAAACTGTACCCAAATCATTCTCATTTGGGGAGATTTCCTACAAAAACTATACAGAAACGAATCCGTTTATAAGGCAAGTGAAATCCCAGCACTCTGATTTTTTTCACCCTCCAGTGGTCAGTTCAGTTGACTTTATTTGTTTTAAAGTTTTTGGCAGACTTGATCCAAAGATTTTGTTTTTTTTTTTTTTTTAAATTACTTGGGGGAGGGGGTAGCCCCTTTTAAAGCCATGTTACCCTACCACTGGGTGTGCTTGCGTTTAGGCTTGTCAGTATTCAGGGTGAAGAGAACTTTTTATCCGAACTTCTCTCTCTCTCTTTATGCGCCCCCAAACGTGTGTGTGTGTGTTGCCGTATGTACGCATGGTGGATTAAAAAAAGGAAAATTTTGGGAAGGGCATGTGACGTGTGAGGGTTTGTTTTTAAGTTTAGTCCCAGGTAACCTCTGCATCTTTGATAAGGCAAGGGATTGTTCACTCGGAAGTTTGAGGGATGTGTTTAAGTTTATTTGCTAGTTGTTTGGGAAAAAAAATCTTAAATCAGGAACTTATTTTTAGTTTCATTTTCTTGGTGGGGAATTTCATCACACCAGATTTGGGGTGTTACTGTTGAGGAGTTTAATTATTGTGGTATCTATGATTGAAAGACATTTATTCTAGAACAAATTTAAAATTTTTGTAACAATCAATTCATACATGCGTTTTGACAAAGGGGACTTTTTTTAAAAGATTTGAGTTAGTTTATCATTAAAAAAAATGTACAAGGGTTTATAAAATTTACTTTAGGCCCCCCGGTAGGCCCTAATTTTGAAATAATGACCTTTAAAAAACCCTAAAAGGCCCAAAATTTTTTTTACAAGTAGTATGAACCCTGTAGAGGTCCAGTCAGAGAAACAACAAAGGGTGATGAAAATTGCTTGCACTGCACATACCCCTGTTCAGAGCTGTTTTGTTGTTGGAAATTGTAAAATTTTCAAAATTTTTTTTTTTTTGAATAATGAAAAAAAGCTTGTGGATTCATAACGCAGGTCTGTATGTTTTTTTGTGTTTGTTTGTTTCTAGATTTTTTTTAGGTTGATGTTATGTTAATCCATATTTTGGATTGTATACAATTGTGCGTAAATTTGTGTAGTTGAGTTGGTCAATTTGTGATATTTGTTGCGGCTGCATTCCCATGTCTTTATCGTTCAGGGAGATGTGGGGGCCATTAAGCCCTGGGAAATAAGTTTTTGTTATCTCTTTTTTTGTCACCTTTATTTTCTTTATGTTATCCTAGTGGTATTTTCAGGGAAGCACTTTAAAAACTTCCAGAAACATTGCTTATTTGCATGATGTTTGAATTGTTCATTTTTTGTGGGGTTTTTGTTTTTGAATTTCATGGACTTCATTGATAATACCCCCGGCGCCTTAAATTGTGACAAGGCTGTAAGCAGCTTATTTTTTTGAGGGTACTAGTCGGGTAGATCTGGACCCCTCCCTTTGTCCTTACAGTTATTGAACCTGAAACAATTTTTTTTTTATGTGCAAGGACCCGGGGGACCCTCCCCCCCAGGTTTTCGTGATGCTGGGGGATTTTTTGACATTCTGTCTTAGTTGCCTATTTCCCCACAAAAAATTAAAATCGTCAAAAAAAAAAGGTTTGAATACTGTCCCTTTTTTTTCGCAGGTTAAAGGACTCACACCCAAAGCTACCTTTTTGAAACGGGGACGAACGTTACCCCAAATGGGCTTTCGATTGAGGACTGGGTTTCTGTAAGGTGATTCGCCACCGCTGGGGCATCATGCCCTTTTTCAGCTGTTCTTCACCAATGCCCCCGTCGACCCCCCATTATCCAGATTGTAAGGAGGCCATGAGAGGCGGGGTTTCGGGGGGGCCCTGAGAGGCCCCAGGTTACATCGGCCTTCAGAGGCCCCAAGGGTTTAAATGTTGAGCTTGAAAGAACTTACATGTGAACTTGAAATAAGAGGTAAATGTGAGCTTGAAAGACCGAGGGTTACATGTGAACTTTAAAATCCCAGAGGTTAAATGTGGAGCTTGAAAGATCAGAAGTTACAGTGGAGCTTAAAAGGGACAGAGGTTACATGTGACTTTAAAAATACCAGAGGTTACTTATGGAGCTTGAAAGACCAGGGTTACATGTAAACTTTGAAAGCCCAGAGGTTACATGTGAACTTTGAAATACCAGAGGTTACAAGTGAGCTTGAAAGACCAGAAGTTACATGTGGAATTGAAAGCCAGAGGTTATGTGAGCTGAAAGACCAGAGGGTTACATGTGGAGCTTGAAAGACCAGAGGTTAAATGCGGAGCTTGAAAATCCAGATATTAATCACTGACCTACATACATAGGGATTTTACCCTGGTGATGATTTTGTGACTTTTCGTTCAAGTGTTGTGAGTGCTTGCACGAGAAATGTACTCTTGTAATCGGGCTTATGGAAGAAACTCAGCTATGGCAATCGAAAGTTGCTTTACCCTTTGTGAATATTGTTGTGAGAATTTAGGCCCAATGACAAAAAGTTTATCTGATGTGCCAATGGTATTAGTGTAACTTTTTGTTGATTTGATATAGAGAGAAAGGATGTGTTTACCCCCAGATTGCTCTGCAGTGATTGAAAAATTTAGTTTATTGAACGATTTTGGGTTACAACTTTTGGAGATGTTTTCTCAATAATGAATTATATTTTTTGTTTGTATATATCATACGAAGTGCAGAAAAAAGTTGCGTGGGATTTTCTTTCTGTTGTTGTTGCTGTTGTTTGATTGTATGTAATCAGTTGATTTGGGGATTCAAAAAGATGTTTCTGATGCCCACTGTTGTCTTTCTGTGTGTTTTTTTGTCTGGCTGTCCAGTTATTTTCATAAAGGATATTCTATTGTCTTCACTAACACCACCACAACTTGCACTTCTCCTCAGTATGACCAACATGGGAGAGTAGCAGAGCTGAAATGCTACAAACAAGAAAACAGCAAACAACCTGATAAAATTATATTTTTATTATTTTATTTTAAAGGATAATGAAATAAGCACTCATATGCTTTGTTACATCCAGTCCCTGTGTGTATGCGGCTTTGTAAAAATTTGTCACCCGTTCCCACCTGCAGGCAATGGCCTACTCTTCTGAAAAGCAGAACAGGTTTTAACATGCATGCAAGAGGTTGTGCATGCATTCTGCACATGGAAACTCGGTTTATGGTCTCACCCAAAGGATTTCTTCTGGAGGAGTGGAGCCAGCACTGGTGTTAGTTAACTCCAGGGGAAAAAATCGCCTTGAACAGGATTGAAACCCAGGTTGACAGATCATGAGCGCAATATGCAAAGCTCTAACCGCCAGGCTATTCCGTCCCCCAGATACCAGAACAGTAAGTTAGACAATTTCTAAACTTCTGTGTGCAATGTCAGTTTTTTCACCAACCACATCAAGGCTTGTTCTGCTGCTTTCCAAGAACCAAAATTCCACAGGGAGCCATTCAGGCCATTCTAAGACCACATGTCAGAAGGACTAACACTTTTTTAACAGAAAGGGTAGGT
>CM054148.1:64029748-64033119 GCA_028751875.1 Rapana venosa | reverse complement strand
TTTATATTAAAATTTTTTTTAATTTTTTATTTTACAACAAAAATATTCTCTACGGGACAGAGAAGAAGAGAAGAAGAAAAAAGTTTTTCAGGGGGCCAAACCAAAGCGGGGAAAACAGCAACGCGCCCTAAACCCCTGATTGTTAAAGTGTTATGAAAAATCATTATAAAAAAAAATTAGAAGAACCACACATACCACATATATAAATAAAATAAATTTACTTAAAAAATAATAATAATAAATTATTAGTAATTTAATTTAATAAAATAATTAATAATACAAAAATTTTAATGTTGGAATTTATAACCAAAAATTAAAGAACCAAACAAAAAAAAGGGGTAAACGCACGCAGAACATCTTGCGCCACACTTTTAAATCCTGTTCCCCTTTTCGAAAGAGTAGGCATTTGTGCCGTGGGAAACAGATGACAAATTTACAAAACCGCATACACACACAAGGACGGATGTAAAAAAGCACATAAGTGTTTATTCCATTATCCTAGATTTAAAAAAAAAAAGAATAAATAATAGATAAATAACAGGAGCCGCGGGGGAATGCTTCAAGAAGTTTCAAAATTCATGTTGTGACTTATAATTCCTTCATTATACTAGGTAAAAAAAAAAGGTAAAGGTTGTCCCATAACCTATAAGTCGTAAGGGGAGCGGACGTCAGAGGCCTCACTTCTCTAGGGCCAACATATTGAGGCGGCGCCCATCTCCTCTCCCTCGCTGCTTTTCCTTCCTGACCCTAAAAGGACAGGTACCCATTTACAGCTGGGTGAACGGGGGAACTGTACTGAAGCCAAGGCGCGCAAACGGTCACCCATCCAACTGGTAACCACGCTCGACGCTGCTTAACTTGGCTGGGGGAAAGCGAGTGCTCCGACCACTGAGCTATCCCGTCCCCATTTATACTATTCCATTCTAAATGGATTGTTTAACTAACTGTGTCTGACAAGATGGCGGGTGAGGCTTGGGTGCACGACTGTCTGCTCTGCACGTGTAGGTAACTATGCAGTTTGGCCAGCATCCTTATGAAGTCAGATATCTTGTCCACTGTCTGTTTTCAATCTACAACCCTCAATATTTCAAAATTATGTAAAATTTGACTATGACACCCAGTTTTGCGTCGTTATTGAATTTTTTTTTCTAATTTTGTCTTAAAAATCAAACATGGGAAGGCAACAAAAAAGTTAGAATCCCTGGTTTTTTACCAAGCACACAGTTTGTAAATTTTACCACACCCATTGCATTCAAAGCAACAGTAGTAGCAATGACGTAGTGAACAATTCTTACCTGTAACCCTTTTTTATTGAATATTGTTGATTCTTTTTTTTTCCCAACAGATGTTTTGGTTTAGGTTTTTTTTGGGTATACTTTGAAGAAGATTTCAGTATCTTCTTCTTCTTCTTCTTCTTCTTCTCCTCCTTCTCCTCCTCCTTCTCCTCCTCCTTCTTCTTCTTCTTCATCAAACGCTGAGACAGCAACTATTGTTGTCTGCCATATGAGCAAAAATGCGTTGCGCTGCCGTTAAGCGCCTGACAAGTCAGACCCAGCACATCCGACTTCGGCGTGGGAAACAATTGTGATATTTTTAAGTCTTTCTGGTAAAAAAAGAAAAGGCAGGAGAATGGACCGAGAAGGCAAAAAATAGACAAGAAAGAGGTGACCGGAAGAAGAGGAACAAGGCAGAAATATAAAGAGAGGTACAGAAAAGAGGGAATTCCTAGCACAGAATTTCCAGAAGGTGGGGATCCTGTTCATACTGCACTGACAGTCCCTCGGCATCCCCAGCAGGGATTTTGCTATCTGGATACCAGACACTCATTGTGATGCTTTGTCCAAACGTCCACACTTCCAATGGCAAAGAAAGTCCTTCGGATGAGACTATAAATCGGGGCCCCGTGTGCGAACGCATGCAGAAGATCTTGCACACACGTTTAAATCCTGTTCCGCTTTTCGTAAGAGTAGGCCATTGTTGTGCCGGTGGAAACAGATACAAAATTTACAAAACCGCATACACACGGGGACTGGATGTAAAAAGCACCTGAGTGCTTATTCCATTATCCTCGATATAAAAGAATAAATAAATCAATAAATGGCTCTGAAAATGGCGGTTAGATCTTGATTACGTGCCATGTTATTACTTGTAGACGAGTTTTTCTTATGACTTGTTGGCAAAAAAATCTCATCTCCTTTCGTTTGCTGGCATCACCACGTTTGAAAGTTGACCGCTGCAGTCAGTGACACTGGCAGGTTAGGGTTCTCCATTAAACAAGTGCTTCGGTCTTGTCTGGCACTGCTGACTTCATGGATTCTCATGCCACAGGATCGGTGATGCTGCCAAAGAGAGAAGCTGATGGTCTGCCTTTTTTCTTTTCATTTCAGTCTTGCCTTGAAAGACAGTCTTCAGAAAGTGGTTTCGTGGCCCATATCCTACGTAATTTCTATTTATTTTCATTGATTAATGATTGAAATGTTCTTGCTTTTCTCAATTCTTGCGGTATGCTTTCGGTTGTTTTTCTTTCTTTCCAACTGACCCTGAGCAGCTTTCTATAAAAACACCCACATCTCAGCTGCTTCAGTTCTTTTGTCATATTTTTTCTTTGTGTGAGGGATTCTCAATTATAGAACAGGGCGAGCCATAGTAAGCATTTCATTATTTTCCATTTTCATCTGGCAAGGAATGCTGCGACCTTTCCACTGTTTATTTGACTCATTCTACTTTTTTCCATGCCCTATTCTTGCGTTTAACATCTTTGGCACATGATCCACCAGTTTGTTTCTGACTGAACCTAGATATCCAATGTCTTTGACATTTTGTAAAGGAGAAATTTTGTTCCACTCAAGGCCAGTCCACCTCTGATGGGAAACTACAATCAGAAATGACTGGCCTTGAGTGGAACGAAAACCCGGCTTTTCCCCCCCCCCCCCCCCCCCTTTTTTTTTTTTTAAAATTTTAAAAACTTTTTTTCCCCCCCCGGGGGGGCCCCCCCCCAAAAAAAAACCCCCCTTTCCAATTTTTTTAAAAATTTTTTTTTTTTTTCCCCTTTTAAAAAGAAACCAAATAAAAAAAAAAATTTTTTAAAAAAGGGGGGGAAAAAAAAAAAAAATTTTTAATAAAGGTTCCAAAAAACCCTTCCCCCAAAACCCCCCCCGGGGGGGTTTTTTTTTTTAACCCCCCAAAAAAAGGGGGTTTTTGTTTTTTTTTTTTTTTTTTTTTTTCCCCCCCCCCCAAAAATTTTTTAAAAAAAAAAACCCCCCCCCCCCAAAAAAATTTTTTCCCCAAAAAATTTTTTTTTTTAAAAACCCCTTTTTCCCCAAAAAAAAAAAAAACCCCAAAATTTTAAAAAAAGTTTAATTTTTTTTCCC
>CM054148.1:64017248-64022248 GCA_028751875.1 Rapana venosa | reverse complement strand
TTTTGGGGGGGGGGTTGGGGAAATTTTTTTTCCCCCTTTTTTTTATTTTTTTTTTTTGGGGGGTTTTTTAAAAAGGGTTTTTTTTTTGGTTTTTTTTGGGGGGGTTTTTTTTTTGGGGGTTTTTTTTTTTTTTTTGGGGGTGTTTTTTGGGGTTTTTTTTTTTGGGGGTTTTTTTTTTTTGGGGGGGGGGGGGTTTTTTTTTTTCCCATTTTTTTGCTTTTTTTTAAAAAGGGCCCCCCTTTTTTTAAAAAAAATTTTTTTTTTTAAACCCTTTTTTTGGTTTTTAAAAAAAACTTTTTTTTTTTCCCCCCCCCCCCCCGGGGGGGGGGGAAAAAATTGGGGGGGGTTTTTTTTTTTTTTTTTTTTTGGGGGGGAAAAAATTTTTGGGGGGGGGTTTTTAAATTTTTTGGGGGGTTTTTTTTTTTGGGGGGGGTTTTTTTTAAAAAAAATTTTTTTTTCCCCAAAAAAAAATTTTGGGGAAAAAACCCCGGGGGCCCCCCGGGGGTTTTAAAAAAAAAAATTTTAAATTTGGTTTCAAAAAAAAAAAAAGGGTTTTCCCCCTTTTTTTTAAAATTTTTTAAAAAAAAAAAAACCCTTTTTTTTCCTTTTTCCCAAAAAAAAAAGGGGGAAAAAAAGGGGTTTTTTCCCAAAATTTTTTTTTTAAAAAAAGGTTTTTGGGGCCCCCCAAAAAAAATTTTTTTTCCCCTTTTTTTAAAAAAATTTTTTTTAAAAAAAAACCCCCAAAAAAATTTTTTTGGGAAAAAAAACCCCAAAAAATTTAAAAAAAAAAAAAAAAAAAAAAAATTTTTTTAAATAAGGGGGGGTTTTTAAAAAAACCCTTTTGGTTTTTAAAAAAATTTTAAAACCCCCAAAAAAAATTTTTTAAAAAAAGGGGGTTTTAAAAAAAAAAAAAAAAATTTTTTTAAAAAAAAACCCAAAAATTTTAAAAAAAAAAAAAAAATTTAAAAAAAAAAAAAAAAAAAAAAAAATTTTTTTTTTAAAAAAAAAAAAAAATTTAAAAAAAAAAAATTATAAAAAAAAAAAAAAAAATTTTTGAAAACAAAAAAATTTTAAAATTAAAAAAAAAAAAATTTTTTAAAAAAAAAAAAAACAAAAAAAAAAAAAAGGGGGGCCCAAAAAAAAAATTTTAAAAAAAAAAAAAAAAACCCCCCCCAAAGGAAAAACCCCCAAAAAAAAAAAAAAAATTTTTCCAAAAAAAAATTTAAAAAAAAAAAAAAAAAAAAACCCCCCAAAAAAATTTTTTTAAAAAAAATTTTTTTTAAAAAGGGGTTTTTTTTTCCCCCCGGGGGCCCCCAAAACCCCAAAAGGGGGGTTTTGGGGGAAAGGGGGAAAATTTTTTTTGGGGGGTTTCCCCCCCCCCCCCCAAAGGGTAAAAAAACCCCGGGGGGCCCCAACCCCCCCCCCAAAAAACCCCAAAAAAAAAAAAGGGGGAAAAAAAAAAACCAAAAAAAAATTTTTAAGGGGAAAAACCCCCCCCCTTTTTAAACCCTCCCCCCCCCCCCCCCCCCCCAAAAAAGGTTTTAAAAAACCCCCCCCCCCCCCAAAAAAAAAAAAAATTTCCCCCCCCAAAAAAAGGGGTTAGGCCAAAAAAAAACCCCCCCCCCCCCAAAAAACCCCCCGGCCCACCCCCCCCCCCAAACCCCCCAAAAACCCCCCCTTTCCCAACCCCCCCCCTTTTACCGGATGAAACCCCCCCCCCCCCGGGGAAAAACCCCCCCCCAAAGGCCCCCTTTTTTTTTTTTAAAAGAATAAAAAAAAAAAACCCAAATTAAAAAAAAAAAGGGGGGTTTTTTTTTTTTTTTTTAAAAAAGAAAAAAAAGGGGGGGGGTTTTAAAAAAAAATTTTTTTTTTTTTTTTAAAAAATTTTTCCCCGGGGGTTTTTTTTTTTTTTCCCCCCTTTTGGTTTTTTTTTTTTTCCCCCCCCCCCCCCCTTTAAAAAAAAAGGGGGGTTTTTCCCCCCCAAAAAAAAAGAGAGAGAGAGGGGAGAAAAAAAAAAAAGGGGGGGGGAGAGAGAGAGAGAGAGAGAAAAAAAAAAAAATTTAAAAAAAAAAAAAAAATTTTTTTTTTAAAAAAAAAAAACCCTTTTTTTTTTTTTCCCCAAAAAAAAAAAGAGAGAGAGAAAAAGGGGGGAAAAGAGAGAGAGAGAGAAAAAAAAAAAGAGAAGAAAAAAAAAAAAATTTTTTTTTTTTTAAAAAAAAATTTTTTTGAAAAAAAAAATTTTTTTCCCCTTAAAAAAAAATTCCCCCGGGGGGGGGAAAGGGTTTGAAATTTTTTTTTTGGGGGAAAAGGGGAAAAAAAAAAAAAAAATTAAAAAAAAAATAAATGGGGGGAAAAAGAAAAAAAAAAAAAGGGGGGGAAAAAAAAGGGGGTTTTTTTTTTGGGGGGGGCCCCCCCCCCGGGGGGAAAAGGAAAAAAAAAATTAAAATTTAAAAAAACCCAAAAATTGACTTTTTTCCCAATTTGGGCGCGTATTTTTGTGACACTTTTCACGAATAAATTCTGTTTAAAACCAAAAAAAATTAAATTTTTTTTTTTTTTGGGGGGAAAAAAAAAATGGGGGGAAAAAAATTTAAAAAAAGGAAAATTTTTTTTTTTGGGGTTTTTTTAAAAAAAAAACCCAAAATTTTAAAAAAAAAAACCCCCAAAAAAAAAAAAAAAAACCCAAAAAACCCCTTTTTACCCAAAAAAAAATTTTAAATTTTTTAAAAAAAAATTTAAATTTAATTTAAATTTTTTTTAAAAAAAAAATTTTTTTTTTTTTTTTTCTTTTTGGCCAAAAAAATTTTTTTTTAAAAAAATTTTTTTTTTTTTTTTTTTTAAAAAAAAAATTTTTTTTTTTTTTGCTTAATTTTTTTTTCATTTTTTGACTTTTCTTTTAAAATTTTTTTTTAAAAAAATTTTTTTTTTTTAAAATTTTTTTTTTTTTTTTTTTTTTTAAAAACTTTTTTTAAAAAATTTTTTTTTTTTTTTTTTTTTTTAAATTTTTTAAAAAAAATTAATAAAATTTTTGGCCCCAAAAAAAAATTTTTTTTTTTTTTTGTTTTTTGGGGTTTTTTTTTTTTTAAAAAATTTTTTAAATTTTTTTTTTTTTTTTGTTTTTTTTTTTTTTTTTTTTTTTTTTTGGGGGGAAAGGTTTTTTTTTTTAAATTTTTTTTTTTTTTTTTTTTTTTTTTTTTTTTTTTTTTTTTTTTTAAAAAATTTTTTTTTTTTTAATTTTTTTTTTCCCCCCAAAAAAATTTTTTTTCTTGAACCCAAAAAAAAAATTTTTTTTTTTTAAAAAAAACTTTTTTTTTTGCTTTTTTTTTTGGGTTTTTTTTTTTTTTTAATTTTTAAAAAAAATTTTTTTTTTAAAAAAATTTTTTTTTTTTAAAATTTTTTTTTGGGGGTTTTTTTTTTTTTAATTTTAAAAAAAAAATTTTTTTTTTTTTTTTTAAAAAAAAAAAAGATTTAAAAAAAGGTTTAAAAAAATTTTTAAAATTTTTTTTTTTAAAAATTTTAATTTTTTTTTAAATTTTTTTTTGGTTTTTTTAAAATTTTTAAAAAAATTTTTTTTTTTAAAAAAAAATTTTTTTAAAAAAAAAAATTTTTTAAAGGGTTTTAAAATTTTTTTAAAAACCTTTTTTTTTTTAAAAAAAAAAAAATTTTAAAAACTTTTTTTAAAAAAAAAAAAAACAAAAAAATTTTAAAAAAAAATTTAAAAAAACATTTAAAAAAATTTTTTTTAAAAAAAAAAAAATTTTTTTCCCTTTTCCCCCCCCCCCCCAAAAAATTTTAAAAAAAAAATGTTTTTTTCCCCCCCTTTTTAAAAATTTTTCCCCCCCCCCCCCAAAAAAAAAATTTTAAATTTTTTTTGGGGAAAACCCCCCAATTTTTTTCCCCTTTCCAAAAAATTTTTTTTGGGTTTTTAAAAAACCCTTTTTTTTCCCTTTTTAAAAAAATTTTTTTTTTTTTTTTAAAAAAAAAAAAATTTCCCCCCAAAAAATTTTTTAAAAAAATTTTTTTTTAAAAAACCCTTTTTTTTAAAAATTTTTTTTCCCCTTTCCCCAAAAATTTTTAAATTTCCCCCCTTTTTTCCCCCAAAAACCCTTTTTTAATTTTAAAAAAAACCCCCCAAAAAAATTTTTTTCCCAAAAAATTTTTTTTTTAAAAATTATTTTTTTTAAAAAAAATTTTTTTTTTAAACCCCCTTTTTAAACCCCCGGTTTTATGGGTTTTTTAAATTTTTTTTAAAATACCCAAAAAAAACCCCCGGGGCCCCTTCCCGCCCCCCAAGGGCCTTTTCCCCCCCTTTTTTAAAAAGGGGGAAAGGGGGGGCCCCCCCCCCCAAAAAAAAACCAAAATTTTTAAAAAAGGGGTTTTGGGAATTTTTTTTGGAATTTTTTTTTTTAAAAAACCGGGGGGGAAAAATTTTTTTTTGGGGGTTTTTTTGGGGGGGGAAAAAAAAAAATTTTTGGGGGGAAAATTTTGTTTTTAAAAAATTTGGGGGGTTTTTTTGGGAAATGTTTTTTTAAAATGGTTTTGGGGGGGGGGTTTTTTTTTTTAAGGGGGTTTTTTTGGGGGGGGGTTTTTTGGGGGGGAAAAAATTTTGGTTTTTTTAAACGTTTTTTTTGGGGTTGGGGTTTTTTTTAAAGGGGGGGGTTTTTTTTTAAATTTGGGGGTTTTTTGCTTGGGAATTTTAAAAAATTTTAAATTTTAAATTTTTTGGGGGGGGTTTTAAAATTTTCCCCCCTTTTTTTTAAAAATTTGGGTTTAATTTTTTTTTTTTGGGGGCCCCCCCCTTTTTGGGGTTTTTTTTTTTTTGAAACCCCCCCCCCCCCCCGGGGGAAAAAAAAACCCCGGGGGGTTTTTCCCCTTTAAAATTTCCAAACCCCCCAAAATTTTTTGGGAAAAAAAAAAAGGTTTTTTTAAAAAAAAAAAAAAGGAAAAAAATTTTGGGGTTTAAAAAAAAAATTTTTTGGGGGAAAAACCCCCAAAAAAAA
>CM054148.1:64007248-64012248 GCA_028751875.1 Rapana venosa | reverse complement strand
AATTTTTTTCCCCTCCCCCTTTTGGGGGGGGCCCCCTTAAACCCCCAAAAAAACGGGGTTTTGGGTTTTTTTTTTAAAAAAAAAAAGGTTTCGGGCCCCCCCCCCCCAAAAAGGGGTTTCCCCCCCAAAAAAATTAAAAAAAAAGGGGGGGGGGGGGGGGGGGGGGGGGGGGGAAAAGGGGGGGGCCCCCCCCCCCCTTTTTTTTTAAAAAAAAAGGGGGGGTTTTTTGGGGAAAAAGGGGGGGGGGGAAGGGGGTTTTTTTTTTTTTTAAAAATTAAATTTTTTTTTTTTTTGCATGGGAAAAAACCCCCCAAAAAAAAAAAATTTAAAACCCTTTATTTTCCCCCTTTTAAAAGGCCCCCCCTTTTTTTTTTTTTTTCCCCCCCTTTTTTTTTCCCCCCCCCTTTTTTTTTTTTTTTCCCCCCCAAAAAAAAAACCCCCCAAAAATAAAAAATTTTTTTTTGGGTTTTTCCCCCCCCCGGTTTTTTTTTTTTGGGGGGGTTTTTAAATTTTTTTTTTTTTTTTTGGGGTTTTCTGCTTTTTGGGGGGGCTTTTTTTTTTAAAATTTTTTTTTTTTTTTTGCTTTTGGTTTCCCTTTTTTTTTTTTTTTGTTTTTTTTTTTTTTTTTTCCCTTTTTTTTTTTTTTTTTTTTTTTTGGGGGTTTTTTTTAAAATTTTTTAAAGGTTTTTTTTTTTTTTGGTTTTTTTTTTTTCCTTTTTCCCCCCCTGGGGGGGGGGGTTCCCAAAAATTTTTTTCCCCAAAAAAAGGGGTTTTTTCCCCCCCCCCCCCCTTTTTTTAAAAAAAAAAGGGGGGGGGGGGGTGTTTTTTGGTTTTTTTTTTGAGGGGGGGTTTTGGGGGGGGTTTTTGGGGGTTGGGGGTTTTTTTGGGTTTTTCCCCCCCCCCGGGGGGGGGGGAAAAAGGGGGGGGTCCGGGCCCGGGGGGGGGGGGGGGCTTTTTTTTTGGGGGGGGGGGGGTTTTTTTTTTTTAATTTTTTTGGGGGGGGAAAAAAAAAAAAAAAAAAGGGGGGGGGGGGGGGGGGAAAAAGGAACCTTTTTTCCCCCCGGAAAAAACCCCCCTTTTTTTTTTTTAAAAGGGTTTTTTGGGGGAAAAGGGGGTTGGGGGGGGGGGTTTTTGGGGGGTTTTTTTTTTTTTTTTTTTTTTTTTTTTTTTTAAAAAAAAAAAAATTTTTTTTTTATTTTTTTTTTTCCCCCCCCCTTTTTTGGGGGGAAAATTTTTTTTTTTTTCCCCCCCGGGGGGGGGGGGGGGCCGGGTTTTTTTTCTTTTCCCCCCCCCGGGGGGGGTTTTTTTGGGAAAAAGGGGGGGGGAAAACCCCCCAAAAAAGGGTTTTTTTTTTTAAAAAAATTTTTAATTTTTTTGGGGGGGAAAAAAAATTTTTTTTTTTGGGGGGGGTTTTTTTTTTTTTTTTTTTGGGTTTTTTTTGGGTTTTTTAAAAATTTTTTTTTTGGGGGGTTTTTTTTTTTAAAAAGGGGGGGTAAAAAGGGGGGGAAAATCCCAAAAAGGGGTTTTTGGGGTTTTTTCCCGGGGGGTTTTGGTTTTTTTTTCCCCCCCAAAACCCCAAGAGAAAAAACCCTTTTTGTTTTTTTGGGGGGTTTTTTTTTCCCCCCTTTTTTTTTTTTGGGTTTTCCCTTTTTTGGGGCCGGGCCCTTTTTTTTTTTTAAAAGGGTTTTTTTTTTCCCCCCTTTTCCTTTTTTTAAAAAGGGGTTTTTTTTTTTTTTTTTTTAAAAAGGGGGGGAAAAAATTTTTTTTTCCCCCTTTTCCCGTTGGTTTTTGGGGCCCCCTTCCCCCCCTTTTTTTTCCCCCCCCGGCCCCCCCCCTTTTTTGGGGGGGGGGGGGGGGGGGGGGGGGGGGGGGGGGGGGGGGGGGGGGGGGGGGGGGGGGGGGGGGGGGGGGGGGGGGGGGGGGGGGGGGGGGGGGGGAAAAAGGGGGGGGGGGGGGGGGGGGCCCCCAAAAAATTGCCCCCCCCCCCCCCGGGGGGGCTTATGTGATTTTTTACATCCAGTCCCCGTGTGTATGCAGTTTTTGTAAATTTTGTCATCTGTTCCCGCGTGCGTGTGTGTGCGTGTCTGTGTGTGCACAGCGAAGCCTTACTTCATCTATGAACTCGGGGATCAGCACGCGGACGAGGGTCGTCTGCTGACCTGGAGATGTGAGGCCAGGGGAGTGCCCTCCCCTACATACTTCTGGCTTAAGGTGGAGCTGCTTGTCGGATTCCGTTTTGATGATTTAGTTTGGGTTTGTTGTTGTTGGGGTTTATTATTCTTTTGAGGTGTTGTTGTTGTTGTTTTATCTTTTGGGGTTGTTATTGTTGTTGTCTTATTTTTGTTGGGTTTTTTTGGGGTCTGTCTGTGTCTATCCGTTTCGCGATGAAAACTCACTGTGTTCATCACTCTGCCTTATGCTGCAGTCTCTGCACGAAGTAATGTCACTGTCTTGATGGTTTGTTTGGGTTTTTTTTTCTCCTCTCTCCATCTCCTTCGGATGAGACTATAAACCCAGGTCCCGTGTGCGAACGCACGCAGAACATCTTGTGCTCACGTTAAAACCGGTTCCGCTTTTCGGAAGGGTAGGTCATTGTGTATCGGTGGGAACGGATGACAGAATTTACAAAACTTCGTACACACCGGGATTGGATGTAAAAAAGCACACCAGCGCTTATTCCATTTTCCTGGAAATAAAAGAATAAATAAATAGATAAATAAATATCTGTGTATTCAGTCAAACTGAGGACACAAACAGACTTTTGTTTTTGCTCTCTCATCTTCTGTGACGTTCTGGTTCTGCCGTTCCCGCGCTGCTCTTTCAATCTCTCCACCCCAGCCACACCCAGAATCGCCATTTCACATCCTCAGGGTCAGAAGTCCACAGGGAGCTCACCACTGTCAGGCTGCCAAGAGGCCACCAGCCAGAGAGGTCCTGCACTGCTTCTAGGTCACTTTGGCGGTGTTCAGTGGTGCCTGTTCTGAGCTAACATACGCAGGACACCACCTACTAAGCCCCCTACTGATGACAGTAATAGCTCAGTCGCGGAGCTAGACCGAGAGAGATGCCCACCCAGGGTGGCGACCACCACAATGTCCATCCAACAACCTTTTCCCGTGAATCTTCAACCTCGAAGGCTCTGACACAAGCACTACATAAAACAGACTTAACTCTAAAATCTTATATAAACAAGACAATAGTGCAAAGTTGGATCTCGAAGAGAATACACAGTAGAATTACCCCGACAGATCTCTGAGTTAATATGTCAGTAGTAACATTTTTTTAAAGTGTGTTTGTCTTGAGTCGGATCTTTGCTTTCAGTAGCTTTTCAGCAGCTTACGTGTTTGTTAACACCTACAGGGGGGAAAGTTGTTTAAGCTCTGTTTTACAGCCACTACTCCCTAAATCCATGATGAATTCTCAGTGCAAAGACTAATCGACGTTAACGGAAAGTAGTAAGCGCAGACTGAGCTATGTTGGTCATGCAAACAGAAACATACAACAAGTTCTAAGAATGACAGTTTTCAAAGCAAGATAGATGAGTGATGGAAAGAAGGGCTAGTCACTACATACTCTACTATGTTAACTAACACATCACTGAGATTTCGATGGTTCTTCTCAATTGAGGATCTTACAAGAGAATCTAAATTAACGGAAGTAAACGCAAGAGAAAGATGGCCAACCTAAGGACATTACGTGAGCTCCTACTGTCGACAGCTCGATTAATAAAAAATGAGTAAAATAATAAAGAGTATTAAATCTACATTAACATACTGAGATAATAATAAAGTTATGGAATTTATATACGCAGACTGTAAAGCAAAATCAAAACAAGGACAGTTCGATGACACCCGAAATTGCTGAATCGTGTGCCATTTGTCTTTTTGGCAGAAATCCAAACTAGTGCTGATGTACTACAGGTAGTCTTGACAAAGCACCACGGTTGTTGCTATGTCTATGCTGTTAGGGATCACCCTTTGGATACTGTTGCAGAGAAAACCAAGACATCTTTGTTTTTCTTTACACACCGTATTATTTCTTGACTATCATCCAAGTTAGCGATTTAGCTATAATTCAAAGGCTCTACCTAAAATCTGTTCTCTCTTTCTTTACAAAAAAAAATGATGGTAAATTGTTCTGCGTTCTCTGTGTTTGCAGTACAGGCCACTGATATATGTTGTTTCTAGCGAAATAAAGTTGCTGATTAGGTGGAGGGGGGGGGGGGGGGGGGTTCAGATGCAGATATTCGTTATATTTTTTTCTTTTTACAGTTCCAGTGGATAGATATCTCATTGTATTGCTCTAGCATGTTTTACACATCTGATATGCCGAAGCGGGATGTATCCACAAATCCATAAACTTAAGAAGCTGAGAACTAGTTACTGCGAATATAATATTATTAAACAATGAATGTTTAGAACGCTAAGAAAAGAGAAAAGAATAAGCATTATATTTTGAGCCCTCTTAGCAAAATAGTTGCTTCTGTGTGTGTGTGTGTGTGTGTGTGTGTGTGTTGTGTGTGTGTGTGTGTGTGTGTGTGTGTGTGTGTGTGTGTGTGTGTTTCACTGATATATTTATGTGTGTTTTTGTTATGTGATATGCGGCATGTGAGGTGTTTAGAATAGCAAGGGTGATATTTTTGAGACCCCAACCTCCCACCCCCCCTCAAAAAATCCCCAACAATTACTATTATTTGGTTCTTTATTTGGAAATTTACCATTCAGTTTCTGGATGAAACACGTGACTTTTTAAACTTACAATACGTTCTTGGTGTCTAAAAACAACAACAACAACAACACCAACAACAACAACAACAGAACGGACAAGTTCTGGCCAGCGTGGACGGAGACGTGGAAATAACCGGAAATGTCCTGACGGTTGTGTCCCCTGATGCCGCAAAGCATGACGGGATGTATCAATGTGGAGCCAGAAACACTCACGGCGTGTCTTACTCCACCGGGCAGCTCCGTGTCTTGGGTCGTCTGTCTGCCTGTCTGTCT
>CM054148.1:63994905-64006748 GCA_028751875.1 Rapana venosa | reverse complement strand
ATGTTTATCTTTCGTATGATTTTTGGCTGTTCTTTTCTTTTAAATAAGCCATTACTTGCTGTCTTGATGGGGGTTTTTGAGATGGCAACACGGATTCTCTATTAGCGTGGGGGGTAAGCTGTTTTATTATATGTATATATATATAGATATTAATATATAGATATATAGATTTATATATATATTTATATATATTATATATTTGGGTGTGTGTGTGTGTGTGTGTGTTGTGTGTTTTTGAGTTGTTGTGTGTGTGTGTGTGTTGTGTTGTGGTGTTTTTTTTCATTTTATTTTATTCATTCTTTATTTCGAGGATAAGGGAAATTTAAGCACTCGTGTGCTTTTTTTTTCGTCCAGTCCCCGTTGTTATGCTGTTTGTAAATCTCTACATCTGTTCCCCGGGCACAATGGCCTACTCTTACGAAAAGCGGGACAGGATTTAACATTTGCGCGAGTTGTTTGCGTTCGTTCGCACACGGGACCTCGGTTTTGGGTCTATCCAAGGACTTTGGGAGAGTGGGTCTGAAATGATGTTAACTCCAGGGGAAAATATTCCCCTTGAACGGGAATTCGAACACGGGTTGTAGTTTGCGAGCCAATGTTCTAAAACCACTAGGCTATCTGTCCCGGTGGTGTGTTGTGTGTGTGTTGTGTGTGTGTGTGTGTGTGTGTGTGTGTGTGTGTGTGTGTGTGTGTGTTGTGTGGTGTGTGTGTGTGTGTGTGTGTGTTTGTGTGTGTGTGTGTGTGCGCGCGCGCATGTTTGTGGGGGGGGGGGGTGTTTTGTGTCTGTGAGTGGAGGGAATGGACCTAACTGCCCTCCCTTTCGGAAAGACCGAGCAAAATGCAGTGTTACTAAATTGGGAGACACCAGCGAACTGTGCGAGACTGTTTCGTTAGCTGGTAGTTCTGACTATTCGTTAACATCATACTTCAATTGTACAACAAAATACAGATTCTATACATCCTCCTCCACTAAGACACTGTTGTGTAATTGAAACCCTCAGATTGGAAGTCGTAGCATGCAGGGATGGGAAATACTAGCTCTTTCATTTTCACTCTGTTGCCTTTGCAGAAGATTACAGAGACTCCTTTCACAATCAATAAAAAATTCAGTGATGTTACGGTGTCGGAAAGGTGCACCTAAAACGTGTTGCTAGTCCTGCCGATCGCAGAGGCCGTTATGATCACAGTTACGGTTAAAACTGTGTTAAATAACTTTGGATTAAAACCAAGTCATTTCCTCTTTATACACCAGTAACATGTTTCTAGTTCTGCCAAAAGTCCTTCGGACGAGACTGTAAACCGAGGCCCCGTGTGCGAACGCACGCAGAACATCTTGCGCACACATTAAATCCTGTTCCGCTTTTCGAAAGAGTAGGCCATTGTGTGCCGGTGCGAACATAAAACAGAATTTACAAAACCGCATACACACGGGGTCAGGATGTAAAAAAAAAAAAGCACATAAGTGCTTATTCCATTATCCTCGATATATAAAAGAATAAAATAAAATTTAAAAAACTACAGAGGTCATTGCTTGAGAGTTACCTCAAAAATGCTTACAGTTAAGATTAAAACTGGGCTATATATATTAATGCTAAGTAACATTGGATTAAAACCAAGTCATTTGTTTTGTTCCTCACGGAATACTTTGTTCTGACTTGCGTGCTATCACACATAGCTCAGTGATCAGAAACACTTGCTTTTTTTTCCCCCAACCCCAATGTTAAGGGGCATCGATCGTGGTTCCGAAGGTGAATGGGTGACTGTTTGCACGCCAGTAAATGGGTACTTCTCCCTTTTTTTAAGGTCAGGGGAGGTAAACCCGCGAGGGAGAGGAGATGGGCCCCCGCCCTCAATATACGAGCCCTCTGGAGAAGTTGAGGTCTCTGATGCCTTGCTCCCGTACGACCCATCGACACCTTTACCCTTTTGTAACCTTTTACACACTCTCTTTCTTTCGTCATCCTGCATCCACAATATCTACAAATCTTTATTTCCTCGTAACCTGCTGCTCTTCACCCCAGAATACTTTCAACTCTCCTTTTTCTCAACATACTGGGGAAGGGCGGGGTTGTTCCTAGGATGCTTTTACCAATTTAGCACTGTTCTTGATCTCACTGCTTCTAACAAAAAGTGAATATAGAAACGGAACGTTCTCAGAGAGACGGACAGAAGAGAATGGACAGAGAGAACACGAATCAAGACAGACAGAAGATCGGGAGGAACAGATAGAATACGAGACAGAGAATGATACCAGACAGAAGATTTGGGGGGAACAGATAGAAAGTGAGCCAGAGAAGGAGAGAGAGATCAGGAGGAACCCCTCTCTGAAAGCGAGACAGAGAATGAGACAGACAGACAGAAGATCAGGAGGAACAGAGGGAAAGTGAGACAGAATGAGACAGAGAGATCAGGAGGAACTCTCTCTGAAAGCGAGACAGAGAATGAGACAGACAGACAGAAGATTGGGGAGGAACAGATAGAAAATGAGACAGACAGAAAGATCAGGAGGAAACAGATAGGGAAAACCAGACAGAGAATGAGACAGACAGAAGATCAGGAGAACAGAGAGAAAGTGAGACAGAGAATGAGACAGACAGAAGAGTGGGAGGAACAGATAGAGAGCGAGACAGAGAATGAGACAGACAAAAGATTGGAGGAACAGATCGAAATCGAGAGACAGACAGTCAGAAGTTAGGAGGAACAGAGAGGGAAAGCGAGACCAGACAGACAGTAGATCGGGAGGAACAGATAGAATACGAGACAGAGAGTGAGACAGACAGAAGATCAGGAGGAACAGATACAAAGTGAGAATAGAATGAGACAGAAGATTGGGAGGAACAGATAGAAAGCGAGACAGAGAATGAAACAGGGCACAAGATCGAGAGGAACAGAACAGGGGACAGATAGAGAACATGACAGGAGTGAGACAGGCAAGCAGAGCACAAGAGTGAGACAGAGAGAGAAAAAACAATGTAAAAGAAAGATTCGGTTCTACGATTTTTCCCGGGCCCCGGCTAAAGGGTATTTTCAAGAGTCGTCACCTGTCAGTTGCCTTCCGCACGTTCATCTCATCTATTCCTAAATAATTACCATGACACTGTCATTTCTCAGAAACCTGTTTGTTCCTGTATTACTGTATCTGACGTCCTGATCGATTTTTTTCCATTTCTCTCTCTCTTCTCTCTCGCTCTCTCTCTCTCTCTCTCTCTCTCTCTCTTCTCTCTCTCTCTCTCTCTCCGTATGCCCATCAAATTTTTTGTATTGTGGCCTAAGGCCGATGTACAGTAAAAGTCTGAAGTCTGAAGTCTCTCTCTCTCTCTATCTTCTTCTCTCTCTCTCTCTCTCTCTCTCTCTTCTTCTCTATTTTTTATATATATTTTTATATATATATATATATTATATATAATAAAATATATATATATAATATATATGTCGGTCTGTCTGTCTGTCTATCTGATTCTTTGGTGTTATGGTGAGCACTTTGATTGTTGCTTTACAAGTTAGCGCTAATAAATCCCTACATTATTAAATTTTTATTATTATTATTATTAACTCATAACTATGTGTCATTTTTTTGCCGGCGTTTCAGTGGGTTCCTTTAATTTTTATTTAATTGTTTGACAGACGTCAAAAGCTTCATCATTGCATGTAACATTTATTGTTTCATCTCTTCATTCACAGTCTGTCTCCGTCTCTGTCTCTTATCATCGTTGTTTCTCTCTCTCTCTTCATTGTTTACCTCACAAAACACACACACAACACACCACCACACACACACACCACGCACACACAAACGCACAACACGCACAAACACACTACAACAAACACACACACACACATACACACACACATACACACACACACGCACATCACCATACACACACGCACACACACACATTACAATACACACAACCCCATACACACACCACACACATCACACACACACACAACACACACAAACACCACACACATACGGACACACACACACATTTCAACACACACTACCCCCGCACACAAACCCACACCAAAGCACACACACAAAATCACCACACGCAGAACATCACACACCCATATACAACACACACACACATACAACACACAACTTACACCACAAAACACACACACACGCGCGCGCGCACGCACACACGCCACACACACACACACCCACAAAAAACAAAACATTAAACCACGCTCGTTCCCGGACCGTCAGATCACGATCGCCCAAAGCCCCTAACCAGTAGACTATCCTCCCTCCCTCCCCTTTCCCTCCCTCCTTCCCCCCTCCCTACCCCAAACCCCACCGCCTTAGGGTTACATGGTTCACAAAAGTCACCACCGTTTTCCTTTCTCATGAATGCATGGATGCTGGAAGTGCATAGGAGATAATACAGATGAAACGTCAGATGAGTCAGGTTTTGCGGAAAAAATGTCTGAAACCCCCTCTTTTTTGTTTCGCCTGAATGAGCGATAAAGTCTCTGTCTGTCTGTCTGTCTGTCTCTGTCCTCTGTCTCTGTCTCCCTTACCTCTCTCTCCTCCTACTGTCTCTGTCTCTCTCGCTAGTACCCCTTGAATGAATTGATAAAAGCTCGTCTCTCCTCTCTCATCCCCATTACCTCAACATCAGATCTCCATCTCTCCAGGCGCCCTGAACTTCTCCTCCTCATCCTCACTCCTCTCTCTCTCTGTCTGTCTCTGTCTGTCCTGTCTGTCTGTCTGTCTGTCTGTCTGTCTGTCGTCTCTCTCTCTCTCTCATCCCTCGAATTCAATCAAATCCGAAGTCATCATCGATCTTCTCTCCTCTCACCTCTCTCCTCATCTCCTCTATCTGGTCCTCTCTCTTTCTTTCTCTCTCTAAGTACACCTGAATGAACGATAAAAAACTCTCTCTTCTGTCTGTCTCTGTCTGTCTGTCTGTCTGTCTGTCTCTGTCTCTCTCTCTCCTCTCACCTCTCTCCTCTCTCACCTCATCCGTCTCCTCTCTCCTCTCTCATCAGTGACGCTTTGTATTCTGTACCACAGATGCTTGGCGCCAGATCCCACAGATCGTGGGCCCGGAGTGATGACGTCACTTCCTGACCAATGCATGATGAATTTCCAATCAATTTGCAAACCAGACCAGATTTCTTTTCTTCTGGGTTTTTTATCTTCTGCTTTTATTTGCGTTTGGTGGTGGAGGGGAGTGGGGGGGTGGGGTGGGGGGGGGGGGGTAATAATGTCAACTTAGAGACCCCTAAGTTTACAATTGGTGGGCAGAGAGATGATGAAAATGCATGTTCCTTTTGTGTGTGTTAGTGTGAACGAAAATAAACAGGTTCATGGTGAATTTACCGACTGGTTAGAATTCATTCTTACACCTGCTAACTTTCTGATACATACCGGTAATGGTAAAAGTGTGTCCCATAACCTGTAAGGGTGTAGGGGAGCGAGCGTCAGAGACCTCACTTCTCTAGGCCAAGCAATTGAGCGGCGCCCACTTCCTCCCCTCAGCTGCTTTACCCTTCCCTGACCCTAAAGAGGGACAGGTACCCATTTACAAGCTGGGTGAACAGGTGACAGTACTGAAGCCAAGGCGCGCAAATGGTCGTCCCTTTCAACTGGTAACCATAGCTCGAGTGTTGTTTAAAAATCTTAGCTGGAGGTGGAAGTGATGCTTTGACCACTAAAGCTTACCCCGTGTCTCCCCCTCTTCAAAAAACTAATACGGATACTAAATCATCTAGAGGAGAAGCAAGTTAATCAGTTACAAAACTCTAATGAAGAAAGAAAGGAATAACAAACGAGAGACAAGAAAGGATGGCAGATAAACCCAAAGGAAAAGACAACCAAACAACAAAAACAGCCATATCAACTCTAGGTCTGAGCAACAGCAATGAGTAAAAGTAATATTAAATTAGTGATGGTTGTGGTGTTGAACAGTGGTGATGGTGGTGGTGGTAGTCTTGGTGGTGTGGTAGTGATGTTTAAAGTGATTTGCTAGTATTAGAGTCGCTTGTAGAAGTGTATATTCGTAGTAGTAGTAGGTAAAAAGTGAGTAGTAGTAGTAGTAGTCGTAGTTAAGCAGCAACGATGCAGTATTAAGTAGTAGTAGGCAGCATTGCAGTAAGCAGGAGTATGTAGTAGTAGTAGTAGTAAGTAGTAGTAGTATAGGTAAGTAGTAGTAGGTACCATAAGTAGCAGCATTAGCAGTAGTAGTAGTAAGTGTTACTATACTACTTTCTCGTGACTACCACACCACCCACCAACCGACCAACCCACCACACCTCCACCAGCCACTACTACTACTACTAACTTACTATACTACTAACTACTACAACTACTACTAACTACTACTACTCTACTACTACTGCTTGCTACTATTACTATTTACCACGACACACAGGAGATATCGTCCGCATAGATAAAGCGATAACTAACTACCATGTTCGAGATTTGCCGTACCATAATGCACCCACACTACTCCACCACTCCCTCAACTTCCTACAAACTCCTCCTACATCTCCTAACTACCACTAAAACTAACTACACCCAGACTACCACCACTCGCTACTTACTAATACCAGACTTAGAAATATCAGTCGCATACAAAACACCTTGTCAATAACTAAATACCATTGTTAGATAGAGGATTTGCCTACCATAGCCGACAAAACTTGACCTACACCATCCACACCCCAACCACCCAGACCATACCATCCTGGCCTATCCAGTAGTGGTTCCATCTAGAGAATGACGGGCCAGGCCCAAAATGGATCCCTTGGAACCCATTCATGATGATAAGACCCTTGGAGAAGAGATGTCCATGAAAATGGTGAAAAACTTGTTTTAAACACCAGTCCCAGCTGCAGCCTAGCTCCATTGACGTTCTGAGTCCACTGATGCCAAAGATAAACGACCTCGAGGAGGAAAAAAGTGACGCTTGGAAATGTATTGCCCTAAGAATAATAATTATTTATTTGAAACTACTGTGACTGTTTGTTCTCGTCTGGTTTATGTGTGTGTGTGTGCCCGCGTGCGTGTTGCGTGCGATGCGTGCGTGCGGTGCGTGCGAGCGTGGCGTGCGTGCGTGCGTGCTGCGTGCGTGCGAGCGTGCGAGCGTGCGTGCGTGCGTGCTGCGTTGCGGTGTTGGTGTGTGTGGGTAAACGATGTGTGTGGTTGTGGGTGCGGTGTGTTGTTTTGTGGTGTTGTGTATGTGTGTATATATATATCTTCAGTTTAACACGTCTATTCACAATAGTGCTTTTGTATGTGTGTGTGATGGAGTGGGGGTGGTAGGTGGTGGGAGAGAAAGAAGGATGAGATATCGTTTTTTTTCTGTGTGTTTGGGAGGGGGAGGGTATTGTTTCTGATTGTTGTTTGTGGTTGGTGGAGGTGATGTGGGGGTATTAATGTGAAAGATGGTGAGAAAAATTTGTTCAAGCAGATTGTGTTTTTTGTAATAAGTTGTGGCTGTTGTTGTGATGTTGTTTGTGGTGGTGGCGGATTTGGTGGTGGTAAATGTTGAAAGATGCTGAGAAAAAACTTGTCTATATGTCAGTTTGTGCTTTTTTGTGATTGTTGTTGTTGCAGCTAGAACGCAAGGTGACAAAATTCAAGGAGTGTTTGGGGGTTTTGTCGCTTTTAACAAAAAGTACCCCCAAAAAGTGAAAAAAAAATTGTTGTTGTTTTGTTGTTAATGTGAAAGTTAGAAAGCAACATGACAAAATTCAGAGCGTATCTGTGTTCTTTTGTGTTGCTTTTACACGAAAAAGTCCTAAAAAGAAAAAAAATGTGACAAAATGTACATAGTGTCAGACTTTGTTGCTTTTATTATTGTTGTTTTTGAAAAAACATAATAGACAAAAGCCACAATGTGTCAGTTTGTGTCGTTATTTTTTCTGTTGTTGTTCTTGTTCTTGTTCTTGTTGTTTTAGTTAATATTCGAAGAAAACAATGTAAAAAAATTGCAACGTGTCAGTTAATTTGCATCATGTATAGATATAAACATGATTTTAGTGCTCGTACAACAAACATGCACATGCATGTGCACAAGTTGGTTCTGTGTACGCATGCATGCCTGAACATGTATATATGCATATAGATAGATAGATAGATGGACAGATAGATAGATAGATAGATAGATAGATAGATAGATAGATAGATAGATAGATAGATAGAGAGATAGATAGATAGATAGATAGATAGAGAGATAGATACAAAAATACACACTACAAACACACACACACACACACACACACACACACAACAACCAACATAATTATCACTGAGATTGACCAGAATGTAAAATCAAAGACAACAACAACGCAACAGACAGAGACAGACAGACACAGAGAGACAGAGAGAGAGAGAGGAAACCTCCTTCAAAGAAGAACAGAAGGAACACACACAACACACACATACGCGCACACCAACACTACACACAAACACACACACACTCACTCACTTCACACACACACACTCACACAGACATGCACACACAAACACACACACACTCTCACCTCACACACACACACCACACACACACACAACACACACACACACACACACACATATGACACAAAGAAAGAGAGAGAGAGAGAGAGAGAGAGAGAGAGAGAGAGAGAGGAGAAAAAGAGAGAGAGAGACAGAACAGAGACGAGCAGAGAAAGAGACAAAGAGCAAACAGACAGACAGACGAAGGGGGGGGGGGAGGGGGGGGGGGGGGGGGGGGGGCGAGAACGCGAAGAAGAGAAAGACGGTTGAAATAGGCAAAAAAATGGGGCCAATAGGAGAGGAGCCCTGGGGAAAATAAATGTGACACAATGGCACTACAATGATAAACCTCACACCACCACCACCCCCCCCCCCCCCCCTTTTTTCTGTTGTTGTCTGGGGGAAGGGGGGGGAGGGGGGAGGAGAGGGAGGGGGAGGGGAGGGAGGGGGAAGGGGGAAGGAAGGAAAGGGAAGGGGGAAGGAAAAAGGAAAGCAGGAAGGAAAAAAGGAGGAGGGATAAAGGAAGGAAATGGGATGGTTGGGGTGGATGGATGGTGGATGGATGGATGATGGATGGATGGAAGAAAGAAAAGGGGGATGGAAAAAGGGAAGGAGGATGGAAGGAAGGAAGGAAGGGAAGGAAAGGAAGGAAGGAAAGGAAGGAAGGGGAAAGGAAAGGGGGAAGGGGGAAAGGGAAAGGGTGGTGGGATGGATGGGATGGGTGGGTGGAAGGAAGGAAGGGGATGAATGGAAGGAAGGAAGGAAGGGAAAAAGGATGGGTGGAGGATGGATGGGATGGAGGATGGATGGTGGGGTGGATGGTGGATGGATAGATGGATGGAAGGAAGGGAAAAAGGATGGATTGATGGATGGAGGATGGATGGATGGAAGGAAGGATGGGGGTGGATGGAGGGGAAAGGATGGAAAGGGTGGGGAGATGGATGGATTATGGTGGATGGATGGGGATGGGGAAAATGGTGGATATAAGATGGATGGATGGATGGATGGATGATGGATGGAGGATTGGATGGGAAAAAGGATGGATGTGGAATGATGGGTGGATGGATGGATGGATGGATGAAGGAAAGAAGGGGAAGGAAAAAAAGAGAAAAAAAGAGGTAAGGAGAAAAGAAAAAATAAAGACGGAAAGGATGAAGGGATGGGGAAAAGAAGAAGAAAGGAAAAACAGGAAGAAGTTTGAAAGGGAAAGAAAAGAAAGAAGGAAGGCAAAGGAAGGATTGAAAGGGAAAGGGAAAAAAGAAAAGAAGAAGAAAACGGATGGAAAGGATAAATAGGAAAAGAAAAGGGGAGAAGAAAAAAAGAAGGGGATAGTGGGAAGAAGGAAAGAAGAAAAAAGAAAAAAAGAAAGACAAAAAAAGAAAGCAAGCAGAAAAAGAAAAAGAAAGAAAGGGACCGACAAAAAAAAGCAAACAGAAAAGAAAATAAGAAAAAAAAAAGAAAAAAACAAAAACAAAAAACTCAAGAAGACAAAAAAAAAAGGAAAGAGAGAAAAAAAACCCGAACAAATAAAAAGGGAAAAGCAGGTCGGATTTTTTTTTTTTTAAAAGGGGGGGAGAATTAAAGAAAGGAAAAAGGAACAAATACGGTAATAGGGGGGGGAAAGGGGGGGGGAAGAAGAAAAAATGCAGAAGGAGAAAGGGGAAAAAAGGGAAAGGGAAGGGAAAAAAAAAGAAAAAAATTTTGGACACAAAAACAACACAGAGACACAAAAAATTCTACAAGAATACAAAAAAAAAGGAAAAAGAGAAAAAAGCCTTTCAAGAACAGAAAAAAGGGTTCAAAAAAAAAAAAGAAACTTGAAAAAAAAGGAAAAAAGAAAAAACAAAAATAACGGCGCGCGCACAACCACGCACGCACGCGCGCTCACACTACCAACCCACACACACACACACCACACACACACACAAACACACACCCCCATCCTTCGTGAGACTATAAACCAAGGCCCTGGGGCGAACGCACGAATCTTGGCACCTTTAAAATCCTGTTCCGCTTTGTAAGGTAGGCATTCTTTCCGACGAATTTACAAAACTGCAACCACGGGTTGGATGTAAAAAAAACAATCGTGCTTATTCCTTTATCTTCGATATAAAAGAAAAATATTTTTTAAAAAAAATAAACAAACCCCAACACAAACCCAAAGCATCACATACACCAACACAACACAAACCCACACACAACACACAACACAACACCTACGCAAACCCCAACACAACGTACACATACATACACGAGGGAAAAAAAGCACATGAGTTTTATTCCATTATCCCCGAAATAAAAGAAAAATAGATAATAAAAAAAGATACACACCACCTACCCAAAAACCGCCCCGCAAAGCACGACGCAGTCAAAATCACTAAATGCGAAATAAATGTTAAACTGAAAATATTTTAACACACACACACACACACACACAACTTTTAAAACAGCACAACAACACAAACGCACAACACACACAACAACACCACACACACAACACCAAACCTCTCCTCTTCCCTCCCCCCCCCCTCCCTCCCTTTTCTCCTCTCTGTCTCTCGTTCTTTTTCTCTGTCGTCTCTCTTTCCTTCCCCCCCCCTCTCTCTCTCTCTCTCTCTCTCTCTTTTTCTTCTCTTCTCCTCTCCTCCTATCTCTCTCTCTCTCTCTCTCTCTCTCTATGCCGTCGCACCCGGCTTTTACACATTCTTGTTTAAACCATTGACGCTGGGGGGGAACAGCAAAGTGAGAGGGGTATACCAGTGGGGTTTTTTACTCTGGGAAATTCCACTTTACAGCTTAGTCTTTAGTGATCGACTAGCCCCGATAGGAGGCTTTACTCGCACAGCCTTATGTGCTGCAGCCCCGGGGGGGTGGGTTTGGGCCCTTTGGGGAACATCCAACGCTGACTGCCCCCATGCCCCCATGGCCGAAGAGTGGGGGTGTACTGTGGGCAAGGCTTCCAATAATCAAATTTTTTGCCCGTTTCAAGAACGCACGCCTCCTTGCTGTTTTGGGGGTCCCCGGGACCGAGGACAAACACACATACCCCTTCGCTCGCTTTTTCTCTCTTCGCTTTCTCTCTCTCTCTCTCTCTCTTCCCTTTCCCTTTCTTCTCTCTCTTCTCCTCTCTCTCTTCTCTCTTCCTCTCTCCTCTCTCCCCCTCTCTCTCTCTTCTTCCCTTCGCCCCCTTTCTCTTCTCCCCTCTCTGTCTCTCTCTTTCTCCCCTCCACCCTCTTCCCCCTCTCTCTCTCTCTCTCTCTCTTCTCACTCTATCTCTCTCTCTCTCTTCTCTTTTTCCTCTTTTTTTTTTCTCTCTTTTTCCCCCAAACCCCGAACCCGGGGTTTCCCAAAGGTAAATTTTTTTTGCTGCCCCCCC
>CM054148.1:63984905-63989905 GCA_028751875.1 Rapana venosa | reverse complement strand
TGTAAGAAAGCGTTTTCTAGCCCCATCACAGGGTCCCCAAGAAAAATTTTGTCAAAAATTAACCCGAATTTGGGGGAGTCAACTTTTCAATTACTTTTTCCCTATAAAACAGGGGTTGGAAATTTTATTTTTCATTTTTTTTTCCCTTTTGTCTTGCTATACATACATAACTTATTTTTTTCGCTATTTGGGGCATATGGTTTAGCTGAGCCCCAAGAAAAACTTGCAATTTGGTTGAATTTGATTGTAAGTCTGGGGGGCAGAGTCCCCCAAAAGGGGATTGTCTCACAAATTTTTCAAGCACTTCTGAAATTGGGGTAATATTTTAATAGATTAAAAATAGAAGTGGACCCAATTTTCCCCTTGTGGACTCCATGTTAATTTGGTATAGTTTTGATGTTTGTTTATTGCATTTTCTAGTGCTGCTATTTCGAAAAAAAGCTTTTCAAAAGATTTATCGTTTCTGGTGTTGTTTAACAAGTGAAGTTTACGCAATATAAGGATGATTGTTTAATCAAATGCTTTTCAAAGTCAAAAAAAAGAAGGGGCCTGAAAATTTTATTTTCTTGATTTTGGTAGGAATCTGTAATTTGTGTAAGGTTGTGGACAGGAATATTTTTTACAAAAAATGACGTCTTCTTTTAATAATTGTTTTTCCCAAAGTGGGAAATACGGATTTTGGGATTTTTTTTTAAAAAGGTTTGATAAGACAACAAAATAAAATTTGGGTCTTAATTTGAAGGAAAAGGTATCACCTATTTTGGGGTTGTTTTTGTTTTTTTAAATATACAGGAAAGTTTTTTTTTCTTGAAAGTTATAAAGTATTCAGTTTCCAGATAGCTGCCCAAAAAGCTTGTTTTTTCCTCTAATTTTTAAAAACCACGTGTTCGGGAATTTTTTTAAAGAGACGGGTTTTTCCCAAGACGTCTGTGATTGTCTTTGGGCAGTATTTGAAGGGGAATTTTATTTCTTTTTTTGAATTTGTTCTAAATAATGGGATCATTTTTATTTGATTGTCATTTTATTTTACTTTTTCGGAATGTTTGAGAATGGTTGTTCAATTCATCAGTAATTTTCTTTAAATGTTGTTGACTTTTTGATATAGTTTTTTCATAATTATTTACCTTTCCATACTTGTCGAAAGTCGGTATTGTAATTACAAAATTTGAAGTAACACGTTTTTATTTGCGTTTTAGTGAAATTTTTTTGTTTCTTTTGCCCTAACTGCTCATTTGAACCCGGGTTTTTTAAAAAGTCTCTTAGGGTTTTTTCGGATTTACTCTTTTTTTTATCCGGTGTTTTTTTTTTCTTGAACTCTTTTTTTTTATGAAGGGGGGTGTTTGTGTTTAATGAAGTAAATGCCTAAACCAAAATTCAGAGCTTTTATCAGGGTCTCAATTTTTGGGATATGTCTGTTGGCGAGTTTTTCAATCTGAAAAGGGAAAATTTTCTCGTTAAAGGGTTTTTTTTTCCTGTAAAAAATAGTTTTTTGCCCACTTTGGGGTTTTGATACGATTTTTAAAACCCCAAATAAAGCACACTGGTTTTGAACCATCCACAGAGGGGCAAATACTTTGTTTTTGTTTTTTTGTAGAGTGTAGATTTGATCATTAAGTTCTAGAGTTATTTTTTTTCCCGGTTGGTCTATCTATTAGTTATCAGGGCCAAAAAAGAATGTTTGGCTCCCTTTTGGTTTAGGTTTTTAAAAAGTCTATGTTAAAATCCCCAAGAATAATTTTTTCATGTTTAGAAGATTACCCCGTCATAAGGGGGTGAAATTTTTTAGCCAGTCTATGGTTTCTGAAGGTTTCTTTTTAAAAAACCTATAATTTGGTCATTGGTTTTAAAATTTTTTTTCAATCCCATGGGTTTAATGTCTAAACTCAAGGGTTAATATTTTTAAACTGAGCGAGGGCTATTATGTAAGTAACCCGGTGGACTTGGGTTTGTGGGAAATTTTGGGAAAATTTGAACCCTGGGAAATTTTATTGTGCATCTGTTACATTTTTGGGAAATGGGGTTCACTAGACAAACAAATGAAACTGATTTCCCTGTTGTATAGGGTTGCAATGTCACTTTTTTGTTGTTGCACTGTTTTATTTTGGTAGCCTACTGGGGCCCTGTTTTGTTGGCCCCTTTCTGAAGTTGGACATAAAATATGTCAGGATTGATTGGGTAAATTTTGAAAAATTTTTTGTTCTTAAAAGTTTAAGTAAACTTCCCCCCCAAAAAAAGACCCGTTTAGTGGTTTTTTCCCAAAAATCAACAGGAAATTAATATGAATATGGAACACCCAATAAAAACGAAACAATACTAAAAGCAATTTTAAAGTGCTCTGGATCTGCAAAAAAATCGATCTGTTATACAAAACAGTATATAAATCCGTCCCCTTTATATTTCATACCTAAATGGAGATAAAGTATACCACACGTGCATTAAAGGTAGAATTTTTGATAGAGAAATCCTACAAATTTCTTTTTTTTTTTTTCTAAATCAAAAACTATCACTTTCCAATACCTATTATATAAACCCAAACAAAGGGAAATACAGTCAAAGCAGTAGATACAATAATAAGATGAATTTCTTGGAAAAAACATAGCAAAATTTGTTCTAAAACAACTGTTCTGATGCTGGGCTTGGTGTAGCAAATGTGCTAACACAACATCAATTTTTTCAATCAAGAATGCTTGTATTAACCCCAATAAGTGCTAGTCCAAAAGTCACTTTTTCATAACAGACTGATTAAATCCACTATAGCGGTTTGAACAAAGTCAATTTCTTCCGTCAGGCAAACATTTATAATCCCCACAGCAAACGACATTGATCAACATCAATTAATTATGGGGAAAAAAAAAGAAAGAAAAAAAAGAAAAGGGAAAAAGGAAGGTGAAGAAAAGTATGAGGGAAGGTGAATTGTTGGGGGGAATTTAACAAAAAATTTTTAATCTTTTGTCAATTTGTACCCCTGTTTGGGTTTTAGGCAGACGGCATACACACACACAAAACCCCAAACACACACAACACCAAAAGTAAAAACAACCCCTAAAACACACACAAACCCCCACAAACCCTTTCAGAAAAGTACTGTGCACGACGGCATCGCACCGCGCCCATAAACTCTTTCAAAATTTATATTACCCAAAGTCCTTGGATGATACTAAAAAAGGACCCCTTGCCAACACACGCGAACATCTTGTGACAGTCAAATCCGTCTGCCTCCCCCAAAGGTAGGTCACTGTGTCCGGGGGGAACAGATGGCAAAATCCCAAACCGCCCAACAGGGAAATGGATGTGAAGAAAAACAACAATACCACATGATGCTTTTCCCCTTTTTCCTCGATATAAAAAAAAAAATAAAAAAAAAAAGATAATAAAACAAACCCCCATTTTAAAGCACACACTTTCATCACAAAACAGTACACGCACATCACTCCAGACACATGCACCCTACATTATTTTGTCAAAAACTAAGTAGCTAGAAAGCACATGACTAGGGGTTTTTGGGGTTGGAGGGGAGTGCTGTGTCCCCTAACCACGGGACTTCTGAAAATTGGGGGGTTCCTGGGCTGGAGGGGGAAAGTGTGTGTCATGGAAAGGTTTGTGTTGCGTTGGTCACAAGGGGGGGGGGGGTGTCGTCTTTTTGTTTTAGGCGCATTTTTTGGGATTTCCCCCACCTTTCGCGCCTGGCGTAGCTGACTGTGTTTTAGGGGTGGTTAGTCTGGTTAGTCTGGTATCTGGGGCTTCATGACTGGCGGCATGGTTTTGGTTTCCGGGGAAACGAATGTTGAGGGCAAGCGTTGAGTGTGGGTGGTGTGTGTGTGTGTGTGTGTGTGTGTGTGTGGTGTGTGTGTGTTGTGTGGTGGGTTTTGGGGGTGTGTGGTGTTTGTGTGGTGGACTGGGTTGGTCTTTGTGTGTGTGTGTGTGTGTGTTTTTGTGTTGTGTGTGTGTGTGTGTGTGTGTTTTGGGGTGTGTGTGTGTGTGTGTGTGTGTGTCTGTGTGAATGTTGTGTTTGTCTGTGTCTTTGGGTTTTTGTCTTCAATTTAACGTATTTTTCACTCTAAGTGATATTAGAAAATTATTAGACGAAATTGTCTGTGTCTGTGTCTGTGTGAGTGTGTCTGTGTCTGTGTGCGACAGAGAACAATTTTGAACAATTTTTATTTTTAAGATGGTAATAGAGAGAGACAGACAGACAAACAGACAGAGACAGACAGACAAGCAAAGAGAGACACACAGAGAGGCAGAGAGAACTTCACCCCTAGAACTTAAATACTTTACTGAGATTCCTTTACACAAGGTGCCCATTAACAAAATTAAGCGAAAAGAACATAACTAAATCGTAAAGCTAACAGACAAATCAACGAGAGTAATGACAACAATAATTAACTGAGAAAGGGAGAGACAGAGAAAAGGAGAGCAAGACAGACAGACAGACAGAGACAGACAAAGAGGGCAGTCAGAGATAACAGAGAGAGACAGAGACGCAGACAGACAGAGAGAGACAGAAACGCAGACAGATAGAAATAGACGAGAGACAGAGACAGACAGTTTCAGACAGAGACCCGACAGACAGAGACAGAAAACACAGAGACAGAGAGAAACGAGAGGACATAGAGAGACAGGTTTAATTTAAATTTTTTTTTTATTTTTATTTTATTCTTTATATCGAGGATAACGGAATAAGCACTTATGTATTTTTTACATCCAGTCCCTGTGTGTATGCGGTTTGTCAATTCTGCATCTGTTCCCACAGGCACACAATGGCCTACCCCTTACGACAAGCGGAACAGGATTTAACGTGTGCGCAAGATGTTCTGCGTGCGTTCGCACACGGGGCCCTCGTTTTATAGTCTCATCCGAAGGTGAGACGGACAGAGACAAAGACATTTTTTATTTCTCAACTAAAACTCCCAAAGGGTTTTCCTAAGGTGAGATTTTTTTTTTTTCTTCCGTGACCGTTTCTGGGTTTTTTTTTGGGGAGGGGTCTCACCATTTAAAAC
>CM054148.1:63980466-63982966 GCA_028751875.1 Rapana venosa | reverse complement strand
TGACGGCAGCACGGTGTGTGCGTCTGAGTTTGAAAGCGTTTTTTGTGTGTTTTTCTTCCGTTCTGCAAGATAAGTTTTACATCTACGTGTTTGTGGTGTCACTGTGCTTGGACTGGTTAGAATGGTTTTCTGTGATATTGTTTGAATTTTGAATTACTTTAATATATAATTTTTCATTTTCGGATACATTTTTCAAAATTATATTGTCTTCATGACTTGTGTTCAACTGACTGTGCTGGTCCTGGTGACCCATTTCAGTGTATCCCTGCTGCCGCACCAACAATTGCACGTGAAACACGAATTCAAACCTTCTCCATCTCAACCACCCAGATTTCTTTCTTTCACTGAAATGACAACAACAGCTGCAGACATAAGAGCTTTGCTCCCACATGGGTTTTACCCCATATCAAACAGACTAAAACACCATATTTTAACCTTAGGAATTCACCGCCGCAAAACGAGACGAGGTACACGTGCCGGCAAACATCATCGCCTACGGTCCCATGGTTCCGTCTCTGCCCTCACTTCTGACGTCACTGCCGCCCATACCACTGTAAACCACGACAACCCGCTCGTTCCCTCTGTGCCTTGCTTTAAAAAAAAAAACCCTTTTAAATTTTGTTAAAAAATTTTTTCCTTTTTTTTAAAAAAAAACCGTTTAAAAAAGGTATTTTTTTAATTTTGGGTTTTTTTCCCCCCCTTTTTTTCCCCCTTTTTCCCCCCCCCCCCCCCTTTTTTTCCTTTTTTCCTTTTTTTCCCCCCCCCGGGGGGGGGCCCCCCCTTTTTTTTAAAAAAAAAAAATTTTTTTTTTTTCCGTTTTTAAAGGGGGAAAATAAAAAACCCCTTCCCAAAAAATTTTTTTTTTTTTTGGGGGGAAAAAGGGGGGGTTTTTTTTTAAAAAAATTTTTTTTTTTTTGGGGGGGGTTTTTTTTTTTTTTTAAAAAATTTTTCCTTTTTTTTCCCTTTTTTCCCCCTTTTTTTTTTTTTTTTTTTTTTTAAAAAAAAATTTTTTTTTTTTTTAACAAAAAAAAAAATTTTTGGGTTTTTTTTTTTTAAAAATTCGGGTTTTTTTTTTTTCCCCCCCCCAAAAAAAAAACCCCCCCCCTTTTTAAAAAAAACCCCTTTTTTTTTTTAAAATGCCCCCTTTCCCTTTTTTTCCCCCCCCCTTTTCCCCTTTTCCCCAAAAAACCCTTAAAAAAAAACCCCCCCCCCCGGAAGGAGGGTCCCCGGGGGGAAACCACCCGGGGGGGGGGTTTTTTTCCCCCCCCCGGGGGCCCCCCCGGGAAACCAAAAAACCCCCCCAAAAAAAAATTTTTAAAAAAACCTTTTTTTTTTTAAAAAAAACCTTTTTTTAATTCGGGGTTTTTTTTTTCCCCCCCTTTTAAACCTTTTTTTAAAAACCCCCCTTTTAAAAAAATTTCTTTTTTTAATTTTTTTCCCCCCTTTCCAAAAAACCCCCCCCCTTTTTTTTTTTTTTCCCCCCCTTTTTCCCCCTTTCCCCCCAAAATTTTTGGTTTTTTTTTTAAAAAAAAAAGGGGGAAATTTTAAAAAAATTTTTAAAAAATTTTTAACCCCCCCCCCCCTTTTTTTTTTGGGGGGTAAAAAAAAAAAAAAATTTCCCCCAAAAAAAAACCCCCCCCCCCGGGGGGTTTTTTTCCCCTTTTTTTTTTTTTTTTTTTCCCCCCCCCCTTTTTTTTTAAAAAAATTTTTTAAAAACCCCCCCCCCTTTTTTTTCGCCCCAAACCCCCCCCCCCTTTTTTTCGGTTTTTTCCCCCAACCAAGAAAAAACCCCTAGTTCCCCAAAACCCTTTAAAATTTTTTTAAAATTTTTTTTAAAAACCCCCCTTTTTTGAAAAATTTTTTTTTTTTTCCCCCCCCCGGGGGTTAAAAAAACCCCCCCCAAAAATTTTTGGGGCCTTTAAATTTTAAAAAAGGTTTTTAATTTTAAAAAATTTTTTTTTTTTCCCCCCTTTTTTTTCCCCAAAAAAATTTTTCCCCCCCCCTTTTAAAATTTTAATTTTTTAAAAAAAGGGGGCCCCAAAATCGGTTTCTTTTTTTTTTCCCCCAAAACGGGGGTTTAAAAACCCCCCCTTAAGGGTTTTAAAAAGGTTTTTGGGGAAACCCCCCCCTTTTTTTTCCCCCCCAAAAAAAAAAAAAGGGGGGGCCCAAAAAAAAAAAGGCCCCAAAAAACCCCCAAAAAAAATTTTTTTTAAAAAAAAACTTTTTTTAAAAAAAAAAGGGCCCCCCCCTTTTTTTTCCCGTTTGGTTTTCTTTTACCCCCCCCCCCCCCCCCTTTTTTCCCCCCCTTTTGAATTTTTTTTTTTTTCCCCTTTTTTTTTCCCCCCCCGGGGTTTTTTTTTTTTGGGGGGTTTGCCCCTTTTTTTTTCCCTTTTTCCCCGGTGGGAAAAAAAATTTCCCTTTTAAAAAAAAAAAACCCCCCCCCCTTTTTTGTTTTTTTTTTTTTTACCCCCCCCCCCCGGGGAATTTTTTTAAAAATTTT
>CM054148.1:63960466-63975466 GCA_028751875.1 Rapana venosa | reverse complement strand
TTTCCCCCTTTTTCCCCCCCCCCCTCCCCTTTTTTTCCCCCCCCCCCTTTTTTCCCCCCCCCTTTTTTTTTAAAAAATTTTTTTTTAAAATTTTTTTTAAAAACCCCCCCCCCCCAAACCCCCCCCCTTTTCCCCCCAAAAAAATTTTCCCCGGGGGGTTTTTTCCCACCCCCCCCCCAAAAATTTTTTCCCCAAAAAACCCCCAAAAAGGGAAAAAAAAAAAAAAAAAAAAAAAAGGGGCCCTTTCCCTTTTCCCCCCCGGGGGGGGCCCCGCCCCCCCGGGGAAAAAAAAAAAAAAAAAAAAACCCCCCCCGGGGGGGGTTTTTTGGGGATTTTTTTTTTAAAAAAAACCCCCCCCCGGGGGGGGGGTTGGGGGGGGGTTTGGTTTTTTTTTTTTTTTTTCCTTTTTTTTAAAATTTAAATTTTTTTTCCAAATTTTTTTTTTTTTTTTTTTTTTTTTTTTTTTTTTAAATTTTAAGGGGGGGGGGGTTTAATTTCCGGGCCCCAAAAAAAAGGGGGGGGCCCTGGGGTTTTAATTTTGGAATTTTAAACCCCCCCCCTTTTTTTTGGAATTTTTAAAAAAAAAACCCCCCCCCCCCTTTCCCCCCGGGGGGGTTTTTTTTTTTTTCCCTTTTTTTTCCCCTTTTTTTTTTTTTTTTTTTCCCCCCCCTTTTTTCCCCCCCCCCCCCTTTTTTTTTTTTTTCCCCCCCCCCCCTTTTTTCCCCCCCCCCCTTTTCCCCCTCCTCCTTCCCCCCCCCCCCCTTTTCCCCGGTCTGTCTGTTTTTTTTCTCTTTCTCTCTTCTCCCCCCCCCCCTTTTTTCTCTCTTTTTTCTCTCTCTCTTTTTTTTTTTTTTTTTTTTTTTTCCCCCCTTTTTTTTTTTCCCCCCCCCTTTTTTTTTTGTCTTCTCTTTTTTTTTTTTTCCTTTTAAAAAAAATTTTTTAATTTTCGGATTTAAAAAAATTTTTTGGGAATTTTTAAAAAACCGGGGTTTTTTGGGAAAAAAAAACCCCCCAAAAAACCCCTTTTAAAAACCCCCCCCGGGGGGTTTTTAAAAATTTTTCTTTAAAATTTGATAAAGATATAATATTTTTTTTGGGGGGAAAAATATTTTTTAAAAAAAACCCAAAAACCGAAAAAAAAAAAATTGGGGGGTTTTTTTTTTGGGGGAAGGGGGTTTTTTTTAAGGGGTTTTGGTTTTTTTTTTTTTAAAAAAAAAAAAAAAGGGAAAAATTCCTTTAAAAAAAAAAAAAAATTTTTTTTCCCAAAAAAAAAAAAAATTTTTAAAATTTTAAAAAAAAAAATTTTTGGGGGGGGGGGGGAAAGAAAAAAAAAAATTTTTTTTTGGGTTTTTTAAAACCCCAAAAAAACCCACAAGGTAAGGGATTTCAACGCAAAATGCGCCTAACCCTTTAGCCAAAAAGAAATGAGGAAAGGGGGAAAAAGTGAAGGTGACAGTGCACACTAGAGGGTTTATTTAAAAAACAGACAGGGGTGCTGCAAAAAAGTAATTTTATGTTTGGGTTTTTTATACTTCAAATTTTGAAGATAGTGCCTAAAAAGCTAAGCACTTTTGGCGTTTTTCACTAGTCCCGGGGGGGCGTGCAGTTTCGAAAAATTTGTCATTTGTTTCCCCGTGCAAAAAAATCCTTTCTCTTCCAAAATGGGAAAAAAGGTTTTTTAAAAGTGGCACAAGGGGGGGGTGTTTGTGTTGTTTGTGTGTGTGTTTTGTGTGTGTTGGGGGTGTTGGGGGTTTTTGTGTGTGTGTGTGTGTGTGTGTTGAGAGGAGAGAGGGGAGAGGGGAGAGAAAAGGGGCATGTGCGTTTTTATAGGCCCAAAAAAGGGTTTTTTGGGGAAGAGGAGGGGGAAACATTTGTTGGTTTTGTTGAAAAGGAAACCCAAAAGGGGAAATTTATAATTTGGAAAGGGGGGGCGGTGATTTTTGGGTGGTTACTTCAAATCGATTTAAAAAGGGTACCTTCAAAAGAGCGAAATGTTTGATATAGTTTATGTTGGGGTAATTTTAATTTATTTACTTGGTTCTTTTGTCGTTGGGAGAATGGGGTAGGATAGGTATGGTAGGTAAATGGGGATAGAAAAAAAATTGACACAAAAGAGCAGGATTTTTGAAGGGGGGGGTTTTTTTGGGGCTAATAGATATTCAGTTCAAGGGAATTTAGCTTGGGTTCTTTTGGAAACAGACGCGATTTTGCAAAAAACGCCCCGATTTGAGTGGGGAAATTTTTAAATAAACAGTTTGGGGGATGCAAGAAAAAAGCAAGAAATAAAAGTACCCTTTTGGCTTGTATCTTTGTTTAGGTTTTTTAATTTTGGTTTCTTGAAAACAACCACAAGGCCCATTTGAAAACCCAAAAGGTTTGACCCCCAAAAAACCCCTTGCCCGGGTTCCAGAAATGGGAAAAAAATTTATTAAAAATCCCCAAACAGTGGGAAACAACAGACACAACCATGGCTTGTTGATAGGACGGAAAAGATTTGTGTTTTAGAGAAAATTTTTCCCAAAAAAAATTTTGTTTAAAAGTTGTATCTTGTGTCTATGTGCCCTTGTGTCCCCAGCTTGATGAAAAAGGCAGACAAGCCAACTGACGGGGCAGCCCTTTTTCCCCGTTTTTCTAATGTTTAAATTTCAAACCCCAACCTTTACAATAACCCTTTTTTTCTTAAACCCGGCCCCCTTTTGGACACAAGAGGCAGGTGGATTCATGATACAAGGGGTGACCCCAGAAAAAAACCCCTTTTGGGGGGGTTTTTTGCGTTTTTAGGTGTGGGGGGGTATGGGGGTGTTTTTTTGGGGGGAAGATGTTAGAAGGGGAAGGTGGATAGAGAGCTGTTTTTGGGAAAAGGGTTAAGAGAAGTTTTTGGTAAGTGTCTGTGAGTGTGAGAGCAAAAAATAAGGAAGGGGGGAATTTTTTTGGTTTTGGTTGTTTTATTGTAAAAGAAAAGGGGGAATTTTAGTGAAGTAGATAATACTTATTTAAATAAAAAATTGTTGGGGGCAGTGGGAAATGCAGTTGCCAAGATGAATTTTTTTTTTGCGCCCAAGGGATGTAAGTCAGTTTTTCAATTATAAGCCCCCCCACTTTAAAAAGATACCAGAGAACTATAATAGGAAACTGGGTTTGGGGGGGGGGGCGGAAGGGAGAGAGATTTTCTCTCTGTGTTTGTTTTTAGGGCTGGGTTCGCGGCGCGCGCACGTGTTTGTGTATGTAATAAATTTGTAGTAAAAAGGGTAGGGGGGTGGGGTTTTTAACTTGACATAATGTGTGGTGGTGTGGTGGTTTTGTGTGTGTTGTGTGTGTTTTGTGGTGGGTTTTTGTGTGTGTGTTGTGTGTGTGTGTTTTGGGGGTGTGAGAGGAGAGAGAGTGTGTGTGCGTGTGTGGGTGTGTTGTGTGTGTGTGGTTTTGCTTGAGAAAGAGGGGGGAGAGGGGTTTGTAAACCACTTTCATACAAGCTAGATGTAAAATAGACGGAAGAAAGCTTATATAAAAGTTTACCAACTATTCCTTCATTTCTTTTTTTGCCATTTTGGTTTGATCAGATGAATTGTTGGTTGAAAAGGAAAAAAAAAAGAATTTTGGGGAAACATAAAAAAAAATAAAAAGACCAAAAAAAGCAAAGGGAAAGAAGTAGGTCAAAATAAAAAGGAAAAACCCCCAAGGAAAAGTGCAGTAAAAAACACAGAAAAAAAAAAAGATGGGAAAAAAGAAAACGAAAAAAGACAGAAAAAATTTTTAAATAAAGGGGAAAAAAAGTGGTAGAAAAACACCAGGAAAAACCAGCAAAAACAAAAACAAACAAAAAACAGAAAGAGGGAAAATGAAAAAATGGTGAAAACTGCCAAAATCGGCAGCAACAAAAACAATTTTTTAAAAAAAAGAGACTGAAAAAAAAAAAGTGGGGGAAAAGAATAAAAAAGGCCGGGGGGGGGGGGGGGGGGGGGGGGGGGGGGGGGGGAAGGGGCAAAAAAAACAAAACAAAAAAAAGGGATAGAGAAAAAAAACGGACGAAGTTTCCCCTTTTCTCCCCCATCTCCCCTCTCTCCCCTCTCTCTCTTCTTCCCCTCTCTCTTCCCCTTTTCTCTCTTCTCTCTCTCCCCTCTTTTCTCTCTCTTCTCTCCCTATCTCTCTCTTTTCTTCTCTCTCTTCCCCATCTCCCCCCCTCTCTCTTCTCCCCTCTCCCTCCCCCCCCCCCTCCCTCTCCCCCCTCTCTCTCTTCTCTTCCCCTTAAGTGTTCTCTGTCGACAAGTTTGTCTTTTTTTCCGTCTGTTTATTTTTTTGTATGTTTTGCCCTTTCTCTCCCCAAATTTTCTGTCTCTCCTCTTTTGTTTTCATGTTCGTCTGTCTGTCGAGTGTCTGTTCTTTCTCTCTTTCTCTCGTCTTTTTTTTTTTTCTTTGTGGGGTTCTTCAGGTTTTTAAAAGTCTATTCACATTTTGTGATTTTAGACGGAGATTCTATCTTTGTTTTGGTTTCTGTTTCTGTCTCTGTCTGTCTCTCTCTTCTCTTTGTCTCTCTTTTCTCTCTCTTCTCTTTTCTTTTCTCTCTCTCTCTCTCCTCTCTCTCTCTTCTCTCTCTCTCTCTCTCCTCTCCCTCCCTCTTCTCTCTCTCTGGGGCTCATGGGCTATGTCAGAAAATTTTGAATTTGGGACGGCCCCCGGGGAAAAATTTCTCCTCCCTACCCAAACTCGCCAAATAATGGGGGGTTGTTGTTGTTTTTTACATCAACAGCCTTTTTACGTTTCAAACATCATACCGGGGCGGCCCTGAAAAAATAAATGCTGAGGGAAAAAAAAAATCTTCCTATTTAAAAAACTAAGCAGACATTTTATGATTATCAAGTAAAAAGGACTCAGTTTTATCTGAGCCTGAATTATTGTGAAAGGAAAAGTATTTAGGGTACTGCTTGGTAAATTTTTTGTAAATAATTTCCCTTTGGGTTTTTTTTCAACAAAAATTAATTTTGGAAACAGAAAAAGTTTAAAAGGGGTTCAGCTCTTCTGAAAACAAAAAGAGGGAAAGTTTAGATTAAACACTATCAAAAAATTTTATTTATTAGGATCCAGAATCGGTTCCCCTTTCAAAAAAGTAGAAGCGCATTTTTCATCCGACTTTAGAAGAGAAGCCAAATACAAACACGAGAAAATTTATCATGGTTTCAGTTTAGGAAAATTTAGCACTGGGATGACTAGGTATTTGCCGGTTTTTCCCAAACACCATTCCATTCAAAAATCGCGATGAAAATTCCCAAATTTTAAATTTTTTAAAAAACCCTTTCCATAAAAAGAATAGACCTAATGGGGGAGGGGGGGGGACTGCCCCGGGGGTTAGGTGATGCGCTCGTGATCTGCTTTACCCCGGGCAATTCCCTTAAGAGGATTTTTTTCCCCTTTGGGGGTTAACGCAGTGCCCACTCCATCCCCCCAAAAAAACCTTTTTTCCATTATCCTTTAAAAAAGAATGAAAGATAAGAAAAAAGTTTAATGTTTCATTTGGGTTTTCTCCGCCCCCCCTTTGGGGGGCGGGTTTGCTGGCATTGTCTTTTAGGCGGGGTCTGGGGGTCCGCAGAGGCAGATTGTAAAAATTTAAAAATTAAATAATAAAAGATAGAATTTTAAGAGCGCAAAAATCTTGCAATTTCAAATCAGAGGTGACCGTTTTCCGGGCACTTTACCTAGCGCCTTTGAGGACCAAAAACCTGCTGAAATTTCTCATCCCCCGTTTTATCAAGTGACCCCCTTTCCTCTCCTCACCTTCCCCACCCCCACCCCCCTATCCCCCTAGTTTGGACCGTGGGGGGGCCCAATGAAAAAGGGTTTTCAACCAGCTTCCCCCTAATCTTCAAAAAATTTACCCCCACCCCACCCCAAACACACACACCTTTTAAAAAGAGGTAGGTTTGGGTTCTCATTTTTAAATAAAAAAACATTTAAATTTTTGATGTTTCCAATTTTTTCCCCGCAAAAACAAAACAAGGTTTCCAACAAATTTTTTTGGGGTTTCATTCAACACCCAAATAATTTAAAAAAAACACTTTTACACAAACCCTTTTCTATTTTTTAACCTGGAATCGTGGCATAATTTTAGAAAGAAAGGCATCATTCACTCACAAGGGACATTTTTTTAGCAAAAAAAGAAAAAAAATTTACCAAAGCGCAAAGGGCCAATTTGGAAACCTTCCCCCCTTTATTTTTTTGGCAATGTCATTATAAAAACGTCTGCTTTGCACTCAAAAAGCTTAAATGATTTTTGACAAAATTCTTGTCTTTTTTTTTCTTTTATTTTATTTATATTCTCCCCCTTCACACTTGCACTTCACAAACCGAGGGCTACCCCCTTTATTCCCCAAATGAACTGAAAAGTAGTAACATTTGGGCTTTTAAATTTGATAAACAACCAAAACAGAAAAGGGCCCGCAAAAAAAATGAACGGTTCCTCACAGGGGAAACTAAACAAAATTGATATTTTTCCCTTCTGTGTAGGCTCCCCGTTGGGTTTTGGGGGGACTCGGGTTGTCGTTTTAGTGATATTGGAATGGGTACACAAATTTTCCCCTTTCTTTAGCTTAATGCCGCGCTGATTTTACTGTTCCAGTATAGGGAAAAAATGAATGTTAAACTGGGTACACATCTTTTTCCCCAGGTGGAAAAAAACCTCTTACAGAAAACAAGCAAAATGGGTGGCCCTTTCAAAAAAAGAACCTGGCTTAAACCCCGCTAAGTGAAAAATTTCCTTTTTCTGTGGTTTTTCCTTTTTCTATTGACAAAATAGAGCCCAGGTAAAACCCCCTTTCACGCCAGCAAAGGGTAAAGAAAATCAGGGCCCCAAATCTTTTTTCGGCCCTGGGTGGGTTTTGTGTTTTATCTTGTGAGCGGTTTTTGAACCCTCTAGCAGTCCTGGGGGGACAACCCCCTTTTTGAAGGAGTTTGGGGGGGTGGGGGGGTCGGGCAAAGAGCAAGGAAAGGCTGATCCCTGAACAGCAAGATTCTTTCACTTTTTGAAAAAGGGCAACTTTCAGAGGTATTTCAGAACTGGGACTCCCCTTCTGTCAGCGGGCCCTTTAAACTGTTACAGTTCACATCACATAATCCGAGGCAAGGGTTTAAAAAGTTGCCTAAAAAAATTTGGGCAGTTTTCCCTTTAAATTTTTTCACAATTTTCTTTCAAAACTTGGGGTTTCAACACCGCCCTCCCCCAAAACCCCCCCTTTTGATGACAAAATAGACCCTGTTCTTGGGGTGCCTTCCCTTTTTCCCAAAACAGCAATGTACTCAAACCCAAACTCCCCTTCTATGCCAAACTTTTCCACGGTGAAAGTTCAAAATAAAAATCCCAAAAGTTTCAGACAAGAATTACGAAAGAATTTTTTTTTTTAAGGATTAAAATATTGTCATGGGGAAAAAAGAAAAACAGCGTTTTAAAGCTTCATAAAAACTTTTTAGTAAAGGGCAAACTGGGAAATTTTTAAAATGGGTTTAATTTTTTTTTTACCAGACTTTTGGGCTTGGGAAAATTTTCCTTTGTCCTCTGTGGGTTCTGTGTTTTGTCATTTCCCCAGTTTGCCGAGGTGGAGCCACTTTTGTAGATCCAAAAGTCTTCAACCCCTCTTATTTTTTTTAAAACAAACGTTTTTCATTATAATACAGCACCCCACACAAAGGAAAAAATTTTAAAGGCATGGGACATTCAAACCAAACCCGCAACTATGGATAGATGTAAACAAACTCTTTTTAATGTTTAAAATTGCAATTTTTTCAAACCCTCTTTGTTACACTCCAACCGTTCAAATCTTTTTTACACTCCAAAACCCGGTCAACCATCTTTGTAACTCCAAAATGGGGCAAAACCCCTCTTTGGGTTGACTCCAACCTGGTCAACCACTCTTTGTGCTTTCCCAAAATGGTCAAAAATCTTTGTAGACTCCAATGGTAACCCCTCTTTGGGTTTTCGACTCCCAACTGGGGAAAACCCCTTTTTGTAGGGCTCCAAAACCCGGTCAACCCCCCTTTGGGGACTCCCCCAACCCGGGAACCCTCTTTGTTTTCGGGCCCCCCAATCGGGTTTAACCCCTCTTTGTAAACTCCCCCGTTTGACCCTTTTCCCAAAATGAGCGCAAAAATGGTGCCTTTGTGTTTTTCAAATTTTTATCAATGATTTAATTTTCAGGGCTTTTTTGATTTTAAAATTTGTGTTTATTAAATTGTCCCCAAAACCCCTTTTTGTATAAACAAAACAGCACAAGCCAAAAAAACTTCACTTTTTACTCCTTTCTTTCAAAATTTTAAAGAAGAAGTCAAAAAGTGAAAAGCAAAGCCAAAATTTAAAACATGATTAAAATAGGGAAAAAAAATTGATGATGTTTTACACACTTCAAGCATTTATACAACCACAGAAAAAAAAGTAATTTGATTAGAAATTTTTATAAAAAAAAATTTTCCTGCAATGTATATGATATGTCAACCAATTATTACAATCAGTTTTTAAAGGAAACCCAAAAATGTAGAACTTTTAAATCAACTTTTTTATGGGGTGATACTTTTAAGCTTTTTCAAAAGAATGGAAAAATTAGTTTGATTGCAAAAGGGTTTCACTAATACCCAATTCATTTACAAGTCCCTTCATTTATCTTCGGTGGGCAAATATTTTCATTCTAAATCACCTTAAACCCGTGTAACTGGGCCCAAAAAATTAAAATCCCCAACCCAAAGGGGGATGGCGCCCCCTTTCTAAACGCCCGGCCCGCTGTGAGGAAGGCAGCAGGGGACCGGGGAAGGTTTATGTCAGCAATTTTCCCCAAGCCTCACTCTCCTCAAAAATGTCCCCAAATGAAAAAGTTTTTAAGGGAAAAAAAAACAAACTATACCGCTGCTTTCAACTTTTCGCAAAACATTTTTTTTTTCCCTTATTTTAAGAATGTAACGAAAATTCCCCTTTTTGGCACAAATTTGTATTTCAAGTTTCCCTAATAGAAGCACAGAATAACTTTTTTTTAAAAAAAACTCCAGCAAATTTCAGTGGGAAACCCCACAGGGAAATTCGTTTAAAAAAAAAAAAACACGATACCCGTAAAAAAAAGTTTGGGCAAAAAATTTTAAAAAATCGAATTTTAGCATTTTTGGGCCCAAAAGCAACATTCCAGCTTTTATCCTTACTACGTGCTGGGTTCGTCAGAATGGTTGGGGAGAGGGGGGACTGGTTGGTTGTCTGGCACTTCGTTTTAAAAAGGGCTGTTAAAATTTTTTTCTTTCATAAACCCCAAACCCCCCATTTTGCATTTTCTTTGTAATGGTCTTTTTTCTTTTCTGGATTTAGTTAGTACTTATTTACATTTGGTTTTTTACTTCCAAAATTTTCTTGGGCCACACACCACACACCCACACACACCCACATATATATTTTTATATAAAATTTTTATATTTTATATATATTTATATAAAATATATATTTTATATATATAAAATTCTTTCACATACGTTCCGTCTTTTTACTTATTTTTTTGTACAGGAATTGTTTTCCTGGGTTTAGGTTTTTTTGCTTTTTGGGTTTTTTTTTTTTTATTTTAGGCAGTCATTTTACATTTTCCCCCACCCCACACATATCATTCTTTCCAAACATCCCTTCACATCATTCAAATTTTCGTTTTTTATTTACTTTTTTTACATAGTTACTTTTTTTTTAATGATACATTCATTCCCTTTTTTTTTTGTTTCTCGGGTTCCTTTTCAATGATCAAAGAAAGTATATAAAATATTTTTAAAAAAATACAGGGCTAATTTTTAAAATTTTACATGCTGACATCTTTTTTATATAGTTACCGTCAAGGGAACTAAAAAATTTTCACATGTGCTTCTTTTTTAAATAAAAAAGCATTTGTACTAAAGTGTAGATTTGGTCTTTTTTAAACTTTTTCTAATACCTTTTTTTAAACAAAATAATTTTGGGTTATTTCCCGGGTTGTTTCAGTAAGGGTTTCCTTTTGGGTTATAGCCCAAAACCCTAATTTTCAGTGACTGACAGATTTATTTTTACCAGTTTTCAGGGCAAAAGAAATGTTGCATTATACGTCCAAAAAGTCTTACATACGAACATTATAAAAGAAATGTCAATGAAAATGACTTTGTTTGAGCAGTAGTACAAAACCCCAGAAACAGGTATCCCCCTTTTAGGGAGCCCAAAAAATTAGGGGATTCAGATTGTGCAGTAAATTTTCCCTTGCAGCTTCTTAGTCATACTTTGTTTGTAAACCCAAACTTGGCATAAGTAAATATGTTTGGTTTAAAGTTTAAGGGCAAGTTTTCTGTGCCAGAAAAAACTGGGATGAGGTGCAAAAATTTGGTGCATTTTTTCATTAGCTGATTGGGTTAATTTGCTTTGGCGTGGTGGGCAGGGTTTGCCCGGCTTCTATAGCTTATTCTGTTCTCTAAAAAGGGGCTATCATTCCCTCGGTAATTTTTATCAAAACTTTTTTGGTCTAGGAATTTCGTTTATGAGTTCAAAGGAAATTTAAATAGTTTTTATTGCCTTTTTTTGGGTTTAATATTCATTCACTTCATTTAATGAAAGAACACGTTTTTTTCTGTGGGGTTACTTAAAATTTTTTTAGTTGAAAAAACCCCCTTTTTTTTCCATTTTTAAAGTTGTTTTTTCTATGTTTGTATTTGAAAAGGGTTTTAATTTAAATTTTAAAAAAAATGCTGCTGTCAAAAATGTTTGTCATTTCGTTTTTTTCCAAATTGCTTTAAAAAAAGAAAAAAGTAATTAGATTGGGAATGTTCAAAAAATGAGGGAAAAAGGGGGTTTTTTTTAAAAAAAAGAAAAATGGGAAACAACACAAGAAAAAACAGCACAAAGGGGATTTCTAACAGTGTGCTTTCACACCAATAAAGGTTTCCAGTTTTATACCAGCCTTATGCATTTTAGGGGCCTCTTTCCCCAAACCCTTTAAAAACTACTTAGAATTGTTTTCAAAATTTTTGACCATTTTTTGAAGACAACAAATTTAAAAATTTTTAGCAACCCAAAAAAGCAATTTAAAAAAACAAAAATTTTTGATTACTTTAATTTTTGCATCTGGGGGGAAAAAACGTAGTTTTTTTTTTATTCCAAAAAAAAAAAGGGGCATTGATCCTTAAGGTCCCATGATTTTTATTTCCGATGATTCAACAAAATTCTTGTTAAGGGGTGAATAAAATATTTATGGTCCCATTAGCAAAAACAGATTTTTTTGGTGGGAAAATTTAAATTGTGTTTTTGGAAAGGGAAAAATTTTATTTAAATTGGTTTTATTGAATAAGCAAAACACTTGCTTTTATTCATCCCGCCATCTATGAAAAAAAAAAATAACAACCCTGATGATGGGCAACCTTTAAATTTTAACAATGGGTGATTACAAAATTTTTCACAGCTATTTATACCCAACCCCTCCCAATATGTAGAATTTTGCTTAAAAACCACAGTTATTTTAGACCCCTCACTCGCCCCCGCCCCTATTTTTTGCTTGTTTTCACTTTTGAAACGTAACACGGTGAACACGACACAAAAAATTCATCATATTCCCTCTTTATCTTCATTTAAAAAATTTTCTTTATCATTAAAAAACAAAAAACAATTTAAAAAGTAATTTTAAAAGCCTTCCGGGGCCCCCCATCTATCAAAGGAAAAATTTCACCCCCAAAAAGCTCCGAGGTTCTGATTGAATTAATTTTGACATTTAAAAACAATGATAATAATTTAAAAATAATAAATTTAAAAAATAATAATAACAACAACTTTTATCAACCCTCATGATATTTAGGAGGGGAGGAGGATAAAAATGGCCTTTCTTGGGGAAATTTTCCCCCCTTTTTTAAAAGGTTGCCAAAGCGCTTCCCACTGTAATAAAACCGGGAAAATTTGCCCCTTTTGGGCACGTTTTTACACAAAGTGAAAATCCCCATCATTTTTCCCATTCTTTACTTGTCGCCGGGGTTTTTTTCAAAATTTTGTCAGATAATTGTTGGGGGGGGGGGGGGGGGGGGGGGTTACGGGTGTTGGAACTGTGGTCATTTTGCTGTTGAATAAAGAAAATCAATAAAATGTGATGATGTGATGTGGAGTTTTACAAGTTATACCCCAAATCCCTCTAAGATTCAATATTTAAGATTTAATTCCTTTCACCCCTTTTGGGGTATGGAGGATTATACACAAATTGAACAGGAGTATAAACCTAACAGCAATACACCCAAAAATAATATCAATACTAACAGGAACTGAAAAGCAAGAGTTTATCGCAAAATGATAAGCAAACAGTATTTAAGACTCAGTTATATTTTTTCAAGTATACACATTTCTTTAAAAGATGTAATCTACACTTGTGAAAGACAGTCAAAAGTTCTAGAAATACCTGCAAATCTTATGAATTTTGAGAGCGACAGGAGAACTTTTCGAGCTTTGCATTTCATTAGCCTACAAAAATTATAACTGGACATGGGTTGAAGAAAATGTCGGGAAATAAAATCTTGTCGTATATGTTTGAAGTGGGGACATTCCATGATAAAATGAAATTCATCCTCTAAAACAGACATATTGCAATTTGAACATATTCTTTCTTCCCTTTGTACATTATGGAAACGTCCAACCTCAATGGGAAGATTGTGACAGCTACAACAAAACGTCATAAGAACGTAAACATATACATCTGGTAGACAAGTTATATATTTTTCCATACCAAAATTGATATTATAGTTTTTTCTAATAAAGGCATCTACAATTACTACACAGCTCAGTTCTCCATTCATTAACAAAATTTTCTATTAAAAAGGCTTTGATATGTGAACTTGTAGAATCAATACTTGAACAAAATCGTCTCTCCCACAAACAGTCAAATCCGCTGTGTACTAAAATATTTTGTATCTATTTAGTCATGATGATTGAATCAAAGATTTGTCATGTAAATCTTTCATCATCTGATAAACATTTGAGGATAGTTTTCAGACTGGATGTCAAGCAGCTGCATCCAGAAACGAACCATTCTAACAGAGACCAAATTAAAGGATATCTGCCCGTTTCTCCATATACTACCAAAGTTGACATTGTACGCTTTAAACGAAAAATATACTTTAAAAATTTTAACTGAAACTTATCAATTATTGTTAAGTTTTCATATCCCCAAATTTCACATCCATACAACAAAACAGGTACAACGATTTTATCGAATAAATCAAGTGTCACATGTAAAGGCAGTTCTTTTTGCCGTGCAGTCCTTATCAAACTAAACATAACTTTAATAGCTTTATCATAAGCATTTTTCTTGCATTTTGCAAAACTAACACTCTTACTGAAGTCAATTCCTAAATATTTTAAACTATTGACAACTTCCAACGCTTTTCCATCATACGTAAACATGTTTCGAGATCTATTGCGGCCGAAAACCATGATTTTTGTCACTGGATTCACAAGTTTGCACTGAGAACAGTAAGCATATAAATTGTGTAAAGCATCTTGTAACCCCTTCTTTGTATTAAAGAATAAAATAGTATCATCAGCATATAGCAAAATTAAAAGCTTGACATAGGTGGTTAACATTGTTCCATTCAATGAAAGTTGAACATTCAACAACAAACAATTTCTATCTGTCAAATATTGTTCCAAATCATTCAGAAACAGAAAACAAAACAGGAGAAAGACTATCACCTTGACGAACACCAGTAAAACAGTGTATACAGGTGAACCCTCTTAATGCAGAAATCTTGACAAGCAGCAGTGTAATTAAACCGTGTGGAAAATGTTATGCCAAGGTTCTTGTAAAAGTTTACAACAGCCATTTCCTAAAGATCCTTATTCGTGATGTTCCACCGAACACCATTTTTAACTCCCTGAGAGAATCAGGCTTTTCCCGTTTAGTATGAGTGAAGATGTAACCGTAGTCACTAAGAACAGGGCTCTTTTAAAGAATCTGGTCAGGGTTTTATCTAATTTTATGTGTGGCTAATGTGGTTTGTCCCACAACGTGGTGCCTATCAGGGGTTGACCTTATGGTTGGCCAGGGTGCTAATACAAGGACAGTATAGCTGATTTTATACCCTGTTTTTATCATAATATTAATGATGATAATAGTAATAATAATAACAACACTAATAATGTATTGTATTTATATAGCGCTGAATCTTGTAAACAAACAAATCAAAGTGCTTGCAATCAAATCATTTACACATATGGCACCATCTACAAAATATTTGGATTAACATGTATCAAATTTATGCTTACGCACACCACTCCCACACGCGCGCGCGCGCACGCGCACACACACACACATACATACTCACAAAGCACGTGGAGATACAGGTGGCTGTTGAAAATTAGGAAAAGACATGAGGTGAAGACAGTAAGTAGGAAATAAGTGCGTTTTGAGGCTAGATTTAAAAGTGTCAAATGTAGGCTTTTGGCGAAGGGATAAAGGAAGGTCATTCCAGGTGGATGAACCAGAAACAGATAAAGAGCGTCGGTTTGTTTGAATCTGGGTGTTCGGTAGCGCAAATTATCTGTATATAGCTGCAGTCTTATTCTGAGATTCAAATTCTACAGATAGCCCTGATATGACCTTTGTGGTCGGCTGGGCTATAAACAAGAAGATTGGATTGGATTGTATTGGTTAGCCATTTCCTCTCCATTAAATGATTATCTTTCCCTTGCTGTGAGATACTAATTCTAAAAACTACGATATTGCTCTTAGTTCATATTTACCTTAATTAAGCTGAAGCTTGGCTGCAGTTCCACTAAGATTATTCAACTGAGTTTGAAGACCGATTGGTGTTTCAGTTAGGAGAGCTGTATCATCAGCTAGTAACAAATTACACAATTCTGTAATCTCAGGGGCATACTTTCCACCATTTATTACATTTTTGGCTAGTTCATTAATGAAGAAGGAAAAGAGGACAGCAATGCAAGCATCACCCTGTTTAACTAATTTCGTACAACTGATGTAATCTGTAATATTAGCACCACATCTA
>CM054148.1:63941557-63959966 GCA_028751875.1 Rapana venosa | reverse complement strand
CACACACACAAAAACACACAAACACCACACACCACACAAAAAAAATTTAAATAATTAACGTGCGCACACACACACACACACACACACACACCACCACACACACACACCACACCACACACACACACACACAACAAATTATCTTCCCGGCGCACCTTTTCCTCTCTCTCTCTCTCTCTCTCTCTCTCTCTCTCCTCTCCCCCAAACCAAACCCCCACACACACACACACAAAAAAACACACACACAACACCACACCCCAAAACATTACGTCCCAAACCCACAACACACAAACACACACACACACAAAACACACACACAACCACAAACAACATACATACACACACACCACACACACACCAACACACACAACACACCACACACACACACACACCACCACACCCCAACCACAACACAACATACTTACACACACACACACACACACACACACACACACACACACACACACCACACACACACCACATACACACAAAACACACACACACACACACACAAACACACACACACACACCACTGACTGCATTGTATCGTATTTGTATTTTTTCTTGTCTTTTGTTCTCCCTTTTCTTGTCCTTTTCTATTGGCTGTGTTTGGTTGGTGTTGTTGTTGTTGTTGTTGTTGTTGTAGTTGTTGTCCTTGTTGCTGTTGCTTTGTTTTTTGTCGACAGATGGCTTGTTGCCAAAATCCAAATACACAATGTGCGTGTACGTACATGTGTGTGTGTTGTGTGTGTGTGTGTGTGTGTGGTGTGTCTGTGTGTGTGTGTGTGTGTGTGTGTTGTGTGTGTACTTGTGTTGTGTGTGTTTGTGTGTGTGTGTACGTACGTGTGTGTGTGTTTATATGTGTGTGTTGTGGGTGTATATGTGTGTTTTATGTGTTGTGTTGTGGCGTGCCTGTGTGTGTGTGGTGTGTTGTGTGTGTTTTGTGTGTATGTATGTTGTGGTGTTTTTGGTGTGTGTGTGTGTGGGGTTGTGTGTGTGTTTAAGGGGAGGGTTGGAGGTGAGCGGTGGGGGGGTTTTTGGGAGTGTTTATCTGGAATTGACACTGTTGTCTTGCTAAGGTAATTAGCGGCCAGTCTCAAATTATTATTGGTAGGTTTGTTGATTTATTAATGTGCGTTTGTGGAAAAAACGGACAGGGTAGGAAAAAAAAGAAAATATAAACAGAAGGGGATACTTAATAAAAATTATAATAATATATGGAATTTATATAGCGCTGAATCTTGTAAAAACAAACAAATCGAAGCGCTTGCACTCAAAATTTATTTACACGCATGCAACTCTCCTTAAACATAAAGAAAAAACATTTTTTCAAATCTATTTCGCGCGCACGCACGTACGCACGGGACGCACACAAACACACTCACGCGCGCCGCGCGCACACACACACACACACACACACACACCACACACACACACACACCACACACACACACACACACACCACAGATTGGCAAACACACTTAGGAGATGAAGGATGCTGTTGAAAATTAAGGACAGATATGGGGGAAAGTCTCAGGTAGAAAATAAGTGTGTTTTGAGGCTGGATTTGAAGGTGTCAAATGAAGGCTTTTGGCGAAGTGAAAGAGGGAGGTCATTCCAGGTGGATGGACCAGAAATAGAGAAAGAGCGATGGCCAACAGTGGTTTGTTTGAATCTGGGTGTTAATATGATGACCAGACATTGTAATGTAATGTATTTATGATACTTGTTTATTTCTTTGCATTATATTGCCTTTTCTCTTTTTTTCTTACGCTTTTCTTTGGGGGGGGGGGGTGGGCGAGGGGGGTTGGGTTTTTTTTTTTGTTCTGTTTTGGTTTGTAGATAGCCCCATGAAAAAAAAAAAAAACATACGATTGCTTATTCAATGCCAAGAAAAAATTGTGTTGCCGGGGGGAACGGATAACTTTTTTTTTACAAACCGCGTACACACGGGCACTAAATGTAAAAAAAAGCAACCCCAAATAAGTGCTCATTCCTTGGGGAAGACAAAAATGGGGCCCCCCCGTGTGCGAACGCAGGGAACTCTTGGGTTAAATCTGTTTTGCTTTTTAGAAAGAATAGGCCATTGTGTGCCTTTGGGGGCAGGTGACAAAAATTTCAAAAACTGCATACACACGAGGACTGGATGTAAAAAAGGGACAGGGTGTGCTTATTCCTTTTCCTGATATAATAGAACAATAAATAAAACCTCGAAATGAAAGTAAAAACAAAAAGAGTAAAAAAAACCCTCTAGCATAAAACTTTGAACACCCTTCTGTAAAGAGCCTTGACACAACAAAGACCCACTCGCCCATCTACACACACGCAACGCATCACCATGACATAGGGGAAGTGCCCGCCCAGGGAAAATCCCCTCCAAACCTGTTGTTTTGTCCCCCCCCCCCCCCCCCCCCCCCCACCACCCCCAAACCCCCACAGGGCCATTCAAGGGTGCACCTCCTCAACTTTTCAATTCAGATTTAAATGTGCAACTATGTAAATTTCGGGGCGTGATAATTGGATAGGAATTTCCCTGAATAAATGGCTTTAAAATAGTATTTATTGTTTTTGACAAGTATTTGTAGGGCGCATGAAGTTGGATTGTGTTACATTGTGTGTTATACTAAAAAAAGGTTTAGGTGTAGTGGTGTCATTTTGTTCGTTTTTGTGGCAAAGTTGTTTTTGTGGTGTTTTTTGTGTGTGTGTTGTTGTAGTTTTTGTTTTTTGTGTTGTGGGGGGTGGAGGGGGGGGGGGGGGGGGGTGCCGTTGTCGGGGTTTTGTGTTGTGTGTTTTGTGTTTATTTCGTGTTGTGTCGCGCGCGCGTTGTTTTGTGTTGTGTTTTTTTCAATGTGTGTGTTGTTTTGTGATGTGCTATTTTGTGTTTATTTCAATGTGTGTGTTTTTGTGTGTGCTTTGGTTAGGGTTGTGTTGTGTTTTGTTGTGTTTATTCGTGTGCGTTGTGGTGGTGTGTTGTGTGGGATGCGCGCAGCGTGTGCGTACTACGGCGTGCGTGTTGTGTGTTTTTGGGGACGTTCAAGAACTCATGGCAAAAAGACTAATGGAGCAAAACTCAGAATAAAAAAGCCCACTTCCCGGAAAAATTGTTTAGGCCAGAAAGTCTATCTATCATCTTCTATCAAATCTATCTTTCTATTTCTTCTTTTATCTATCTATCTATTTCTTCATCTATCTATTTCTGTCTGTCTGTCTGTCGTCTCTATCTATCTGTCTGTCTGTCTGTTTATTCATCTATCTATTACTATCTATCTATCTATCTATCATCTTTCTGTCTGTCTGTCTGTCTATCTATCTGTCTGTTCTGTCGGTTATTCATCTATCATATCTATCTATCTATCTATATCTATAACTATCTATCTATTTATCTATCTATCTATCTGTCTATCTATCTATATCTATATCTATCTATCTATCTATCATTCTATCTAACTGTCTGTCTATCTATCTATCTATCTATCTATCTATCTATCTATCTATCTGTCTGTCTGTCTGTCTGCCTGGCTGTCTTCTGGTCTGTCTGTCTGTCTTATCTATCTATCTGTCTATCCATCTGTCTCTCTGATCTGTCTGTCTTTCTATCTATCTTATATCTATCTGTCTGTCTATCTATCTATCTATCTATCTATCTATTTGTCTATCTATCTATCTATCTATCTCTTCTATCTATCTATCTATCTATCTATTCTATCTATCTATCTATCTATCTATCTGTATGTCTGTCTGTCTGTCTATCTATCTATCTGTCTGTCTGTCTATCTATCTATCTATCTATCTATCTATCTATCTATCTATCTGTCTATCTATCTATCTATCTATCTATCGTCTGTTTGTCTGTCTGTTTGTTTCTGTATCTGTCTATCTATCTGTCTGCCTGCCTGCCTATATCTATCTATCTATCTATCTATCTATCTATCTATCTATCTATCTATCTATCTATCTATCTATCTATATCTTCTATCATCTAAGTCATCTATCAATCAATCAATTAATCAGTCATCAATTTTTTTAGTGTGCACTTTGCACACTCTAACTTTTTAAATTGAAAACACCCCCCCCCCCCACCACCAACCCCCCACCACCACCACCACTTCCCTTCCCCCTTTCTCTTGTAGGAGGGATGTGTTTGGCTTGGTTGATTAAACTTCATGGTGTTGCGGATGTCAAGAAGGATTAAGGTTTCCTTGTAAGTGGGGAAGGGTTTGGTGTGCTGCACTGTCTGGACAACACTGTGGTCTGTCCCTGTACCATAGGTAGTCAGCCCACCGGCCTTGTGGCATGGGTGTTTGGAAAGAGAAGAGTCCCACAGTCTGCCCCTTCCCCACCCCTTGTCTCTCCTGGCCAGCTCTGTGGGGTGGAGATAGCGCAGGTTCTCTATCTCTCTCTCTATCTGTCCCGTAGTCTGACGACCGTGGGGGCACCTCAAGATCTCAACAACCAGTTCCCTCCATTCCTCTCTCTGTCATGCCTTTCTGAGGGGTTTTGTTGAGTTCTAGGCCTGTCCATTTCGCTGATGTTATCTCCAGCTTTCCTTGGTCTGCCTCTTCTTCTTCCTCCCTGGACAGTGCCTTGTAAAACTGTCTTTGCAAGTCCTTTGGATCTTGTGACTTGCCCATACCATTTAAGTTTACGTTTTTTCACGATCGTTAGAAGGTTCTCATAGGGTCCAATGGTTTGCTGGATTCTGTTATGCACGCTTTCGTTGCGCAGGTTACAGCGTTTATTTATTTAATTCATTCACTTTATTTTATTCTTTTATATCGGGGATAATAAATAAGCCCTTTTGTGTTTTTTCATCTAGCCCCCCGTGTTATCAATCACCACTCGTCCTGCCCCAAAGGGGATTTGGGGGGGGGACATGGAAGAGAGAAACATCTTTTTCTATGCTTCACGATCCTGTGGGGCTGTAGGTTTGCGGGGGTTGGGGTCCAGTTTTTGATGTTGTCAACCTGATTTTCTTTTGGCGCCTCTTTTTCTCTTCCCTTTTCGCTGTTCCTTGCAAGAGGGTTTTTGTGGGGTTTTGTGCTTGGGGTGTGACCAAACCATACATTTTTCCCTCTTTATGGTGGGAAAAAAAGTTTTGGGGGCCCACATGCTTTTTGTTTTTTTCTTTACATAGTTGTTGTTTGTTTTCTTTGTATGAATTTTGAGGATTTTTTGGGGCCTTGTTCTCAAATGTTTGGTTTTCCCCCTTCTGCCTGCTGACAGAGCCCATGTTCACAGCCATATAGGAGGATATATATCCGGGGATTTGTAGGGTGGTATTTGGTGCAAAGCTGATGTTGTTGTTCTGATGTCCCTCGATCGGCTAGAGCGTTTGCTGTTGAAATGCGGCTTTCATTTCTTGTTTGAGTGCCATTTTTTGTTAGGAGGAGTAAGTATTTAAATTGGCTCCCCCTTTCCCCGTATTTCTCCATTATCTTTATTTCTTGACATATTGGCCTGTTGACCTGATCTTTGATTTCTCGTACTGACGGCCATGCGTATGCGTCGCCGATTGATAGAATCTTTTGGGTTTTGCAGTTTTTTTTTTGCTGCCGCCATGAGGCAATGTCATTGCAAATCTGAGGTTGAAAAGGGGGTCTTCCCCCAATGGGAGGGAAGTTGGGGGTTTTTTGCAGTGTCCTGTCATTGTTTTCGAGGAAGAGGTTGAAGAGTACGGGTGAGAGAAGGAACCCCTGGGGCCCCAAAAACCGGCTTTTGAAGAACTCGCCTTGTGATTGTTCACAAAAAAACTGCACTTTTGCGTTCTCACAGTGCCTTGATACTTCTTGAGACTTTGTCAATTTTGAAGTGCCGATACTCCCGGGCCTTTACCATCCCCCGGCAAAGGCCTTTTTGAAGTCTATGAAATTGTGATACAAGTTTTTTTGGTGTTGGAATTTTTCCTACAAATTTTCAATTGAAAATTTGTTCCCTTTTGCTCGTTTTGATCAAAGCCCCTTGTTTTTTGCCCGGATTTTTCCGCTTTGGTTTTCATTGTTGAATACCCCCAGCTGATCTTGCAGTGGGTTTTGAACGATGTTCTGTAGTTTGGCTTGCTTGAGGGGTTTTCCCTTTTTTTGGTAGGGGTTTAAAGAGGGCTGTGCCCTTCTTTGGCCCCTTCTTTGGTGTCGGGAAACTTTGACAAAGTTCTGTAATGCCTTGTGTTTCATTTCCCCCCTTTTTTGAGTTCAGCTGGGAGTTATCGATTCCGGGGCTTTCCCTTCTTTAAAAGTTTAAAAGCTGTGTCACTTCCCACTTAGTATTGGGGGTCTTTTCTTGGTTTAGGGGGGGTTTGTCAGAAACTATGTTGGGATTGGGCGTAGTGGGTTTATCAATCCCCACGGCACATATTCCCGTTGGGGATGGCATTGTTTCCGTTTTAAAAAAAATTTCCCTTTTTTGCTTTAATAACAGGGCTTTGGCTGTGGGTTTTTGTTATGATTTCAGAGTGTCGTAAGTTTTTTGCTGTTTCCCCTTGGGGCCCTTTCCCAAATTCGATGTGTGGGATTGTTTTCTATCCACGCTTCTTTGGTTTTTCATCTTTTCCTCATTCCTGTGGGTATTCCCGTATTTGTTGTTGGCTTTTTGACTTGTGAACTTTTTTTTTCTTTGCTCTCTTCTTTTTTTCGCAGAGGTCAAAAACCTCATTTTTATAAAAATAATTTAAAGGGAAATTTTATAGCGTTTAATCTTGTAAAAACAAAAACAATCAAAGGGTTGCACTCAATCATTACAGGCATGCAACTCTCCTTAACATAATGAAAAAACAGTTTTAAAAACCCGCGCCGAAGATGCCGCATCACGCACACACACGCGCGCACGCGCACCACACACACACACACACACTACACACACACACCCCACACACACAACACACCACACCACCACACACCCCACACACACCACACCACCACACCACACACGGAACAAAACTTAGAAGGTAAAAATGCGTTGAAAAAATTTGGGACGATATGAGGGGAAAGTCTAGGTGGAAATAAGGGGTTTTGAGGCTGGATTTGAAGGGTTTTGTAAGGGTTTTGGCGAAGTGAAAAGGGGGGTCATTCCAGGGGGATGGACCCGAAACAAGAAGGAGCGACGGCCAACATGGTTTGTTTGAATCGGGTTTCGAAAGCACAAAGTATTGCGTGAACGAAGGGAACGGGGGGGGTGTACAAAAGAAGACGTTACGAGATAAGAGGGGCAAATTTTTGGAAACATTTGAAACAGGGGTATTGATTTTATCTCCCTCTTTTGTGAGACAGGGACCCCGTGAAGAGATCGCAGAAGAGGGTGTGTGTTTAGATTTTTTTTTTTTTAGGGCCGTCAGCTGCAGAGTTTTTTATGCGTTGAAAAGAGTGAAAAAATTATCGGTGGGCCAAACCCCCAAAAAAAATTTCAGTAGTCAAACGTGAAAAAAAAGGAATGTGACAAGCTTGGGAAATTGCATCATGGAAGATACTTTTCGAATCGCGCTTATGCCCGTAATTGATAGTACAAGACGGGAGGTCTGGGTGATGAATTTTTTTATAGGAGTGTGTTTTCAAGAACTACTTCTAAAAAACTTCAAGAGTTGGACAAAGGGGAAATGACGTATTGCCGAATTCTATTTAAGTTTTTGCGTAGAGGAAGGTTTTATGTTTCACCCAGGGTTGTTTCTTTGTTTTTCTTCTTCCCAAAGTTTTTTTCTGCTGCTTTTTCATTAGCCTTCTTTGTTTTAGTTGGCTGTGTTTTTAATCATTGTCATGGCTGTGGTGCGGCGAACTTTTTCCCCCAAAGTGGGGGTTTGGAAAACTAAAACCCCTGTTTGGGTCTTTGAATTTTCCAGATCAAAAACTTTTAAGGGAAAAAAAAAATTTTACTTTTTTTTGGGGCCAACGATGATTAGCAGTTTGTGTGTGCCCCTTTCATGAAATGGGGATTTGGGTTAAATGGATAGAGTAGTTACCTTGATTTTATGTTTGTTAGGTGTGTGTTTGGTGTTTACAAAAAACCGTGGACCAAAAACACCCCTGCGTGGCCCACTCATTCCTTTGAGTTGCGGTGATTGGGGTCTTCTTACAACCATGCCCAAACCCTACCCCCTTCTTACACTCGATCAGACAATCACAGTCAATAAAATCAAGCAGGTCAAAAAAAAACATTTTTATCATCCCATAAAGGGGCAATTACAATAGACAGACCATTGTACTATAATAATCTAAAAAAAAAGTAAAAAAAAGTTTCCCTTTCGACCAGGGGGCCCATGACCCGGGCTTTTTCCCGGTTTCTGTACGTAAGCGAACTGATGGTTTTTCACAACCCCTGTGACAGGACGCAGCGTCGCCAGATACTTCCCGCAGGCTGGACCCATTTGGGACACCGGGGTGGAGTGGGAAAAATAGGATAAAGTGTTTTTTTCCAAAGGAACAACACCGGCCAGGGGGGATCGAACCCCGACCCCTGGATCACGAGTTGACCCCTAAACCTTTTGGACCAGGGTTTTCCCCTCCATAATCATAAAGAAAAAAGAAAAATACTTTAAAATGGTATGAACTTTCCAAGTATTCCCAAACAACAAAAAAATCACAAAAACAAAAAAAACCAAGCGCTCGCGCACACAAACGCGCGCGGTACGGCTTTCGCCACACACCATACTCACACACTCATACCCCCACGCATCAAGTAGGAAAAAATTTTGTAAAAACCTTGTTGGAAAGACATGTAAACTTTTTATTTACACGTCAACACGCACGCACTCCACCCCACCCACCGTGCGCACACCCACACACACACACACACACACACCCCACACAACCCACACACACAAAACCCACACACCCCGGATCTCTCTCTCCTACTCCTGTCTGTCTGTCTGTCTGTCTTCTGCGTTGTCTATCTTCATCTTCATTTCTACTTTCTTTCTACCATCACTCTATATCTCTATTGCTGTCTGTCGTCTGTCTGTCGTCTGTCTATCTATCTATCTATCTTTCTATTTTTATCGTCTATCTATCTATCTATCTATTATCTATCGTCTGTCTGTGTCTACGTCTATTTGTATATCTATCTGCTGTCTATCTTTTTATTTTTCTGTCGACTATCGCTCCTGTTGTCTGTCACCTTCTGCCCGCCCCTCTTTTTTTGTCTGAATATCACTACACAAAGTCCACCAATCAATCAATTAACCAATCAATAATTACAATCAATCAACAATAAATAAATCAGTCTACCTATTATAAAGAAAAGAAAAAAAATGGGTCGCTGTATTTGGGCGCGACGCACCGCCCTCAGAGGGGGGAACCCAAATTTTCACAGCCGATACCCCCGGCCTTTCGTCTCGTCAACTGTGAAAAACAGAACTAAAATAGACTTATAGTGGTATATACCTAGGATAACTGCTTGTCCCTCTTCATTTTCGTGCAATTGTGTGTTGTGTGGTGTGTGTGTGGTGTTTTGGGGTTTTTTTTTTGTGGTGGTTGGGGTTGTGTGTGTGTGTTTTTTGGGTGGTTGGGTGGTGTGTGTGTTTGTCGGGTGGGGGGTGTGGGGGGGGTGGTGTTTGTCGGGTTGTTATGTGTGGTGCGCGGGTTTGTCTTTGTTGTGGGGGTGTGGTGGGGGTGTGGTGTTTTTGGGTTTGGTGTGTTTTTGGTGTGTGTGGTGTGGGGGTTGTGTGTGTTGTTGGGGGTGTTGTGGGGTTTGTGTTTGTTTTGTGGGTGTGTGTATGTGGCCCGGTGTGTATATTGTTTTGTTTTTGTTATTATTTTATTATTATATTTTTTATTATTTTACATTGGGGACGGATGCTCAGTGGTTGGAGCACTCCTTTCCCCCAGCCAATTAAGCAGCGTCGAGCGGGTTACCAGTTGGTGGGGAAACCGTTTGCGCGCTTGGGTTTCAGTACTTTCCCCCCCAGTTCCCCCAGCTGAAATGGGTACCTCCCCCTTTTTTGGGTCGGGGAAAGTAAAGCAGGGGGAGAGGAGGGGGCCCCCGCCCTCTACGTGGCCCCTGAGAAGTTGAGGTCTCTGACGCCTCGCTCCCCTCGACCTTATAGGTTAGGGACTCCTTTACCTTACCTTTTATTTTATTATCATTTTTCTTTTATACGAGGATAATAGAATAAGACTTATGTGCTTTTTTTCATCCATCCCCGTGTGTATGCGGTTTTTAAATTTGTCCCCCTTTTTCCCACGGGACCAATGGGCCCCTTTACGAAAGCGGAAAAGGATTTAAGTTTTGGCAAAATTTTGCGTGCGTTCGACACGGGGCCTCGTTTATAGTCTTCCCAAGGGCTTTTGGGGGAGTGGAGTCTGCACTGAATTAACTCAGGGGAAAATACCCCCCTTTAACGGGAATCGAACTGGGTCGTTTAATTTCGAGCGCAACGTTCTAAATGGGAAACCGTTTCCCCTTTTTGCGGTTTTGTTTTTTGGGTTTTTTGGGGGTTTTTGGGGTTGTTTGGGGGTTTTTGGGTTTTTTTTTTTTTTTTTTTTTGGGGGTTTTTTTTTAGGGGGGATTGGGGGGTTTTGTTTATTTTTTTTTTGGCCTTTTTTTTTTTTTTGGGGGATTTGGGGGGTTGGGGTTTTTGGGGGGGGTTTTTTTGGGGGGGGGTTTGGGTTTTTGAGGGGGTTTTTTTGGTTTTTGGGGGTTTGGGTTTTTTTGGGGTTTTTTTTTTAAAAGGGTTTAGGGGTTGGGGGTGGTGGGGGTTTGGTGGGGGGTCGGGGGTTGGTTTTTTGGGGGTTGGGGTTTTTTTGGGTTGGGGGGGGAAAAAATGGAGAAAAAGGGGGGGGGGGGAAAGAGAGGGAAAGAGAAAAAAAGGGGGTGGGGGGAAAACCTAAAAAAAAATTTTATTTTTAAAAATTTAAAAACCTTCGGAGAACAATTTTTTTTATAAAAAAAAAAATTTTTTTTAAACCAAGAAAAAGGGGGGGAAAAAGGGAGAAAGGGGAGGAAGGGGGGGGGGGGAGAAAGGGGGAGGGGAAAAGGGGGGGGGGGGGAGGGGGAAAAAAAAGGAAGGGGGAAAAAAACCCCAACCACCCCCCCACCCCCCACAAAAACCAAAAAAAACACACAAAACCCCCCCCCCCAAACCAAACAAAAACCCCCCAATTTACCCCCAAAATTTAAATAACGAAAATTCCAATTGCCACCAAAAGGCCCCCCCCGGCTACAGTTAGGTAGGCTAGCCTCACTTATCGTGGCCTTGACTGATCTGTACAGCTAGTGAAGGACTGGCCTGCCAGCCGGCCCCGCTTGGCCTACTATGGCAGAGTCAACAACTCTAGGCTACTGCAGCCTTATGACTGCTACCACACACTGCAAGCAAACAAAGAAGCAACTGTTAAGGGGGTTTTGTAGTACCCTTTTCTTTCTCCCTAGGGTACTGCACTGACTTGTATATGTGGACGGAGACTGGTTTAAGAGCCCGGGGGTGGCTAGTTTGTGTGGCACACATGGTAGGTTTTTATTTTAGTAGTTGGATTCCATAGAAAGATTGATGATGAGTTTTTTTTTTATTGGGTTTTTGTGGTTGTGTTGTGTGGGGTTTTGGTGTGTGTTTGGTTTTTGGTGTTGTGTTTGTGTTGGTTTGTGTGGGGTGGGTGGGTTTTGGGGGGGTTTTTGTTGTTGTGTGTGTGTGTTGTGTTGTGTGTGGGGGTTGGGTTTTGTGGTACTTGTGTTTTTGGAAAAAATGATGGTGATGATGATGGTGTGATGAAAAAAAATGAATTTATGTAAAATGTGATACAATACCCTGATGTGTGATGTTGAAAACTCTTACTACTTTACTACTACTACCACCCCCACCCCCCCCCCCACACCACCATTACTACTACTACTACTACTATACACTCGGCTTTTCTGTTGTGTGCTGCTGCTAATTTATAATAAAAAATAATGAAATAATAAAAGCAATTTATTTTTATCAAAAGGAAAACCAAAAACTGTTCAGTCCAGAGGATTAATGGAAAGGTTCTTGTTCTTTGGGTGGGGGTTTTTTTAAACAAAAAAAAAGAAAACTAAATATTATTCTACATACTTTTTTGTTCTTTGAATTTTATTTGCCGGAAAGCATAAATATATTTAATTAAGAAAATAATTTTTTTTGATTTTACATTTTTTGAGGAGAGAGAGAGAGGGAAAATGGGAAAAGGGGAGGGGAGAGAGAGGGGGAGGGAGAGAGGGAGTTTTCATTAAAATTTTTTTCTTTTTCGGGATAATGAGTAAGCAGGGAGTGCTGTTTTCCCCAAAGGAGGAGGAGAGAAAAGGGGAGCACAAAATTTTTCCATTACCCGGGTTCTACCTCTTGGTTAACTCCTCCTGCTCTTTCAATTATTAAAAAACACTTTAGTTTTTTCATAGGGTACAACGTTTTGTTCCGGTAATATGATTTCCGTACTACAGCTAGTTCTCAAGAAAAAAGGATACAAAATTCCCTGTTTAAATTTTTTTTAGTCTTTTTAAAAATTAAGGGGTTTTTGTGGGATGTTAGAGTCACACAACATGCAAGGCCCAAAATTATAGTGGGGGGGGCAAACTTCATAAAAATTAGTTTTGATCTTTCGATTTAATTGTTAGACTTAAACAGGGAACCAGGGGGTTGCCTTCAACTAATTTTTAAAGTGGAGAGGAGAGAGAGAGAGAGAGAGAGAGAGAGAGGATTAATGGGTGAGAATGGGGTTGGGGTTTAAAGGTTTGTTAAGGCCCAAAGTGACCCCTTTGGGCCTCTAAAAAAAGGGGTTAATCAGCCGGAAGTTTTTGATTCTACCCGTGCGACCCTTTTCCTTACCCCTGCTCCCGTTAACTGCTAAACCGCGTGGTAGGGGAACTTCTTTTTTTTTTTTTTTTTTGAGAGGGGGGGGGGGGGGGGGGGGGGGGGGGGGTTGGGGGGGGGGGGGGTTCAGGGGGTCAAGCTAGGCTGGTTTATAGGCTCAGGGTCCCTGCTGTGCTGTGTTACGCTGCAGAGTATAATTAATGGATATATTTAGGTCCTGCCTTTAAAAAAGGGGGCGCTTTGGACGTAAAAAGTTTCGGAGTTAACCCCGGGTTAAAAGGTCGAGGAGAGAGCTTTCTTTCGATGGAGTTGTGGGGGTTTTTGGGTGGTGGGGTGGGGTGGTGGCTTGGGTGGGTGTGTGTGTGTGGTCGTTGGGTTGTGTGGTTTTTTTGGTGTGTGTGTGTTGTGTGGTGGGTTTTTGGGTGGTTGTTGGTGTGTGTGTGTTGGTACTTTGGTTAAGTTTTTGGTTGAAACTTTGGTTTTCCCCGTTCAAGTTTGCTGTCTCTTTCTCCCCCCCCCCCCCCCCCCCCCCCCCCCCCCCCCCCCCCCCCTTCCTCCAAATGAAATTGCCTTTGCCTTCCCGTGTCTTCCCGGTGTCTCTCTTCTTTTTCTCTGCTGTCTGTTTTCCCGTCTGTCTCTCCCTTTTTCTGTCTCTCTCTGGTCTCCCCTCTTTTCTCTCCTGTCTGTCTGCCCCTCTCCTCTGCTGTCTCTCTCGTCTTCTCTCGCCCTCTTTGTCTCTGCCCGGTTTTCGTCGTCTCTCTCTCTGTCGTCTCTCTCTGTGTCTCTCTCTTTGTTCTGCCGCCGTCGTCTGTCTGTCGTCTGCTGTCTCTCTCTGTTCTGTCTCTCTCCTCTCTTCTCTTGTCTCCCCCCTTCTCTGTGTTAGGGGGCGGGATAGCCGGGTTTTTAGGGCGTTGATGACTGTTGCCAGTTCGAATCTTTTCAAGGGATATTTCCCCCGGAGTTTTAACACATGCCCCTCACTTCCCTGGAGGTAACGCCATGTTGACTCCCCTCCCCCCCTAAAAGCCCTTTCAGATGAACTATAATATATATAAACCGGGTTCCATGGCGAACGCAAAAGAACATCTTCCCAAACATTTTAAAACCTGTTCCGCTTCCCGAGAGCAGGCCCTTATTTTGTGCCAGAGGGGAAAAGAGACAAAATTAAAAAACCACATACAAGGTAAAAAGGTAAAAGGTAAAGGGGCCCATAACCTTAAGGGCGTGGGGGGCGAGGCTCAAAACCTCACTTCCTAGGGGGCCCGCTATTTAGGCGGGGCCCATTCCTCTCCCCGGCTTTACCTCCCTGACCCTAAAGAGGGAGGGACCCCCTTTTCTCTGCATAGCATTATTCCCACAGGGGGCAGGGATGACTCCAACTACTTACATGAAAATCGGACCTGGAAAGCAGGGCCCCCCCAATTTCGACTTTCCCACAACACAACGCCAAAAAACAAAAAGAAAACACATCACATCATCACAGCAGCAGCACAGCACACAGCACAGCAGCACAGCAGCAGCACACAACAGCAGCGACGAGCACAAAAACAACAACAAACACAACAACAAAAACAAAAACAACAACAAAATATACATGTATAACGTACACTTTAAAACCCATAATACAACATGCACAATATGTCTGCAGACACCACACCGCACACAAAAACACGCACACACACACACACAAAATAAAACCCCCAACAACACCACACACAACACAAAAACACAACACACACACACCACACACACACACACAAAAACACACCCCCAACACACCCACACCCACCCCCACCACCCCCACCAACCACCCCCAGAAAGGAAAGATTAAAAAAAACCCATACACAGGGGGTTTGGATGAAAAAAAGCACATAATCTTATTCCATTCTTCGATATAAAAAAACAAACAAAAACCCACACACACACAACACACAACCACACCCACACACCACACACACACACAACAACCAAAAACACACACACAAAACACACACACACACAAAAGGGATGGGGAAAATTTCGGACCCAAAGGGGTTCGAACCACCGCCCACTTCCGACCCGGACTTTTCGTTTTCTAGACAGCCCGTTACCTCTAGCCCAAAGGGGGAAAACAGAAACAAGGTTAACTGGTTTTAAAAAAAGAATTAATCACTGCAACGGATATCGAGACCACACCCCATTTTGGCCTTATAAATAGTAGCCTACCACAATAAAAGAATGAGATTAAAAAAAGATATCTACTATCATCATCTATCTATCTTCATCTATCTATCATCTATCTATCTATCTATCACTATCTATCTATCTACTATCAGGTGGGGCTGGAATTAAATGAAGAAAATTAATTACACATGGGCGCCCAGGGAAGCACGCGCATACAGAACAAACCCCCGCTGCATGTACGTGCAAAACCCCTGCTCACACGATAACAGAACCCCCCAAAAATAAAAAACACACACCCCACTCGCGCCCGCACACAAAAAGCGCGCGCACACCCCCACACCCCCCACACCCCCACGCACGCACGCACCCAAAAACAACACGACACACGGAGATTGGGCCAAGTGTGTATGTCAGTAAATCACAAACCTTTGACAAAGGGAAACAACAAAAACAGCAAAAAGTAACACCAAAACCCAAAAAACAACAACAGCTGCAGGTGTTGCAAATAACAAAAGCAGCAATAACAACAGCCCCACAAAAAAACAGCAATAAAAACAAAGCAGTAACAACAACCAAAAACAAAAACCCAAAAAACCCAAAAACCCGCAACAACAGCACAGCAACAACAACAGCAGCAGCAACAAAAACAGCACAACAACAACACAATAACAACAGCAGTAACAAAAACAGCGCAGCACAACAACAAAAACAGCACAACAAAAACAACAACAGCAGCAACAGCAGCAACGAAACAGCACAGCAACACAACAGCAGCAGCAGCAACACAACAGCAATAACCCAAAACAGCAGCACAAAAACAACAGAGCCAAAAAACGCAATAAAAAAAAGCAGTAACAAAAACAGCACACAGCAAAAGGCAAAAGCACAACGACAACAGACAGCAACAAAAACAGCAACAACAACAGGGAAAAACAACAACAGAGCAGCAACAACAACACACAACAACAACACACATCAAACAAAAGCAAACAACAACAGCACCAGCAGCAACAACAACACACAGCAACCCCACAGCAATAACGCACAGCAACAACCGCAGAGCACAACAATAACAACAACAGCACAGCAACAAAAGCAGCACAATAACAACAGCAGCAACCAAAAGCACAGCAACAAAACCCCAACAACAGCAACAAGCAACACCACCGCAGCGCAGCAGTAACAAAAAAACAAAAACACGCAGCACCAACAACAACAGAAACAACAACAACAACAAAAGCACAACAACAACAGCAGCAGCAACAACAACGCAACAACAGAAACAACAACAACAACAACAAAACAGCAAAAAACAACAGCACAGCAGCAACAAAAACAGCACAGCAACAACAAAAACCAACAACAGCAGCAAAAGAACAACAACAACAGCACAAAAAACAACATAGCACAACAAAAACAGCAAAAACAAAAACAGCAGCAGCAACAAACAGCACAAAAACCCAACACACAGCAACAACAGCACAGCAGCAACAACAACATAAACATTATCACGATCTGGGTTTTTTGCAAGGGGGAAACTCCTTTGGCTTGACAAACAGACAAAACACACAACACACACACCACACCACACACACACCACACACACACACACACACACACACACACACACACCCCACACACACACACACACACACACACACACCACACACACACAAAAAAACACAACAATACAACACACGCACGCGCTCACGCAGGCACATTTTTGTGATTTGTGGTGGGGTTGGAATAGTCTTTAAAACGAACACACGCACACCTTACACACACCCCTTTTACACACCACACACACACCAAAACACACACACACACACCACCACACCACACACACACAAACACTGACGCAACACACCAAAACATCTTCCCCCCCCACCACCACCCCCACCCCCCAACACACAAACACACACACAAAACCCCCCCCCCCCCCCCCCCCAACCCCTCAACCCCCAACCCCCCCCCCCCCCCCCACCCCCCACACACACACCACCACTCCCCAAACCCCACCACCAAACAACAACAAAAAAACACACACCGAAACCACCACCACCACCACCACCACCACCCCCCCCAACACCAACACACCAACCACAAACATACCCTCCCCCCCCCCCCCCCCCCCCCCCCCCACAAACCACACACACACAAAAACCCAACCCAACCCAACCCAACCCAACACACAACACAAAAGCTATAGGCTAACAAAGCGAACTGCCAAAACACACAAAACAATTCTTGGCAAAATTCTGGGGAAAAAAACCCACTCGGATCTAACTAGAAGGGGAAGGGGGGGGGGATGGGGGGGAGGGAGGGGGGGGGGGAGGGTGGAAGGGGGGGGAAAAGGGGTAGAGGGGGGGGGGGGGGGGGGGGGGGGGCTCAAACAAAGAAAAAAGAGGGCCTTTCCCCTTTTCGGGGACAACTCGTTTCTGCTCAGTTTCCCGGGGGGAAAGCCGAGCAAGATTTTCCCACAAAGGAAAAAAAAATGTCTGTCCCCAACAATACGTGTAATACACGCAAAGGGTAACGTTGATCTGATTAGGCAGCGGGGTGTAGAGCATGAAAGCGAGTAGTGCAGTGTAAATCAGAAGTGCAGTGTATCATGTAAAGCGATGAAAATGCATGTATGCAGGGATGCATGAAGGCAGTGTGTGCATTTTTAATGCAGTAGTCATGTTGCGGGAAATGCGGTGTATGTAGTTATGCAGTGTAAGCGTGTAGTGCATTGTAATGCGATGTAGCGCAGTGTAGTGCAGTGTAATATCGATGTAGTGCAGTGTAATGCGATGTAGTGCAGTGTAGTGCAGTTTAATGCGATGTAGTGCAGTGTAGTGCAGTGTAATGCGGTGTAGTGTAGTGTAGTGCAGTGTAATGCGATGTAGTGCATTGTAATGCGATGTAGCGCAGTGTAGTGCAGTGTAATGCGATGAAGTGCAGTGTAATGCAGTGCAATGCGATGTACTGCAGTGTAATGCGATGTAGTGCAGAGTAATGCGATGTACTGCTGCGTAGTACAGTGTAATGCGATGTAGTGCAGTGTAGTGCAGTGTAATGCGATGTGGTGCTGTGTAGTGCAGTGTAATGCGATGAAGTGCAGTGTAATGCAGTGCAATGCGATGTACTGCAGTGTAATGCGATGTAGTGCAGAGTAATGCGATGTAGTGCTGTGTAGTGCAGTGTAATGCGATGTAGTGCAGTGTAAAGCGATGTAGTGCGATGTAGTGCAGTGTAGTGCAGTGTAATACGATGTAGTGCAGTGTAATGCGGTGTAGTGTAGTGTAGTGCAGTGTAATGCGATGTAGTGCAGTGTAATGCGATGTAGTGCAGTGTAGTGCAGTGTAATGCGATGTAGTGCAGTGTAGTGCAGTGTAATGCGATGTAGTGCAGTGTAGTGCAGTGTAATATCGATGTAGTGCAGTGTAATGCGATGTAGTGCAGTGTAGTGCAGTGTAATGCGATGTAGTGCAGTGTAGTGCAGTGTAATGCGATGTAGTG
>CM054148.1:63936557-63939057 GCA_028751875.1 Rapana venosa | reverse complement strand
TCTTTTTCTTCTTCCTTCCTTTTCCTTCCTTCCTTCCTTCCTTCCTTCCTCGCTTTATCGATTTTTTTGTATGGTACTACTACTACTATTTGTAGGTCGACACTCGCTCGACACGTTATTACTTTTTCCTTTAGAGGTAGATAGTAGGAAGATGACAGCAGTGTGTGTGTTTTGTGTTGTGTGTGTTGTGTTTTGGGGTGTGTGTGTGTGTGTGTGGGGTGTGTGTTGTGTGTGTGTGTCTGCCTGTCTGTCTCTCATATGATTTCTGTCTGTGAAAAGGGACGGGAACGGGATGTAAAGAAGAAAAAAAGCACATGGGTGCTTATTCATTATCCTCGAAATAAAAGAATTTGATTCAATTTGATTTGATTTGATTCGTTTTAAATTTGATTTGATCTGATCTCTCTCTCTCTCTCTCTCATCTCTCTCCTCTCTCCCCTCTCTCTCTCCTCTTCTCTCTCTCTCTCTTCTCTCTCTCTCCCCCTTTCTTTTCATGTGTCTGTCTCTGTCTGTCAGTCTGTCAGTCTGTCTGTCAGTCTGTCAGTCTGTCTGTTAGTCTATCTGTCATCTCCCTGTCTGTCTCTGGCTCTGTCTGTCTCTATCAGATTTACAAAATTGCATACCCACGGGGACTGGATGTAAACAAAAAGTACATTAGTGCTCCTTCTAAAATTTAATGATAGCTAAATGAACTCTCTCTCCCCCCCCCCCCCTCCCCCCCCCCCCCCCCCCCCCATTTCCCATCTTCCTGATTTCTTTCTCCATTATCTTCTGTCTGTCTTCATGTCTTTTTCCCGTCTATCTACATGTCTTCTTCACAAGGAAGTCTTCGTCTCAACCCTCCCCCCCCCCCCCCCCCACTCCTCTTCTCCCCCCCCCCCCCCCCCCCCCCCCACACACACACACCTCAGCATTTGTGGAAAGTACCCCTCCCCCAACCCCACCCTTCACCCCCCCCGCCGTTTTGTTGTTGTTGTTGTTGTTGCTGTTGTTTGGGGGTGGTGGTGGTGGTGGTGGTGTGTGTGGTGAGTGGTTGGTGTGTGTGGGGTGTGTGTGTGTGTGTGGGTGTGTGTGTGTGTGTGTGTGTTGGGGTTTTGTGGTGTGAGTGTGTGTGTGTGTGAGAGGTGTGTTTTGTTGGTTTTTTAAAATATTTTTTTAGGGTTGGTTGTTCCTGCAGTCATGGTATGTTATCTATTATATTATTACACAGGAACGTTTTCTCTTAATTCGGTTACTAGGAAGTAGTGGTTGTAGTTGACGTTTGGGTTTTGGGTTTGGGCAGGTGGGCGCTCCTTAGATGGACGGGATAGCCTAGTGGTTAGAACATTGCGCTCGCAATCTGATGACCCGGGTTCGATTCTCGTTCAAGGGGATATTTTCCCCTGGAGTTAACATCAGTGCAGACTCCACTCTCCCCAAAAGTCCTTCGGATGAGACTATAAACCGAGGCCCCGTGTTCGTTAAATCCTTTTCGGAAGAGCAGGCCATTGTGTGCCGGTAGGAACAGATGACAATTTACAAAACCGCATACACACGGGGATTGGCTGTAAAAAAGAACATGAGTGCTTATTCTGTTATCCTCGATATAAAACAATAAATAAATAAATAAATAAATAAACAAACTTATCCTGAGGGGGTTGTCACTGTGAATAGAATGCCTGCATTCTGCCTGATTGATCGCACTTGGGAGACCTGGAGGTATTGTTTTTTTGTATTGTAGTGTGTTGTGTTATGGTGTGTTGAAGTGTGTTGTATGTTTGTGGTGTGTTGTGGTGTGTTGTAGTGTGTTGTGTGTGGTGTGTTTGTAGTGGTGTTGGGGTGTGGGTGGTGTAAGTGTCTTGACGTGTGTTGTGAGGTGTAGTGTGCTGTGTGGTTATACATAATTATTTAGCGCACTTAAAAAGAACCCATGGCAACAAGAGAGTTGTCCCCTGCCAAAATTCGGTATGGAAAGAAAAAGCCACTCTGATAGGGAAACAAATAACAGTTGCAGACAGGAACAAGAAATGGGTGGCGCTGCTCTTGTGGCGACGCACTAGCTCTCCCCTGGGGGGAGAGCAGCCCGAACTGCACTACAGAGAAATCTGCCGTGACTGAAAGTGGCATAAAATATCAAACAATGAAAATGAAAGAGAAAAGGAAAACACGTTGTTTACTATAGACTATGGATCCAAAAACAGAGATGGAGCCGCGCACACACCACACACACACACACACACACACACACACACACACCCCACACCACACACACAAAACACACACACACACACACACAACCCCCACACACAACAACACACACACACACACACACACACACACACACACACAACACACACACTTACACACACACACTTACACACACAAAACTCAAGTATCGATTTGGCCACAGCGACAGTCAAACAAACTAAACTGTCCCCAGAGCCCACAGACACACTCCCACTTAAGCAGTATTGGACGGGGTTGGTCAACAACTAAAGGAAAAAGAAAGGAAGGAAGGAAG
>CM054148.1:63902675-63933557 GCA_028751875.1 Rapana venosa | reverse complement strand
CTGTTGCTGGCATACTGGCGAGCCTTTCTGGTAGAAAACACTAATTTTGTTCACTCACTTGGAACCCACACTCGCGGTAGCCAAGCAAGGGACGATCACCCCGAGGAGAGAGAGAGAGAAGAGAGAGAGAGAGAAGAGAGAGAGAGAGAGAGAGAGGAGAGAGAGAGAAGAGAGAGAGAAGAGAGACAGACAACACACAGACAGACAGACAGACCGAGAAGTTTACAACACTCAACAACTCTCGGTTTCAATTATGTCCTCCACAAGACAGCACCCTCCTACCTCTGTAATGTCTCCACTGTGCACTCCTTTGTTCCTCCGCACTGCTAGCAGATAACCTTGTCCCTTACAAATTAACCAGAATCAACCCATCCACAGTCGCCCCACTCTTCTCTATGTCGACCATCATCTGGAATGACTTCCCTCCCTCTCTTCGCCAAAAGCCTTCTTATGACACTTAAAATCCAGTCTCAAACTTATTTACGTCAAACCGAAGATTTCCTCTGTCACTTTCATCACATAGCCATTTTCCCGGGCCTCAACTCCGAGATCTATCCGCGCCCTGTCAGGGTGTGACTGTGGTAATGTGTGTGTGTGTGTGTGTGTGTGGTGTGTGTGGTTGTGGGTTGTGGTCGTGTGTGTGGGCAATGCTGCGTGCATGCTCCATTATATTTTGGACTCTGAACTATTTATATTTACTGCTAGTAGGACTTGTAAAAAGAGTTGATGCAAGCGCTTTGATTTGTCTGTGCAAGATATAAGCGCTAGATAAATTCCATAGATTATTATTATTATTATTATTATTATTATTTTGCTAGTATATTATTATTAATTATTAAATGTATGCTCTGACCTTAAGAAATGCAAACGGGGAGAGAAGTGTCTGCTTCAAATGTCCCCGTAAAACAGCCTCCTGGTTTTGCCATAGCTTGTGTGTGTGCTTAAAGGTTCTTTCTTTTAATCCATTCTGTTCAGTGGCAGTTATTGTTAAATTCTGAGGAAACACTAAACTGAGATCAGACAATGGAAAGTACATATGGTACTCATGTTTGTGTTTCAGTGCAACCCATTATGCACTTCATGTGTTTTCAGTGCATACATATGTATCCATGTTTTTTTTCCAGTTCATTACATATTATCGTACTAAGGTTTTGTTGTAATGCTAACGTATTATGTAGCTACAGTGATGTTTTAGTGCAAGACATATTATGTACTCATTGTTTTGTTGTCAGTGACATACGTCATATTTACTGAGCTACTGTTTCGGTGCATACGATATGTATTCATTTTGTATCATTCAGACATGGAAAATTACCTCCGTGTGTGTGTGGTGTGTGTGTGGTGTGTGTGTGTTTGTGTGTGTGTGTGTTCTTATCTAATTTAAACGTCTGATCACTCAAGGTGAATATTAGAACCAAAGATAAAGGTTACAATAATATAAGAACGTGTGTGTGTGTTGTTGTGTGTGTGTGAGTTGTGTGTGTGTGCGTGTGTGTGTGTTTGTGTGTAAGTGTGTGCATGAGTGCGGTGTGTGTATAGTGTATGTGTGTTGTGTGTTGTACCTTTTATTTCGTGCACGAGATAAAAGAAAAAAATAACAAAGAAGTTATGGACAGACGGGGAATGAGGGGAGGGGGGGCAATGAACAGCTTAAAATTAGCCAGAAGAGGAGAGAGAGAGAGAGAGAGCGAGAGAGAGAGAAGCGAGAGCGAGAGAGTGTGTAGTGTGTGTGTGTGTGTGTGTTTGTGTGTGTGTGGTGTGTGTGTTCGCGCGCACGCGCGTGCGTGCGTGTTGCTGTTGCTTCGATTTAAGTCGGTTCCTCAAAGATATGAAGAACTTGGGAGGGGAGAGACAAAATTTGATAGTTGGTACTGTGAAACCTGTATCTGTTGCTAAATATCCGTAGGCAGTGTAAACAGAAAAAGCCTAAGCAATGATAACATCAGATCATACATAAGAAATGCTATAATAGGACTAGAACAATAAACAACTGTCCCTATAGAATGTTCTTAAAGATCTTATTATACGAAAACGCCAAATTAATATTTGTTAATATCTTATCCAAGAGATTTCTTCAGAAAAAGAAGGAAAGATGGTTGAGGCTCTTACTTTAAAAAATTAATAATTCCTAGTCATTTTCTCTACCACACAAACATGTTAAATTATTGCTATAATTACAATAAAAGCATTCAGTTTTTTATAAAAAAAACAACTAAAGCACTAGCCTTAATCTTGCCATGACCAAACTTGTGCGGGTCTCAGAGTGTCAATATTCCTAAAATCTGGATGTGATTAAAGATCTGTCTGAAGGTGGCTCCTCTTGATACATAAGCATTTTTTCTAGCCATCTCTCCCACATGCCTCTCTAGTAAATTTCATCAGCCTCTGCGAGAAAGATAATTAGAACATTTAGGGTATCTGGAGTGCAATGAAAGCCTGTCGATAGGCGCATTAGCTGGTTGGCACCTCTTTGGGAAAGCCTCTGTCAGTCACTCATTTGGTAAGAACGCCACGTGCAAAGGTACCCAACACACGTGTCACAAATACACCTTAATCTAAAACATGGATGGCATGATTGACTCTAGTACAACTTTAGACATTTTTCTTAGAACTTTGTGGATTTTTACATGCATAGACCTAATTTGAATGAACACAAAGTAAAGTTTGAAATATAATCATCAGAAGATCAAGAATATAAGATCAAGAATGGGGGAGGCTTGTGTGTATGTGTGAACACCGTGCGTGCAGCGATAATGTCATTTAACATAAGTTCTCGAATGTTTGTGGTATCTGAAAGTAAAAAAATGGGAAATGAACTACTAGATAGGATAAATATATGTCCTGACACGTATCGCTCGCCGCGTCGCTGACTGTGAGAGATGTGTTGTGGTATAGATAGATCGTTTAATTTTTGATATTTAAGGGGGGGGGGATAATGATGGAGGGTTTTGAAGATGTTTTAGGGAGGTAATGGTAGGTTGTGGGGGGTGGGGGTAGGTAGATGTGGGGTGGGGGATTAAAGGGGGTGGGGAGACGGGGTTTGGGGGTGGTGGGAGGTATTTTAGAGGTGGAGTGATTTATTTGTTGGGAGGTTTGATGGGGATGGGGAGGAGGGAGATGGGGAGTATGTTTTTTTGGGTAATTAATTTTTTATGGTAGGGAGTTTGTGTTGGGTTATGGGGAGATTTTTTTTGTGGAGTTTTATTATTTGGTGGTTTTTATTGTTGATGAGGTTTTGGTATTTAGGGGGTTGGGGGGTTGGGGGGAGAGGAATTTATATGTGTGTTTTGGTTTGTTTGTTATTGTATTTTTGGATGTATGATATTGTGAGATTTATGTAAGGGGTGGTATGGGTATATTATAATATATAAAATGTGATAAAGGGATAAAGATGTTATATATATAGAGGATTTTAGATTTTGATTTTGGTATTATAGTGATGAAAATAAAAAGGATTATGGTAAGGGGAGTAGGAGGAGGGAGGGGTGTGTGTGTGTTGGGGGGGATTTAAGTGGGGTAATGGTTGGGGGTGGGGGTTGGGTGGGGTGTGTGGAAGGGTGTGAAGTATTCAAGAACACGTGGGCGGGGTATACATCAGTCCCCTAAGGCTTTTGGTGAATGCTGGATCGGTCCACCATGCACACATGCCTACGCGTTCAATGAGAACAGATTAATGTTCGCAAATGTTCTCGTGCTTCTTGGTATAGTTATACTCCAAGGACGTTTGGACAGTGGAATCTGCACTAGTCAACTCCAGGGAAAATAGCCCATTGGAACGGGAATGAACTCATAAAAGGGTCCCCCGTCATTTACGAGTGCAATGTTTCAACCACAAGGCTATCCTGCCCCCTAAAGTAGAATGATGGTGGTGGGAGGAGTTAGTAGAAGTGGGTGTGAAGAGGAGGGGTCAGGTAGTATATGTCAGCCCTGTCCTAAGGACAGTATGTGTGTGAAGTGTGTGCGTGTGTGTGTGTTGTGTGTGGTGTGGGTGTGGTGTGGGTGTGGGTTGCACGCTGTGTATCACATGTGGTGTGTTTTAGCATGTCCTCTCTCTCACTGCAGGCATTAGTGCAGCATTCATGTGTACATGTGTCTGTCATGTGGCCTGTGTCCTGCGCTCCTGGTGTATTAGACAGAGACACTGACTACTATTTGACTTCCAGTCCATTTTTCTTTATGTCTTGGTTAAGTTCAACTGTAACTGATGCTTCTTCTTGAACAGTTTGTGATACACTACAGGACAAAACGAAGTGGCCAGCCATTACTTTCTGGGTTTCTGTCCCAGAAGTGTAGACGAGGCTTTAAGTTGCAGCGTGAAAACAAAGCCAGAACGGTTCCCAGCACTGGCAGTAGTTGTTACAAACCTAGCTGTGGTTTACCTCACCTCCTACCTTTCTTGGTTACTTACATCTCTACTCTCACCTGTCTCTGCCCATCTTTTTGGGAAGAGTCATAATTTCTTTATGATGTTTTTTGGTACCCTCTCTATGTCTCTTGTTTGTGAGTGCCTAATTGCATGCAGAATCAGGGGCACCAATTCTGGTATGTGTGGTTTATGTGTGAGTGGTGTGTGCATTGTGCGTCATGTGTGTGTGTGTGTGTGTGTGTGTTGTGTGTGTGTGTGTGTGTTTCTCTCATCCTTCACGCCTAGTCATCGTACTTTCCTCATTGTTTATATTGGGGGGGGTCACTCTCTCTCTCGGGATGGGGAGTAGCCTGATGTGGTCGATAAACAGGTACACTCTATTAACATTGTGCGCAAGGCATACTTAACGGCATAGAAAAGGATATATTACATGCAAGAAATAAAGTATAACTGCTGTTTTATGGTGTAAGTTTAGAAGTATTTTTTGTTTACTAGATGGTAATTACATTATATACAGAAAGTGCAAAGAAGGGGTGGTATAGATTTGTAATTGTAAGGATAAGGTAAGGTAGGAAAGTTATGTTTATGGTATGTTAATAGGTGGGGTATGGGAGTTTATGGATATAATGGATGAATGTGTAATGATTTGATTTTGGTAATATTTATTATGTAGGGTTTGGTGTTGTTTAGGGTTGGGTTATGATATATGTGTAATGAGGGTATGGGAGGTGATTAGTTATGTGGGGTATGTTGATAGTTGGGAAAATGGTATTATGGTGGGTTGGGAATGTGTGTGTAAATTATTATTTGTTAATGTGTGTTATAGGGTTGTGTCGGGTAGTTGGTGTAGGGGTATAGGATTTTGATTAGATTGGGTTATGGTGTATTATGGTTTTGTTTGGAGTTAGGTTTTTATTTTAAGGTTGTGTTAGTAGATAGGATGTATATGGGTATTTATAGGTATTTTAGATGGTAGGGGTGGGGGGGTGTGGTTGATGTATTTTTGTAGGGGGATTTATAGAGAAGGGGGAATATGATAATGGGATTTAATTTGAAGGGGAGGGGTTGATGGAATGTGGGGGATGTTTTATGGGGTTGGGAATATGGGGAGGGAATAGGAAGTGGTTGATGTGTTTTGTAGGAGTGTTGGATGTTTTAAGGAAGTGGTGGGTATTGATGAGTTTTATGGTTGGATTGTAGTTTGGTTTTTTATTGGGGTTTTGTTTTATTAGTATATGGGTGTTTTTGGGGTTTTGTTTGTGTTGTTTGGTTTGGTATTGTGTTGTTTGTTGGGGGGGGTTTGGTTTGTTGTTTTTTTGGTTGGTGGTGGTTTTGTTGGGGTGTGGGGGTTGGGGGTTTTGTTGGGGGGGGGGTGGGGTGGTGGGGGGGGTGGGGTGTGGGGGGGTGGGTTGGGGGTGGGTGGTGGTGGGGGGGTGTGTTTGGGTTGGGTGTGTGGGGGTGGGGGGGGGGGTTGGGGGGTGGGTGGTGGGGTGGGGTTTGGGGTGGTTGGGGGTTGTTGGGGGTGGGTTGTGGTGGTGGGGGGTGGGGGTGGTGTGGGGGGGGGGTGGTGGTTGGGGTGTGGTTTGGGGGGGGGGTGGGGGTGGTTGAAGAGTGTGTGTGAGAGTGGGTTTGTTTTTTGGGGTGGGGTTTTTGTGGGGGTTGTTTTGATGGGTTGATTTGGATGTTTTGTTTTGTTTTTTTGGGGTTAATGGGATGTATTAATTTTTTTTTTTATTTTTGGGTGGTTTTTTTATGTATGTTTGTGTTTTTAATTTTATTTTAGTATTTTTAAGTTGAAGGTAAATATATATATATTTGTTTGGATTTAGTGGAGGATAAGGGGGAGATTGGTATATGTGTTTCTTGTTGATATTTTTTATGGGTTGTTGGGGGGTTGTGGGAAAAAGTTGTATGTGGGTATAGAACCAGCGTTTAACATCTTGCAACCGTTAAGACGCTAGTGTGAAATGGAAACGCGCTAGGATCTTCCATACATTCTTGCCTCACTCACTGTTAAGTTGGTCGTCTATATTCATTTACTGCTATCACACTCTTTGGACTGCTGTTTGGTGGCTACATCCAAAGAAAATCTATTTGATCTTTTTCTTCGTTAGGTGCATTTTGTTGTTGTTGCTTGTATGATGATATTTTTGGTTATGTGCTTTATTTATTTATTATTCTTTCTGCTACCTTTTGCTTATTGTTTGAAACAACTTCAAAAAGAAACTGCAAGATACCAGTTCTCTCCTGGAATGTATGTCCCATGTATTATCTTTTTGATAAAATCATGGGTAGGGAGAAAGGGTTGTGGGACAACGTTGAGGGGTCCAGTTTAGGTTACAGTGAAGGTTTTATTTTATATCGTGGATAGCATTAAGGCTGTATTCAGTTTACAATGGGAAAGGTATATATGTTATTAAGTTTGTGTCTGTGCGACACTTATATGTGAATCAATGTTTTATTCGTTGAATTAGTAATAGTAGTCAATGTTTTGTTAATTGAATAATTTTTATTTAATACTAGTTGTTAATTGGAATAATGTTATTGTTATACTTGTGTTTGGTGTTTAAGTGATTGAATTGTTTTGTGAGCATATTGTTATAGGGGGATTGATGTTTGGTTTTAATTGATGTTTATGTGATTTGATTTGGTAATATGGTTGGTGTGTGATGTGTGCGAGTGTCGAGGTGAGATGTGTATTTGTTGTTATGGGATTTATGTTGTGGGTAGATTGGGTGATGAGTGTGGGTACATTTGGGGTGGATGTAAGTGTAGAGTGTAGGGGAGTGAAATAACGGGGGGGTGTGAAAGATATGTATATAGATGGGGAGAATTAGTTGGGGGGGGGAAGGGGAAAGTATGATGTAAGTTTTTGGAATAGTAGGAGTTATATTATGTGAAGTTTTGAGGAAATAAAATATGTTGATTTAATTTTTTTTTTGTAGATTTTAAGGTATATTAGGGAGTAAGATGGTTTTGGGAGTTTGTGGGGGGGGGTAGTAGGGGGTTGGAGGGGGAGGGTTGTGGTGGATGGGGGTTTTGTGTAGGGGTGTTTGTGTGGTGTTTTGGGTGTGTTTGTTTTGGTGTTGGGGTTTTGTTTTTTGTTTTTTTGTGGGTTGTGTGGTATGGTGTGGCGTGGGGGGTGTTTCTATTTTTGGTGTATTTTTGTGGGATTTGATGTTAGGTTGGGAGGATATTTTTTTGTGGGAATTTGTTTGTGGTTATTTGTTGATGAGGAGGTTAAGTATTAGGGTAGGGTTGGAGGGGAGAAGAAGGGGGTATTTGTAGTTTTGGTTTTGTGTTGTTATGATATAGTGGTGTTAGGATTCAATGTCACAGCTTGTTATATCATTTAAAGTGTATTTGGCACTGAAGAATAAAATTGTTTGTTAACTTAGATTCATTGGTTAAAACTTCCCCCCTTTATTCAACTTTAAAAGAAAAAGCTTGTTTAAATAGTGTAAATAAGTCATCACCCAGAACTAGTAAAATGGCATTGAGACTGTCGTTTTTGTCATCACATAAACAGATGCAAACACACACCACACACACACACACTACGACACAAACACACACACCACACACACACACACACACACACACAACACACACAAATCACACACAGTTTATGTGCACGTGTGTGCGTGTGAGTTTGTGTAGTGTTGTGTGTAGTGCTGGTGTGTGTTGTGTGTGTCGCGTGTGTACTCTGTGTACTTGCTTGTCATAAAGTATATCTAGCTGGTTAGACAGCTTAACTGACCTTCGCTGTTTTCTGTCTAAAATACATATGTCATACACTACAGGCAAAAAGAAAAGCAAGTCATTTATGTCAATTTCTGTTTCTTTCTCAGTCTGTGAATTTGGCTTTACGTGCGTGTAAAAGAACGAGAGAGCCACAGTTTGGTATCCTCGCACTGGTCAGTAGAAGTACGTTATGGTTTACCAGCCACGTTTTGCATCTACACTTAGTACTTAAGGATTACCCCACTGTCTGTATCTACACTTTTAAATCATGGTTTACCAGGCCTGTTTTATCTACCTTATAACTTATGTTTAACCAGGTCACATGTCTTGTATCTACACATAGTACTTATGGATTTAACTAGGCCAACTGTTTGTATTTACACTTAGCTACTTATTGGGAGTTACACTAAGGCACGTTTGCTACCTACGCCTTATACTTATGTAACAAGGCACTGGGTTGGTATCTACACTTAGTACGTCTGTTTACTAGGCTCTGGTTGAAATTACACTTAGTGACTTATATGCGAGTACTACCCAGCAACTGTTTGTAATCTACACTTAGTATCTTATGATGTTTAACAGGCACATAGTTAATGTAATCGTACACCCTCTAGTACATATGGTACCTCATGCACTGTACATACCGTGCTACCCTGCATGGGCTACTACTATGTAGCCTGCTCTTCTCTGCCTCCTTATCTATCTTTTGCGCGCACAACATTAACCAATTCGAACTTCTTCTAACACTTGCCTGCAATTTTCGTGCCTTGCTCTGTCCTGTAAGTTTTTCATAGAGACGTGTGAGTGTTTTTAGTTAAAATCTTATTGTTTGTCTGCCTGTCTGTCGCTCTGCTGTCCCTCCCGCCGCCCCCCCACCACGCTCCTCCTACTCTTCAGAGCAACATCCCACTAGACCTCTCTCGAATCCCCCGCATCTCTCTGTCTGCATTAAAAACGATTGTTATCGCAATCGAGCTGTTTACAGACTCTAAGGTACTCGCACTTTTTAAAGTGGTGGTGATCCAAATGAATTCCTCAAAATAAACAACCACACTAATTTTTTTTTTCCTTTTGTCTAAGGACCGACCTTTAAAAAATCGAGAAATCACATCCACAATCACAAGATTATAGCCTTGTAAAAAATATGTCCAGTTGAAAAATTTAATCAGATACAAGCAGACTTTTCTGGCAAGACTCGGTGTATCCACAGCGGTACTTCAGCCAGTATTATGGGGAGTGTTATTAGGATGGATGGACAGTCGTTTAGGTCAGTGATGAGATATTTCGGCGATTTTCCAAACCTTGGCACAACTGAGGCATATCCCGCCTAGCATCGAAACTGTTTTTTGGATGCCTTCTCCTCTCCGACACATGACTACACAACTCATTATCTAGATCTTAGAACAACTAGAGCATAAAGGGTGGTGTTTTGGGGATTTCTGAGTTGTTTTATCACTAATTTAACTCAATCATTTTTGGAGGAAATAAGGGAGAGATATTTGTAAGTTAATTGTTTGGAGTTGATAGGTCTGTAGGGGTAAGTACATCGTTAATGTGATTGAGTTGTGATGATAGGTATGTGTATTTGTGGAGATTGCTGAGTAGTGTGTCGAGTCGAGAGCGCAGAGACGCTCTATAATTTGATTTGATAGGAGGTTTTGTGGGTTGTAAAGTAGTTTGGGAGTTATCATGATTGAAAATTTTTATTAGTGGTGGGCGATTGATGGGTGGTTATGAGGAGGTGGGTAGGTTAGTGGTGTTATTGTGGTAAAGTGGGTACCATTATTAATGAGGTTGGCGATAGGCAGATATGACGATATGAGATGAGTTAGACAGTGTTGTTTTTTGGTTATGTTATATCTGTTATCATGATCGTGAGCGAGCTGTGTTGTATTCGTGGTTTTTAGGTAATGGGTTAGGGTGGGTTTATGTGGTTGAAAATTTTGATGATTTGAATAAGGTGATGTGGAGATCTGTGGTTTGTACGTTGTGTTGGGGTGTTGGGGTGTTTGATTTGGGAGAGATATATTTATAGTGAGGTGTGAGTAGGAATTGAATGTATGGGTGGGATTAATGGTTTTAGGGGGGGGAGTTTTAAGGTATGAAGATCGGTTTTCACAAAGACGTTTGAGGGAGGGCGGGTGGTTGGGGAGAGGTGGTTGGAGTGTTAGAGGATTGTTTTGGTAAGTGTGGGATTTAATGTTTTTGTTAAGGGTATATCATGCTTAATGGAGACTCGGTGAGGTGATTTTGAATGTCTATAATAATATTATTTGACTTTAGGTTTATGGGGGTATTTAGTTGATGGTTGATTTTTTTTGATGGAGGGGGGGTAGCGGTGGTGGATAGGTAGGGGGGAATATATATAAAAAATTATAATTGTTTTGTGTTTTTAACTATTGTTTTGGTGGTGGGAATTTAATTGAAGAGGGAGAAGAGGTTATGAAAAGGGAAAAAAAGACCGAAAATTATTGATTGGTATGAGTTAGGAAAAAATTGGTAGGAGGTAGGAATGATGGATAATGATAGATTAGTTGATTTGAGTGTAATTAAGGGAATAAACTTAACAAAGTTGTTCAATGTAAGAGTGAGGATGGTGAATAGAGGTGTAGGGGGATGGGGGATGATAATATATTGTGATGGACAACGGAGGAATTAAATGACTAGTTATTAGCACCAAAAAGAAACCATAACAGTTGCACGCATAACAGACCAAGTGTGACATTCATTGAGTGCGGGGGGTTAGTAGGGTGGATGGGGGTGTGGGGCGTGTCGGTAAAAATTGGTATGTAGTATTTATAACTGGGAACAGTACCTGGTGAGAATGTGATGTTGTTTAAATTGTTTCATATTGTATTAATTTTATATTATCGATATCGGATGTGTTAGAATTAGGTGAATGAACGGGCGTGGATGGTGTTTTTTTTTGTACAAATGGATGCCTGTAAAAGTCTTGTAAGATAATTATGAGTGAGGGGGGTGCCGATTTTATTGAGTTTGTCTTGGAAACTTGGTGGTGTGCGGGTGGGTAGAATATGCAGGGTGGGAGGATTAGTAAAGTGGTTGTGAAAGAAAAAAAGAAGCATGGGGTAGTATATAATCGGCCTGAGTCCTAACACGTGGGTGTGCCTCTCTTTGTGTGTGTGCAGTGCATTGTGTGGTGTGTGTGTGTCTTGCCTGTGCCTCTCTCAGAATGCATGCATTATGCTTGTGGCATTGCATGGGTGCCCTCTGTGTCTGTCTTTGTGTTGTGTGTGTGTTAGTGTGTGTGAGTGTGTGTGTGTTAGGTGTTGTGTGTGTGTGTGGGTGTGTGTGTGTGTGGTGGAGACACATAGACACAGACAATGTAATTGACTTGCCAGTCATTTGTTTATCTGTTCTTATGTATTCATTTAACGGGAATCTGGTCGATCGTTTGAGACTGTTTGGCACTGATTCTCAGTCCTCATCAGACAAAAATCAGAAGAGGCCAGTCCTATCATGAGCGTTTGTCGTGTCTGTTTTCTGTCCCAGAAAGTGTCGACCTAGCTTTGTAAGTGCATCGTGAGGAACGGAAAGGCACGAGGTTGATCCCAAACACTAGGCAGTAGTTTGTTACTAACCTAGCTGTTTTGAACTCACATCCTCCCTGTCTGGTACGTTACATCTCTACTCCTCAGCCTGGTCCTGTGCCCCATTTTTGAGGGAGACATACTTCGTCTTTTGGCACCTCTGATATGTTTTCTTGTGCCACAATTGCATGCAGACCACAAGCACCAATCCTATGAATAATGTGTGTGTTTTCGCTCTCTGCCTGTCTCTATCTCTGTTTCCATGCTTCTCTACCTCTCTCTCTCTCTTTGTCTATCTATCTATCTAGCTATCTTTCTATCATCTATCTATCTCTCTATCTATTTATCTATCTAAGCTATCTATCTAATCTATCTATCTACAATCTATCTATCTATCTATCTATCTATCTGGGGATGGGGACACCCGGATGGTTAGAAGTATCTTGCCCTTGTCTCAGGCACCAATTACTTCAGAAGAGCAATAGCAAAGGCAGAGTGGACACTCTCCCTGATACCCTGACTTCACTGGATACCAAACATAAGATAGGAGAAATAACCAAGAGACTGAGTAGACTGATCACACTGTCATCGTGGGAGAAACAGCAAAGCAGAAAACCACAAACAACAGAAGTAAAGACAGTGAAGACTTGGTATGAAGGGGTACAGCTACCGATGCCAATCTTGCAGGTATGATAAAACAGCGACCCGCGATGACTTGGGACATGGGACCACATGGCATACAGGACAGATGGATGATGATGTTCACAAAAAGATAATTCAAAGTGACACTGTAAGTGATGGCAGAAGGTACTGAGACAGTGCGACCAAGCACTGACGATAACATGTGATGACAACATGAAAAATAACTAACTCAACCTAAAAGATCTTATACGAGACCATTTCAGACAGAGAGTGACAGTAACACTGACAAACAGCTGATGGAACATACGTACAAATAATAATTATAATCATAATAATAGAATAATATGGAATAAATAATGAAAAGAATAATATTTGGAATTTATATATGGGCTGAAGCTTGTCAAAACAAACAAAGCGAAGTGGCTTAGAACAACTTAAGCAACACTTGTCAGAACTAACTCATCTTTGTCCAACAGTACCAAGTTGCAAGCGCAAGAGTTCAGTGGGACAGGTAGCTTAGCAAAACAGTGGTAATGTTTGAGCTTGGTCCATGGCAAGGGCAAGCATTACAGCTTCCTTTCCTGATGAGGAGTCAGGACAAGGGTCCTTTCCTGATGAAAGGGAGGCAGGACAAGGGTCCTTTCCTAGGAGGGAGTCATAGACAGGTCCTTTCCGGATGAGGGTGTCAGGACAAGGATCTGGATACAACGGTCTTTAAGGCAAACGCTAAGGGGAGTTAATGCCATGCTGTAGATCTAAGAAACGGGGAATCAGACTAGCCACAGTTATGAATAAGGAGCCAAGTGAAGAATAAATATCCTAATGTAATTAAGACGCACTCTCAGAGCCCAGTTTGGCATAATGGGGGTTTCAAATTTAAATGCAAAGAAAAGCCATGTCAAACTCTAAATGACCCAGAGGTGTGGCTTTTAACCAAAATTAGCTAACACGTAAAGAATATGGGGGGGATCGGTGGTATTTGTCTTTTGGAATTATGATGTTTAGGTTGTTGTAGAGAAACGTTGTATTGAAACGGTTTGAAACTTTCCACTGTTTTTCATGACTATCGTGCTGTCTATTTCAAAGAGCCAAAAGCTTTTGCTGCAGCCAAAGTGATTCAGGAGAATGATTGTTATGATCTGGATATTGCGTTGTTGTCTTGTATTGGAAATCTCTACCACACTCTCCAATATCATAGCCAAAACATACTATCCCCACATGGACAGCCCAGATGTCGAAGCACAAATTCGTAAAGAACCACATCATACTAACGATACGGAATTCATCCTTATTGGACTAAATTTAACGATATTCAAAAGTGTTGATAGCTTGTTAGGATAATGTGGATAATTTTTCATTTTTTGTATAGATTGGTAGAATTGGTGGTTAAATGTTTGTGGATATATGGTTTGAAAGATATGTGATGATAAAAGTGATACAATTAAATATTATTGTTTTAGAAGGATGTTTTGGGTATGGAATTTTGAAGAATAATTTGTAAGATGGGAATTATAAGTTAAATTTAATGATTAAATGTTTTTTTAGTTTTGTAATTTTTTGGGGTGGGGGGGGGTGTGTTTTATGTATGTTTATGGTTTTTAATTGTAAATTTAGATGTTTTTAAGTGAATGTGTGAATATTTTTTGGTTGGTGATGTGGTTGGGAGATATGGGGTGGAGGGATTGTATGATGGTGGTGGTTAGGTTGTTGGTTTTGGTTATGGGGTTGTGGGTAGGGGTGTGGTGGGGTTTATGTGGTTGGGGTGTGAGAATGTTGTATTGAGAGGGTAGTTATCTCTCCTATCTGATGGCTACATCTCTATCACACTATATATAGTGTGAGTGAGAGTAATGGTTTAGGGTGATGGGTTAGGTATTGTATGAGGGGTGGCGTGGGATGACGTACAGAGGGGTTAATTAGATGAAAGGGGGGATGGGGGTATGGAAGAGTGATATTGGAGGGGTGGGGGGTGTGGTGTTGTTGTTGTGTCAGTGGTGTGGGTATGTGGGGTGTGGGGGGGGGTGGGGGGTTGTGTTGTGTGGGGGGTGGTGGGAGGGTGTGGGGGGGTGGGTGTGTTTTGGGTGGTGGGGTTTTTTGGTTTGTGTTTTGTTTGTTTTGGTGTTGTGGTGTGGGTTGGGTGGGAGGGGGGGGGGTTGGGGTGGGTGTTGGGTTGGGTGTGTGGGGGGGGTGGTGGTTGGTGGGTGGGTGGTTGTTGGGGTGGTGTTGGGGTGTTGGTGTGTGGTGGGTGTGGGGGGTGTGGTGGGTGTTGTGGGTGGTGGTGGGGGGGTTGGTGGGTTGGTGGGTGGGGGTTGGGGGGTGGGTGGGGGTTGGTGTGGGGTTTGGGGGGGGTGGGTGTGGGGTGTGTTGTGTGTGTTGGTGGTGTGGGTTTGTTGGGGTTGTTGTTTGTGGGTTGGGTTGTGTTGGGGGGTTTGGTTTGATTTTGGGTGGGTGTGTGTTGTGTTTGTGGGTTGGGGTTGGTGGTGGGGGTTGGGTGGGGGTTGGTGGGGGTGTGGGGGGGGGGGGGGTTGGGTGGGTTGGTTGGGTTTGGGTGTGGGGGGGGGGGGGGGGGTTGGGTTGTGGTTTGGTGGGTGGGTGGGGGGGGGGGTTTGTGTGGGGTGGGGTGTTGTGTTTGGGGGGGTTGGTGGGGTTTGTTTTGTTTTTGGTTGGGGGTGGGGGGGGGTGTGTGGGTGGGGGGGGTGGGTTTGTGTGGGGTGTGGGTGTTGTGTGTTGTGTGGGTTTGTTGGATTGTGGTGTGGTTTGGGGTGTTGTTGGTGGTGTGGGGTTGGGTTATATAGGGGGTGGGTTTTGTTGTGGGGGGGTGTGTTGGGGTTGTTTGTGGTGGTGGGTGGTTGGTTTTGGTTGGTGGGGAGTTGGAGTGTGTTGGGGTTGTTTTTGTGTGGGTGGGGTTGTTTGGTGGTGGGGTTGGTTGTGTTTGTGTTGTTTGTGGTGTGTGTGTTGTGTGGTGTGTTGGGGTGTTGTGTGTGGTGGTGTGGTGTTGGTGGTTTGTTGGTGGTGTGTTGTGTGTGGTGTTGTGTGTGGTGTGTGGTGTTGTGTGTGGTGTGTGGTTGTGTGGTGTTGGTGTTGTTGTGGTGGTGTGTGTGTGGGGTTGTGTGTGTGTGGGGGTAGTGTGGTTGTGTGTTTGTGTGTTTTGGGGTTGTGTGGTTTGGTTGGTTGTTGGTGTTTGGTGGTTGTGGTGTGTGTGTTGTGTGTGTGGTGGTTGTGTGGGTGTGGTGGTTTTTTGGTGGTGGTGTGGTGTTGGGTTTGTTGTTTTTGGGTGTTGGTTGTGGTTGGTGTGTTGGTGTTGGTTGTTTGGGGGTGGGTGGGGGTGGGTGGGTAATAGTTTGTAATTTTTTAGATTTGATAGATATGTAATTTATTTATTATTAAGAATTTTTTATGGTGAATTTATATAATTGTAGATAGGGGGTTGTTAATTTTGAAATTTGGTATATTAATGTATTGGGGAAAGGGGTGAGTTAAAAGTTTTTTTAGTTTTATATGAATATTGATTGGGTTAGGTTTTGGGTGGAATGTTAATGGGATAGATTATTTTATGATGATGTTAGGGGGGTTATGTATTGTGATGGTGGTTTGGTTGTGATATGGTGTTTAGGATTGGGGTGGGATTTGAAATGGGGATATTAGTTGATGAAAAGGATATTTTATTAGGTTAAATTATTAATATTAGATGTACTGAGTGAGGTTATTATTTTTTTGTGGGATTGGGGGTGTATTGAGGTGAGCTTTTTATTTTAGATAAGTTATTAATGTGTGGGTTTTGTGGTTATTGGATGTGGGAGGAGTTGTGTAGTGTATTAGTATAGTACACTATGATTTTTTTTTATTAGTTTTAATAATTGGTTTTAGGTATTTCAGGGTGTTACAGGTAGGTCTACTTACAAACAGACAGCTGTATTCATAAATTGAGTAGTGGTGTTTATTGACTTTTATATTAGAGATTATTGATTTATTGTATCACGGTGTTGACAGAGTCAGCAATCTAGGGTTTTAATCTTGGATTGCACTCAAAAGACAATGCATTTTAAATGAGGTGCGATAGACCAAGACCACAGTATTATATCTGTTGCTGGCATACTGGCGAGCCTTTCTGGTAGAAAACACTAATTTTGTTCACTCACTTGGAACCCACACTCGCGGTAGCCAAGCAAGGGACGATCACCCCGAGGAGAGAGAGAGAGAAGAGAGAGAGAGAGAAGAGAGAGAGAGAGAGAGAGAGGAGAGAGAGAGAAGAGAGAGAGAAGAGAGACAGACAACACACAGACAGACAGACAGACCGAGAAGTTTACAACACTCAACAACTCTCGGTTTCAATTATGTCCTCCACAAGACAGCACCCTCCTACCTCTGTAATGTCTCCACTGTGCACTCCTTTGTTCCTCCGCACTGCTAGCAGATAACCTTGTCCCTTACAAATTAACCAGAATCAACCCATCCACAGTCGCCCCACTCTTCTCTATGTCGACCATCATCTGGAATGACTTCCCTCCCTCTCTTCGCCAAAAGCCTTCTTATGACACTTAAAATCCAGTCTCAAACTTATTTACGTCAAACCGAAGATTTCCTCTGTCACTTTCATCACATAGCCATTTTCCCGGGCCTCAACTCCGAGATCTATCCGCGCCCTGTCAGGGTGTGACTGTGGTAATGTGTGTGTGTGTGTGTGTGTGTGGTGTGTGTGGTTGTGGGTTGTGGTCGTGTGTGTGGGCAATGCTGCGTGCATGCTCCATTATATTTTGGACTCTGAACTATTTATATTTACTGCTAGTAGGACTTGTAAAAAGAGTTGATGCAAGCGCTTTGATTTGTCTGTGCAAGATATAAGCGCTAGATAAATTCCATAGATTATTATTATTATTATTATTATTATTATTTTGCTAGTATATTATTATTAATTATTAAATGTATGCTCTGACCTTAAGAAATGCAAACGGGGAGAGAAGTGTCTGCTTCAAATGTCCCCGTAAAACAGCCTCCTGGTTTTGCCATAGCTTGTGTGTGTGCTTAAAGGTTCTTTCTTTTAATCCATTCTGTTCAGTGGCAGTTATTGTTAAATTCTGAGGAAACACTAAACTGAGATCAGACAATGGAAAGTACATATGGTACTCATGTTTGTGTTTCAGTGCAACCCATTATGCACTTCATGTGTTTTCAGTGCATACATATGTATCCATGTTTTTTTTCCAGTTCATTACATATTATCGTACTAAGGTTTTGTTGTAATGCTAACGTATTATGTAGCTACAGTGATGTTTTAGTGCAAGACATATTATGTACTCATTGTTTTGTTGTCAGTGACATACGTCATATTTACTGAGCTACTGTTTCGGTGCATACGATATGTATTCATTTTGTATCATTCAGACATGGAAAATTACCTCCGTGTGTGTGTGGTGTGTGTGTGGTGTGTGTGTGTTTGTGTGTGTGTGTGTTCTTATCTAATTTAAACGTCTGATCACTCAAGGTGAATATTAGAACCAAAGATAAAGGTTACAATAATATAAGAACGTGTGTGTGTGTTGTTGTGTGTGTGTGAGTTGTGTGTGTGTGCGTGTGTGTGTGTTTGTGTGTAAGTGTGTGCATGAGTGCGGTGTGTGTATAGTGTATGTGTGTTGTGTGTTGTACCTTTTATTTCGTGCACGAGATAAAAGAAAAAAATAACAAAGAAGTTATGGACAGACGGGGAATGAGGGGAGGGGGGGCAATGAACAGCTTAAAATTAGCCAGAAGAGGAGAGAGAGAGAGAGAGAGCGAGAGAGAGAGAAGCGAGAGCGAGAGAGTGTGTAGTGTGTGTGTGTGTGTGTGTTTGTGTGTGTGTGGTGTGTGTGTTCGCGCGCACGCGCGTGCGTGCGTGTTGCTGTTGCTTCGATTTAAGTCGGTTCCTCAAAGATATGAAGAACTTGGGAGGGGAGAGACAAAATTTGATAGTTGGTACTGTGAAACCTGTATCTGTTGCTAAATATCCGTAGGCAGTGTAAACAGAAAAAGCCTAAGCAATGATAACATCAGATCATACATAAGAAATGCTATAATAGGACTAGAACAATAAACAACTGTCCCTATAGAATGTTCTTAAAGATCTTATTATACGAAAACGCCAAATTAATATTTGTTAATATCTTATCCAAGAGATTTCTTCAGAAAAAGAAGGAAAGATGGTTGAGGCTCTTACTTTAAAAAATTAATAATTCCTAGTCATTTTCTCTACCACACAAACATGTTAAATTATTGCTATAATTACAATAAAAGCATTCAGTTTTTTATAAAAAAAACAACTAAAGCACTAGCCTTAATCTTGCCATGACCAAACTTGTGCGGGTCTCAGAGTGTCAATATTCCTAAAATCTGGATGTGATTAAAGATCTGTCTGAAGGTGGCTCCTCTTGATACATAAGCATTTTTTCTAGCCATCTCTCCCACATGCCTCTCTAGTAAATTTCATCAGCCTCTGCGAGAAAGATAATTAGAACATTTAGGGTATCTGGAGTGCAATGAAAGCCTGTCGATAGGCGCATTAGCTGGTTGGCACCTCTTTGGGAAAGCCTCTGTCAGTCACTCATTTGGTAAGAACGCCACGTGCAAAGGTACCCAACACACGTGTCACAAATACACCTTAATCTAAAACATGGATGGCATGATTGACTCTAGTACAACTTTAGACATTTTTCTTAGAACTTTGTGGATTTTTACATGCATAGACCTAATTTGAATGAACACAAAGTAAAGTTTGAAATATAATCATCAGAAGATCAAGAATATAAGATCAAGAATGGGGGAGGCTTGTGTGTATGTGTGAACACCGTGCGTGCAGCGATAATGTCATTTAACATAAGTTCTCGAATGTTTGTGGTATCTGAAAGTAAAAAAATGGGAAATGAACTACTAGATAGGATAAATATATGTCCTGACACGTATCGCTCGCCGCGTCGCTGACTGTGAGAGATGTGTTGTGGTATAGATAGATCGTTTAATTTTTGATATTTAAGGGGGGGGGGATAATGATGGAGGGTTTTGAAGATGTTTTAGGGAGGTAATGGTAGGTTGTGGGGGGTGGGGGTAGGTAGATGTGGGGTGGGGGATTAAAGGGGGTGGGGAGACGGGGTTTGGGGGTGGTGGGAGGTATTTTAGAGGTGGAGTGATTTATTTGTTGGGAGGTTTGATGGGGATGGGGAGGAGGGAGATGGGGAGTATGTTTTTTTGGGTAATTAATTTTTTATGGTAGGGAGTTTGTGTTGGGTTATGGGGAGATTTTTTTTGTGGAGTTTTATTATTTGGTGGTTTTTATTGTTGATGAGGTTTTGGTATTTAGGGGGTTGGGGGGTTGGGGGGAGAGGAATTTATATGTGTGTTTTGGTTTGTTTGTTATTGTATTTTTGGATGTATGATATTGTGAGATTTATGTAAGGGGTGGTATGGGTATATTATAATATATAAAATGTGATAAAGGGATAAAGATGTTATATATATAGAGGATTTTAGATTTTGATTTTGGTATTATAGTGATGAAAATAAAAAGGATTATGGTAAGGGGAGTAGGAGGAGGGAGGGGTGTGTGTGTGTTGGGGGGGATTTAAGTGGGGTAATGGTTGGGGGTGGGGGTTGGGTGGGGTGTGTGGAAGGGTGTGAAGTATTCAAGAACACGTGGGCGGGGTATACATCAGTCCCCTAAGGCTTTTGGTGAATGCTGGATCGGTCCACCATGCACACATGCCTACGCGTTCAATGAGAACAGATTAATGTTCGCAAATGTTCTCGTGCTTCTTGGTATAGTTATACTCCAAGGACGTTTGGACAGTGGAATCTGCACTAGTCAACTCCAGGGAAAATAGCCCATTGGAACGGGAATGAACTCATAAAAGGGTCCCCCGTCATTTACGAGTGCAATGTTTCAACCACAAGGCTATCCTGCCCCCTAAAGTAGAATGATGGTGGTGGGAGGAGTTAGTAGAAGTGGGTGTGAAGAGGAGGGGTCAGGTAGTATATGTCAGCCCTGTCCTAAGGACAGTATGTGTGTGAAGTGTGTGCGTGTGTGTGTGTTGTGTGTGGTGTGGGTGTGGTGTGGGTGTGGGTTGCACGCTGTGTATCACATGTGGTGTGTTTTAGCATGTCCTCTCTCTCACTGCAGGCATTAGTGCAGCATTCATGTGTACATGTGTCTGTCATGTGGCCTGTGTCCTGCGCTCCTGGTGTATTAGACAGAGACACTGACTACTATTTGACTTCCAGTCCATTTTTCTTTATGTCTTGGTTAAGTTCAACTGTAACTGATGCTTCTTCTTGAACAGTTTGTGATACACTACAGGACAAAACGAAGTGGCCAGCCATTACTTTCTGGGTTTCTGTCCCAGAAGTGTAGACGAGGCTTTAAGTTGCAGCGTGAAAACAAAGCCAGAACGGTTCCCAGCACTGGCAGTAGTTGTTACAAACCTAGCTGTGGTTTACCTCACCTCCTACCTTTCTTGGTTACTTACATCTCTACTCTCACCTGTCTCTGCCCATCTTTTTGGGAAGAGTCATAATTTCTTTATGATGTTTTTTGGTACCCTCTCTATGTCTCTTGTTTGTGAGTGCCTAATTGCATGCAGAATCAGGGGCACCAATTCTGGTATGTGTGGTTTATGTGTGAGTGGTGTGTGCATTGTGCGTCATGTGTGTGTGTGTGTGTGTGTGTGTTGTGTGTGTGTGTGTGTGTTTCTCTCATCCTTCACGCCTAGTCATCGTACTTTCCTCATTGTTTATATTGGGGGGGGTCACTCTCTCTCTCGGGATGGGGAGTAGCCTGATGTGGTCGATAAACAGGTACACTCTATTAACATTGTGCGCAAGGCATACTTAACGGCATAGAAAAGGATATATTACATGCAAGAAATAAAGTATAACTGCTGTTTTATGGTGTAAGTTTAGAAGTATTTTTTGTTTACTAGATGGTAATTACATTATATACAGAAAGTGCAAAGAAGGGGTGGTATAGATTTGTAATTGTAAGGATAAGGTAAGGTAGGAAAGTTATGTTTATGGTATGTTAATAGGTGGGGTATGGGAGTTTATGGATATAATGGATGAATGTGTAATGATTTGATTTTGGTAATATTTATTATGTAGGGTTTGGTGTTGTTTAGGGTTGGGTTATGATATATGTGTAATGAGGGTATGGGAGGTGATTAGTTATGTGGGGTATGTTGATAGTTGGGAAAATGGTATTATGGTGGGTTGGGAATGTGTGTGTAAATTATTATTTGTTAATGTGTGTTATAGGGTTGTGTCGGGTAGTTGGTGTAGGGGTATAGGATTTTGATTAGATTGGGTTATGGTGTATTATGGTTTTGTTTGGAGTTAGGTTTTTATTTTAAGGTTGTGTTAGTAGATAGGATGTATATGGGTATTTATAGGTATTTTAGATGGTAGGGGTGGGGGGGTGTGGTTGATGTATTTTTGTAGGGGGATTTATAGAGAAGGGGGAATATGATAATGGGATTTAATTTGAAGGGGAGGGGTTGATGGAATGTGGGGGATGTTTTATGGGGTTGGGAATATGGGGAGGGAATAGGAAGTGGTTGATGTGTTTTGTAGGAGTGTTGGATGTTTTAAGGAAGTGGTGGGTATTGATGAGTTTTATGGTTGGATTGTAGTTTGGTTTTTTATTGGGGTTTTGTTTTATTAGTATATGGGTGTTTTTGGGGTTTTGTTTGTGTTGTTTGGTTTGGTATTGTGTTGTTTGTTGGGGGGGGTTTGGTTTGTTGTTTTTTTGGTTGGTGGTGGTTTTGTTGGGGTGTGGGGGTTGGGGGTTTTGTTGGGGGGGGGGTGGGGTGGTGGGGGGGGTGGGGTGTGGGGGGGTGGGTTGGGGGTGGGTGGTGGTGGGGGGGTGTGTTTGGGTTGGGTGTGTGGGGGTGGGGGGGGGGGTTGGGGGGTGGGTGGTGGGGTGGGGTTTGGGGTGGTTGGGGGTTGTTGGGGGTGGGTTGTGGTGGTGGGGGGTGGGGGTGGTGTGGGGGGGGGGTGGTGGTTGGGGTGTGGTTTGGGGGGGGGGTGGGGGTGGTTGAAGAGTGTGTGTGAGAGTGGGTTTGTTTTTTGGGGTGGGGTTTTTGTGGGGGTTGTTTTGATGGGTTGATTTGGATGTTTTGTTTTGTTTTTTTGGGGTTAATGGGATGTATTAATTTTTTTTTTTATTTTTGGGTGGTTTTTTTATGTATGTTTGTGTTTTTAATTTTATTTTAGTATTTTTAAGTTGAAGGTAAATATATATATATTTGTTTGGATTTAGTGGAGGATAAGGGGGAGATTGGTATATGTGTTTCTTGTTGATATTTTTTATGGGTTGTTGGGGGGTTGTGGGAAAAAGTTGTATGTGGGTATAGAACCAGCGTTTAACATCTTGCAACCGTTAAGACGCTAGTGTGAAATGGAAACGCGCTAGGATCTTCCATACATTCTTGCCTCACTCACTGTTAAGTTGGTCGTCTATATTCATTTACTGCTATCACACTCTTTGGACTGCTGTTTGGTGGCTACATCCAAAGAAAATCTATTTGATCTTTTTCTTCGTTAGGTGCATTTTGTTGTTGTTGCTTGTATGATGATATTTTTGGTTATGTGCTTTATTTATTTATTATTCTTTCTGCTACCTTTTGCTTATTGTTTGAAACAACTTCAAAAAGAAACTGCAAGATACCAGTTCTCTCCTGGAATGTATGTCCCATGTATTATCTTTTTGATAAAATCATGGGTAGGGAGAAAGGGTTGTGGGACAACGTTGAGGGGTCCAGTTTAGGTTACAGTGAAGGTTTTATTTTATATCGTGGATAGCATTAAGGCTGTATTCAGTTTACAATGGGAAAGGTATATATGTTATTAAGTTTGTGTCTGTGCGACACTTATATGTGAATCAATGTTTTATTCGTTGAATTAGTAATAGTAGTCAATGTTTTGTTAATTGAATAATTTTTATTTAATACTAGTTGTTAATTGGAATAATGTTATTGTTATACTTGTGTTTGGTGTTTAAGTGATTGAATTGTTTTGTGAGCATATTGTTATAGGGGGATTGATGTTTGGTTTTAATTGATGTTTATGTGATTTGATTTGGTAATATGGTTGGTGTGTGATGTGTGCGAGTGTCGAGGTGAGATGTGTATTTGTTGTTATGGGATTTATGTTGTGGGTAGATTGGGTGATGAGTGTGGGTACATTTGGGGTGGATGTAAGTGTAGAGTGTAGGGGAGTGAAATAACGGGGGGGTGTGAAAGATATGTATATAGATGGGGAGAATTAGTTGGGGGGGGGAAGGGGAAAGTATGATGTAAGTTTTTGGAATAGTAGGAGTTATATTATGTGAAGTTTTGAGGAAATAAAATATGTTGATTTAATTTTTTTTTTGTAGATTTTAAGGTATATTAGGGAGTAAGATGGTTTTGGGAGTTTGTGGGGGGGGGTAGTAGGGGGTTGGAGGGGGAGGGTTGTGGTGGATGGGGGTTTTGTGTAGGGGTGTTTGTGTGGTGTTTTGGGTGTGTTTGTTTTGGTGTTGGGGTTTTGTTTTTTGTTTTTTTGTGGGTTGTGTGGTATGGTGTGGCGTGGGGGGTGTTTCTATTTTTGGTGTATTTTTGTGGGATTTGATGTTAGGTTGGGAGGATATTTTTTTGTGGGAATTTGTTTGTGGTTATTTGTTGATGAGGAGGTTAAGTATTAGGGTAGGGTTGGAGGGGAGAAGAAGGGGGTATTTGTAGTTTTGGTTTTGTGTTGTTATGATATAGTGGTGTTAGGATTCAATGTCACAGCTTGTTATATCATTTAAAGTGTATTTGGCACTGAAGAATAAAATTGTTTGTTAACTTAGATTCATTGGTTAAAACTTCCCCCCTTTATTCAACTTTAAAAGAAAAAGCTTGTTTAAATAGTGTAAATAAGTCATCACCCAGAACTAGTAAAATGGCATTGAGACTGTCGTTTTTGTCATCACATAAACAGATGCAAACACACACCACACACACACACACTACGACACAAACACACACACCACACACACACACACACACACACACAACACACACAAATCACACACAGTTTATGTGCACGTGTGTGCGTGTGAGTTTGTGTAGTGTTGTGTGTAGTGCTGGTGTGTGTTGTGTGTGTCGCGTGTGTACTCTGTGTACTTGCTTGTCATAAAGTATATCTAGCTGGTTAGACAGCTTAACTGACCTTCGCTGTTTTCTGTCTAAAATACATATGTCATACACTACAGGCAAAAAGAAAAGCAAGTCATTTATGTCAATTTCTGTTTCTTTCTCAGTCTGTGAATTTGGCTTTACGTGCGTGTAAAAGAACGAGAGAGCCACAGTTTGGTATCCTCGCACTGGTCAGTAGAAGTACGTTATGGTTTACCAGCCACGTTTTGCATCTACACTTAGTACTTAAGGATTACCCCACTGTCTGTATCTACACTTTTAAATCATGGTTTACCAGGCCTGTTTTATCTACCTTATAACTTATGTTTAACCAGGTCACATGTCTTGTATCTACACATAGTACTTATGGATTTAACTAGGCCAACTGTTTGTATTTACACTTAGCTACTTATTGGGAGTTACACTAAGGCACGTTTGCTACCTACGCCTTATACTTATGTAACAAGGCACTGGGTTGGTATCTACACTTAGTACGTCTGTTTACTAGGCTCTGGTTGAAATTACACTTAGTGACTTATATGCGAGTACTACCCAGCAACTGTTTGTAATCTACACTTAGTATCTTATGATGTTTAACAGGCACATAGTTAATGTAATCGTACACCCTCTAGTACATATGGTACCTCATGCACTGTACATACCGTGCTACCCTGCATGGGCTACTACTATGTAGCCTGCTCTTCTCTGCCTCCTTATCTATCTTTTGCGCGCACAACATTAACCAATTCGAACTTCTTCTAACACTTGCCTGCAATTTTCGTGCCTTGCTCTGTCCTGTAAGTTTTTCATAGAGACGTGTGAGTGTTTTTAGTTAAAATCTTATTGTTTGTCTGCCTGTCTGTCGCTCTGCTGTCCCTCCCGCCGCCCCCCCACCACGCTCCTCCTACTCTTCAGAGCAACATCCCACTAGACCTCTCTCGAATCCCCCGCATCTCTCTGTCTGCATTAAAAACGATTGTTATCGCAATCGAGCTGTTTACAGACTCTAAGGTACTCGCACTTTTTAAAGTGGTGGTGATCCAAATGAATTCCTCAAAATAAACAACCACACTAATTTTTTTTTTCCTTTTGTCTAAGGACCGACCTTTAAAAAATCGAGAAATCACATCCACAATCACAAGATTATAGCCTTGTAAAAAATATGTCCAGTTGAAAAATTTAATCAGATACAAGCAGACTTTTCTGGCAAGACTCGGTGTATCCACAGCGGTACTTCAGCCAGTATTATGGGGAGTGTTATTAGGATGGATGGACAGTCGTTTAGGTCAGTGATGAGATATTTCGGCGATTTTCCAAACCTTGGCACAACTGAGGCATATCCCGCCTAGCATCGAAACTGTTTTTTGGATGCCTTCTCCTCTCCGACACATGACTACACAACTCATTATCTAGATCTTAGAACAACTAGAGCATAAAGGGTGGTGTTTTGGGGATTTCTGAGTTGTTTTATCACTAATTTAACTCAATCATTTTTGGAGGAAATAAGGGAGAGATATTTGTAAGTTAATTGTTTGGAGTTGATAGGTCTGTAGGGGTAAGTACATCGTTAATGTGATTGAGTTGTGATGATAGGTATGTGTATTTGTGGAGATTGCTGAGTAGTGTGTCGAGTCGAGAGCGCAGAGACGCTCTATAATTTGATTTGATAGGAGGTTTTGTGGGTTGTAAAGTAGTTTGGGAGTTATCATGATTGAAAATTTTTATTAGTGGTGGGCGATTGATGGGTGGTTATGAGGAGGTGGGTAGGTTAGTGGTGTTATTGTGGTAAAGTGGGTACCATTATTAATGAGGTTGGCGATAGGCAGATATGACGATATGAGATGAGTTAGACAGTGTTGTTTTTTGGTTATGTTATATCTGTTATCATGATCGTGAGCGAGCTGTGTTGTATTCGTGGTTTTTAGGTAATGGGTTAGGGTGGGTTTATGTGGTTGAAAATTTTGATGATTTGAATAAGGTGATGTGGAGATCTGTGGTTTGTACGTTGTGTTGGGGTGTTGGGGTGTTTGATTTGGGAGAGATATATTTATAGTGAGGTGTGAGTAGGAATTGAATGTATGGGTGGGATTAATGGTTTTAGGGGGGGGAGTTTTAAGGTATGAAGATCGGTTTTCACAAAGACGTTTGAGGGAGGGCGGGTGGTTGGGGAGAGGTGGTTGGAGTGTTAGAGGATTGTTTTGGTAAGTGTGGGATTTAATGTTTTTGTTAAGGGTATATCATGCTTAATGGAGACTCGGTGAGGTGATTTTGAATGTCTATAATAATATTATTTGACTTTAGGTTTATGGGGGTATTTAGTTGATGGTTGATTTTTTTTGATGGAGGGGGGGTAGCGGTGGTGGATAGGTAGGGGGGAATATATATAAAAAATTATAATTGTTTTGTGTTTTTAACTATTGTTTTGGTGGTGGGAATTTAATTGAAGAGGGAGAAGAGGTTATGAAAAGGGAAAAAAAGACCGAAAATTATTGATTGGTATGAGTTAGGAAAAAATTGGTAGGAGGTAGGAATGATGGATAATGATAGATTAGTTGATTTGAGTGTAATTAAGGGAATAAACTTAACAAAGTTGTTCAATGTAAGAGTGAGGATGGTGAATAGAGGTGTAGGGGGATGGGGGATGATAATATATTGTGATGGACAACGGAGGAATTAAATGACTAGTTATTAGCACCAAAAAGAAACCATAACAGTTGCACGCATAACAGACCAAGTGTGACATTCATTGAGTGCGGGGGGTTAGTAGGGTGGATGGGGGTGTGGGGCGTGTCGGTAAAAATTGGTATGTAGTATTTATAACTGGGAACAGTACCTGGTGAGAATGTGATGTTGTTTAAATTGTTTCATATTGTATTAATTTTATATTATCGATATCGGATGTGTTAGAATTAGGTGAATGAACGGGCGTGGATGGTGTTTTTTTTTGTACAAATGGATGCCTGTAAAAGTCTTGTAAGATAATTATGAGTGAGGGGGGTGCCGATTTTATTGAGTTTGTCTTGGAAACTTGGTGGTGTGCGGGTGGGTAGAATATGCAGGGTGGGAGGATTAGTAAAGTGGTTGTGAAAGAAAAAAAGAAGCATGGGGTAGTATATAATCGGCCTGAGTCCTAACACGTGGGTGTGCCTCTCTTTGTGTGTGTGCAGTGCATTGTGTGGTGTGTGTGTGTCTTGCCTGTGCCTCTCTCAGAATGCATGCATTATGCTTGTGGCATTGCATGGGTGCCCTCTGTGTCTGTCTTTGTGTTGTGTGTGTGTTAGTGTGTGTGAGTGTGTGTGTGTTAGGTGTTGTGTGTGTGTGTGGGTGTGTGTGTGTGTGGTGGAGACACATAGACACAGACAATGTAATTGACTTGCCAGTCATTTGTTTATCTGTTCTTATGTATTCATTTAACGGGAATCTGGTCGATCGTTTGAGACTGTTTGGCACTGATTCTCAGTCCTCATCAGACAAAAATCAGAAGAGGCCAGTCCTATCATGAGCGTTTGTCGTGTCTGTTTTCTGTCCCAGAAAGTGTCGACCTAGCTTTGTAAGTGCATCGTGAGGAACGGAAAGGCACGAGGTTGATCCCAAACACTAGGCAGTAGTTTGTTACTAACCTAGCTGTTTTGAACTCACATCCTCCCTGTCTGGTACGTTACATCTCTACTCCTCAGCCTGGTCCTGTGCCCCATTTTTGAGGGAGACATACTTCGTCTTTTGGCACCTCTGATATGTTTTCTTGTGCCACAATTGCATGCAGACCACAAGCACCAATCCTATGAATAATGTGTGTGTTTTCGCTCTCTGCCTGTCTCTATCTCTGTTTCCATGCTTCTCTACCTCTCTCTCTCTCTTTGTCTATCTATCTATCTAGCTATCTTTCTATCATCTATCTATCTCTCTATCTATTTATCTATCTAAGCTATCTATCTAATCTATCTATCTACAATCTATCTATCTATCTATCTATCTATCTGGGGATGGGGACACCCGGATGGTTAGAAGTATCTTGCCCTTGTCTCAGGCACCAATTACTTCAGAAGAGCAATAGCAAAGGCAGAGTGGACACTCTCCCTGATACCCTGACTTCACTGGATACCAAACATAAGATAGGAGAAATAACCAAGAGACTGAGTAGACTGATCACACTGTCATCGTGGGAGAAACAGCAAAGCAGAAAACCACAAACAACAGAAGTAAAGACAGTGAAGACTTGGTATGAAGGGGTACAGCTACCGATGCCAATCTTGCAGGTATGATAAAACAGCGACCCGCGATGACTTGGGACATGGGACCACATGGCATACAGGACAGATGGATGATGATGTTCACAAAAAGATAATTCAAAGTGACACTGTAAGTGATGGCAGAAGGTACTGAGACAGTGCGACCAAGCACTGACGATAACATGTGATGACAACATGAAAAATAACTAACTCAACCTAAAAGATCTTATACGAGACCATTTCAGACAGAGAGTGACAGTAACACTGACAAACAGCTGATGGAACATACGTACAAATAATAATTATAATCATAATAATAGAATAATATGGAATAAATAATGAAAAGAATAATATTTGGAATTTATATATGGGCTGAAGCTTGTCAAAACAAACAAAGCGAAGTGGCTTAGAACAACTTAAGCAACACTTGTCAGAACTAACTCATCTTTGTCCAACAGTACCAAGTTGCAAGCGCAAGAGTTCAGTGGGACAGGTAGCTTAGCAAAACAGTGGTAATGTTTGAGCTTGGTCCATGGCAAGGGCAAGCATTACAGCTTCCTTTCCTGATGAGGAGTCAGGACAAGGGTCCTTTCCTGATGAAAGGGAGGCAGGACAAGGGTCCTTTCCTAGGAGGGAGTCATAGACAGGTCCTTTCCGGATGAGGGTGTCAGGACAAGGATCTGGATACAACGGTCTTTAAGGCAAACGCTAAGGGGAGTTAATGCCATGCTGTAGATCTAAGAAACGGGGAATCAGACTAGCCACAGTTATGAATAAGGAGCCAAGTGAAGAATAAATATCCTAATGTAATTAAGACGCACTCTCAGAGCCCAGTTTGGCATAATGGGGGTTTCAAATTTAAATGCAAAGAAAAGCCATGTCAAACTCTAAATGACCCAGAGGTGTGGCTTTTAACCAAAATTAGCTAACACGTAAAGAATATGGGGGGGATCGGTGGTATTTGTCTTTTGGAATTATGATGTTTAGGTTGTTGTAGAGAAACGTTGTATTGAAACGGTTTGAAACTTTCCACTGTTTTTCATGACTATCGTGCTGTCTATTTCAAAGAGCCAAAAGCTTTTGCTGCAGCCAAAGTGATTCAGGAGAATGATTGTTATGATCTGGATATTGCGTTGTTGTCTTGTATTGGAAATCTCTACCACACTCTCCAATATCATAGCCAAAACATACTATCCCCACATGGACAGCCCAGATGTCGAAGCACAAATTCGTAAAGAACCACATCATACTAACGATACGGAATTCATCCTTATTGGACTAAATTTAACGATATTCAAAAGTGTTGATAGCTTGTTAGGATAATGTGGATAATTTTTCATTTTTTGTATAGATTGGTAGAATTGGTGGTTAAATGTTTGTGGATATATGGTTTGAAAGATATGTGATGATAAAAGTGATACAATTAAATATTATTGTTTTAGAAGGATGTTTTGGGTATGGAATTTTGAAGAATAATTTGTAAGATGGGAATTATAAGTTAAATTTAATGATTAAATGTTTTTTTAGTTTTGTAATTTTTTGGGGTGGGGGGGGGTGTGTTTTATGTATGTTTATGGTTTTTAATTGTAAATTTAGATGTTTTTAAGTGAATGTGTGAATATTTTTTGGTTGGTGATGTGGTTGGGAGATATGGGGTGGAGGGATTGTATGATGGTGGTGGTTAGGTTGTTGGTTTTGGTTATGGGGTTGTGGGTAGGGGTGTGGTGGGGTTTATGTGGTTGGGGTGTGAGAATGTTGTATTGAGAGGGTAGTTATCTCTCCTATCTGATGGCTACATCTCTATCACACTATATATAGTGTGAGTGAGAGTAATGGTTTAGGGTGATGGGTTAGGTATTGTATGAGGGGTGGCGTGGGATGACGTACAGAGGGGTTAATTAGATGAAAGGGGGGATGGGGGTATGGAAGAGTGATATTGGAGGGGTGGGGGGTGTGGTGTTGTTGTTGTGTCAGTGGTGTGGGTATGTGGGGTGTGGGGGGGGGTGGGGGGTTGTGTTGTGTGGGGGGTGGTGGGAGGGTGTGGGGGGGTGGGTGTGTTTTGGGTGGTGGGGTTTTTTGGTTTGTGTTTTGTTTGTTTTGGTGTTGTGGTGTGGGTTGGGTGGGAGGGGGGGGGGTTGGGGTGGGTGTTGGGTTGGGTGTGTGGGGGGGGTGGTGGT
>CM054148.1:63866388-63897175 GCA_028751875.1 Rapana venosa | reverse complement strand
CCCTGTCAAAAACGAGAAATAACACAACCAAAAGGCACGTGAGCACACAAGCGCCGGACTGTACAGACAGCGAACAAACCAACCGAAACAGCACGAACAAACGACAACAGTAACAGAAAGACGACAAACGAAAAAACTGACGACAGATAAAAGATGAAAAAACAAAAACCCCAACAGACTTACACGCAGAAAGACTGATAGCGGGGCAAAAAGAAAAGAAAGACACACAGCAGAAAGAAAAATCAACAGAAAAGACAGACGACTTACTGACAGGCCAGAAAATACAGACAGACAAACACACTAACAAGCAGACAGACCCACAGACAGAAACCACACAGACACATTACCAAACAGATAGACGGACGGGAGGCTGACAGGGGAGACGGCTGACAGAGAGGCATTGCAGGCAGACAAAACATACTGAAAAGGTAGGCAACAGACTGGACACCCAAACAGACAGACAGACCCCAAATCAAAAATTGGCAGGCAGCAGACAGACTGACACAAACAGATAGACAAACACACTTACAGGCAAAACAGGCAGGCAGACAGACAGACAGACACACACACACCACACACAGGGGAGAAGAGAGAGAGAGAGAGAGAGAGAGAGAGAGAGAGAGAGAGAGAGCACAAACCAACACACAACACACAAAATACACACACACAAAAACACAACAACACACAAAAAACACACAGACACAACACACAAAAACCACACACACATACACACACACACATACACACAAAACAACACACCCACACATACACACACACAACACACACACAGACACAACACACACACATACACACCCCAAAACACACACATACACACACACAACACACACATACACACACACACACATACACCACAACCAACACACACCACACCACACACACACCACACACAACAACACAACACACCATACCAACACACACAAACCACACCACAACACCATACACACACCCCCAAACACAGAACACACACACACACAGACACACACACACAACCACAACAAACACAAACACACACACAACACCACATACACACACAACACCACATACACCCCAACACAACCAAAACACCAAAACACACACACACACAGAACAACACAAACACACACACAGACACAACACACCAAAACATACACACACACACACACACACACACACACCACACCACACATTACACACACACACCACACACACATACACATACACACACACAACACACACATAAACAAACACCCCAACAACACACAACACACACACACAACACCACACACACACACACCAAAACACCTCACCACACACAAAACACAACACATAAAACACAACAACACACACACCAAAACACACAACAACACACACACATACACACACACATACACACACCCAAAAACCCACACACACACACACACACAACACACACACACACACACACACACACACACACACACACACACAAAACACAAAACAAAACACACACACACACACACCACACACACACACACACACCAACACACACACACCAAAACTGACCACGAAGCTCGTCGTCGCTGTGATCAGCAAGAATCATAACTCCTGTCCAGTTGCCATGGTACTGGGGTGCCGTATTCAAATGATGACGGAATCCAGCAGTTCCAGAGACTGCCGCACGTTCCATCGGTAAATCTGTGTGTGTAAATTATTATAGTGTAGTGTGAGTATAATTATAGTGTAAATGTGAGTAATAATTAAATTATAGTGGTAGTTTTGTGTGTGTGTGTAGTGTGTGAGTGTATAATTATTTTTATGTAGTGTTTTGTGGTGTGTTTGTAGTGTGTGAGTGGGGTAGTGTTGTGAGTGTAGTGTGTAGTGTGTGTGTCTGTGTTGGTGTGTGTGTAGTGGTGGGAAATGTAGTGTGTGTGTGTAGTGTGTGAGGTAGTGTGTATGTGTGTGTCTGTGTGTGTGTGTAGTGTGTGATGTAGTGTGTGTAGTGTGTGAGTGTAGTGTGTAGTTTTGTGTGGGGGCGTGTGGTGTGTGTGTAGTGTGTGAGTGTAGTGTGTGTGTGTGTAGTGTGTGAGTGTAGTGTGTGAGTGAAATGTGTAGTGTGTGAGTGTAGGGTGAGTGTAGTGTGTGAGTGTGTAGTGTGTGAGTGTAGTGTGGTGGTGTTGTGTGGTGTTGTGAGTGTAGTGTGTGAAGTGTAGTGTGAGTGTAGTGTGTGTGTAGTGTGAGTGTTAGTGTGTGAGTGTGTTGTGAGTGTGTAGTGTGTGAGTGTATAGTGGTGTTGTAGTGTGTGAGTGTAGTGTGTAGTGTAGTGTGAGTGTGTAGTGTGTGAGTGTAGTGTGTGATGTATGTGCGAGTGTAGTGTGTGTGAGTGTGTAGTGTGTGAGTGTAGTGTGTGAGTGTGTAGTGTGTGAGTTTTTGTGTGTGGTGTAGTGTGTGAGTGTAGTGTGTGAGTGTGTAGTGGGTGAGTGGTATGTGTGAGTGTAGTGTGTGAGTGTGTAGTTGTGAGTGTGTAGTGTTGAGTGTGTAGTGGTTGAAGGTTTGAGTGTGGAGTGTAGTGTGTACACACAAACAGTGGGAGATGAGTGAGGGGTAACATAGCCATTTAAGTCACGATGGGGGTGGTGAAAGGAGGAGGAGGAGGAGGGGTGGGGGGTGGTGGTTGGTGATGGTGGTGGTGGTGGTTGATGTGATGATGAGATGATGATGAAAGATGATGGTGGTGGTGGTGGAGGTGGGGGTGGTGGGGGTGGTGGTGATGATGGTGGTGGTGGTGGTGGTGATGATGAAAACAATAATGAGCTTTAAGTAGTAAACACCGAAAAAAGCAGTGAGAATGATTTATGATGATGGTGATGATGATCATGTCTCACCACATCCCTCACCAAAACCCCATCATCACCATCCCTCAAACCATCATCATCGTCGTCGTCGTCGGTCGCCGCCGTGATCAAAAAACAACAAACGTGGGGGGTGGTGGTGGTGACACGACGACGATGATGATATTAATAGTAATAATGATGACGATGATAAGTATTATTATGAAAGGTGAGATTATGGAAAAGAAATGAAAACAACGAAAAGGGAAGAAGAGGGTAAGGAGGAAAGATACTACACGCTTTTCCCAATTACCACCACCACCACCCACTAAAATAAACTACTCTACTACTACACTGCTTCTGCTATTTACTCTACTACACTGGTGGTGGGGTGGGTGGGGTGGTGGGATGGTGGTGGTGGGGGTGTGGGTGGTGTGTGGTGGGGTGTGTGGGGTGTGTTTTGTGTGTGTGTGTGTGTGTGTGTGGTGGGGGTTTTGCGTGTGTGTGTGTGTGTGTGGTGTGTGTGTTTGGTTTTGTGTGTGTGTGTGTTTGGGGTGGGTTTTTTGTGTGTGTGTGTGTTTTGTTCCCATGAGTTTCAAACAATCAAACAAGTTTTCCACATCAAACAAAAAAATAAAATTGCTTTGAGTTAAAAAAGGGATTTTTTGTGAAAAAAAATACCAAGTCCCCATAGCACACGACAAGCGCGCCGCACACGCACCGCGCACACACACCACCACACACACACCACACACACACACAAAAATGACTTTGTTTTCTGCGTTTTTAATTTTTTAAAGAGCTGTTACGTATATACCCATAACACGCCTAATTTACACTTAATAGCGCTCCTTTCTTTTTCTTCTTTTGTTGTTGCTTCGATTTTATCGTTAACTCAAAGTGATATTTGCTGATGCTGCTGCGTGTTTTTAAAAAAAATTTATGGGGATTTTTTTTTTTGATATTATTAAAAAAATCATCGAAAATTTTCAGTCGTGCCCATGTTTTCTACAACGGATCATGCCCTTACTTTTTTATATATATAAAAATAATATATATAAATAAAAGAGAGACCTCCCTCCTCCTCCCTCCTCCCCTCTTGCCCCCGCCATCTTTTTCCTGCTCCCCCTCTTTTTCCTTTCACTCTTGCCTCTCTTGACATCCCACATTTTCTGCTTGCAACTCTAACTGTCCCCGTCCCCCCTGTACTCCCTTCCTCGCGCCTTTGCTCCTCCCCCCTCCCACTCCTTTCGGCCCAAAATCTCCGTTGGCCCCAGGAAAAACCCCTGCGAATGGCTTTGAAAAAACGGAAAAGTAGTACATACAGTTGCGTGGGGGTGGAAGAGTGGGTGTTGGTTTAACTTTCCATTCATCCATTTTTTCTTCTTTTTTTTTCGAGGATAAATGAAAAATGAGCACTCAAATGGCTATTTCTTACATCCAGTTTCCCCCCGTGGTGGGTTATAATAACGGGTTTTTGTCCCAAATTGTATTTGTCATCCGTTTCCCACCGGCCAACACCAATTGGCCCCCTACTCTTCAACGAAAAAGCCCGGAACGGGTATTTTTTAACGTGTGGAGCAAGATTTCTGCGTGCGGTTTTTCGCACACGGAAAAAACCTCGGTTATATAAGGTTAAATACATCCCGAAGGGGGAAGTTTTTGGGGGAGAGTGAAAAGTCCCCCCCCCCAGCAAACTAAATGTAAACCTCCCAGAGAAAAAAAAAAAAATTCCTCTTCTGGAAAACGAGATTACCGAACCCGGGGGTTCCAAGCAGATCAACGAGCGCAAAAAATCAACTCCTAACCACCAGGCCTAAATCCCGGGCGGCGCGCCGCCGCCGCCGCGCCGCGTGTGGTGTGTTTTGGTGAAGTTGGGGTGTGGTGGTTTTGTGTGTTGTTTTGTTGTGTTTGGTGGGTGTGTGTGGGTTGGTGTGGGTGGGTGTGGGTTTTTGTGTGTGTGTGGGTGTGTGTGGTGGGGTTTGTGTGTGAGACAAAAGGGGCAGAGAGACACCCAGACATAAAAAGCCGAGGCAGAGAGGTAAATGAAAAACACAACAACCCACACACTACAACACACACACACCAACAACACACCAGCTATTTTTAATTTAAGTGGGAAAAAAAGAAATGGGGTTGGTCCCCCTTTTCTGTTGAATTAGTTTAAAAATTCCTAGGTCCTTTTTTTAAAATTCCTTTTTTGGCCCTAGAATTTAGCTTTTTTAGCAAGAACTGCCCAACGTAATTCTGTTTGTTCCAAATGTTGTGTTTGCATTTCAATGGGGTACGGCAGTGGGGCTGAAATTTAATCCCCATAATAATAATCATCATTCAATCAATAAAATTCAATGGAAATGGAATGAGGTATGGAAGACTACGACCGACGAAATGAATGAATGATGGATAATGATGAAGAATGAGATTGATTAGTTTAATAGCAACAACAACCCATAAACCGAATTGATATAGCGCGTATAATCCCTTGCAAAGAGAAACCCATAATCAAAACGGAAACGCTTTGGTACTCAACTCAAGTCTTATAACACCAGTTGTTATGCTTTTTATTTAAATTTATTTTATTCACTTTTTATATCGGGGAATAATGGAATAAAGCCCCACTCCCATGGTGGCCGTTTTTTACAATCCCATTTTCCGGTGGTATAAAAATAATAGCGGTTTTTTGGTTAAATTTTGGTCCAATCTCGGTACCCCCCCCCCACCGGCCAAACACAAATGGGCCCCTACTCCCTTTCTGAAAAGCGGGGAAAACAAGGAATTTAACCGCGTGGTTGGCAAGATGTTCTGCCACAAAGTTCCCATGCCAACCAGTAACCAACAATTAAAAATAGTTTTTTTCCAAAAGACAAGTTCAAATGGTACATGACTCCAAAACAGAAAACCCGTTTTTTTTATGTATGGGCGCAAGAATTTTTAAAACAACATAAAACAGAAATGAATAAAAAAAAACAAACCAAAACCGATAGAATACAGACCCGAACACAGGGTTAGACAGACAGACTGACAGACACAGACAGACCGTAGAACAGAGAGGGAAAACCTAAACCTCTCCTTGTAAAAGCTGTTAATTATACACCCAATCCAAACCGAACCCCCCCGGTACCCAACACCCTCCTCTCCTCCGCCCTTCCCAAAATACCCCCTTTTTTTTTTTCTGAAAAGTGTTTTAACATGGTATGTTTAGTTTATTTTTTTCCCAACTACCAAAAAGCCCTTTAATGGTTGGGGTAAAGTTTTATAAAAATGTTTTTCCGCTTCTTGCCTTGTAAACATGGACAACATATTCACTTGGAATTCCCTCCCCCCGTCCCCCATTTGCTAATGATTGGTTTGGGTTGTGTGGGGGTTTTTTTTGGGGCGGTGGGTGGATGTTTCCCGAAGGAGCACAATTACTTTTAAGGTCCCCAGCTTAGTGTTTTTGGCTCTAATCAAAAACCCGTGGCATGTGCGCTTTTGTGGAAGACCCTTCCCTCCTTTACCTCTAATATTTCCCCAATTTTTCAAAGAACAACAATCTTTAGCACCAACGCAACCTTTTTCCCCGAAGTCGGAAAAAATGCGGCTACCCTGTTTAATAAACATAAATAATAAATAATAATAATTAAAGTTTTTAAAATGGAATTTATATATAGCGCTTGAAATCTCTTGGTTTAAAGCCAAAAACAAAAATCCAAAAAGCCGCTCCAAAATTTTTTCATTTCAAAAATACCACTTTTAAGTCCACGGCAAAAGATTTTCATTTTCCTTTACCCGTTGAAAATTCGGGGGCTGTGCTCCTCCCGGTGAGAGCCGGGAAAGAGCCGCGGTGTCCGCAACAAGCGCTTGCGGCCCACCCTCCCTTTTTTAATTTTTTTTGTTTCACGGCATCAGGACCAAATAACCGGTTATTTGCATACAACAAATTCCTCCAGCAAGACTGGCGAACAAATCAGGGGGATTTAGCTGAAGGAACGGGGGAAACAAACCAACACGACCCCAATAACCAAAAAGCTTATCTCACCAGCCAGCCCCATGTCCCCCTTTAAATGACTGGCTGCCGTCCCCCCCACCCAGACGCGTGGGGGTTCCCCCCTCGCCTTCTCCAAGTGCTGGGGCCCCCCCCCTGTATGGAAATCAAAATACCCCTGAAGGGAAACACGTATGCCGGTTTTCGTCCCCGCCCACTGCCGTCAACACCACCACAATCAACAATGTAATTAATAACCTAAATAAAAAATAAAAAAAAAAAAATTCCGCGTGGGGTGTAAAGAAAACCCCACCGGCCAAACAAAAACGTCTCCCGTTCTATTGGTCAAATCCCTGTGGAGGTGGAAAAAAAAACAAACCCAACAAAAAAAACTCGGCCTGGTCCTTCATAAGGGTTTCATAGATACTATCCCCAAGACCAGGAAAAATTTCTTTTTTTTTTTGTTTTTGGGTCCCCATTTAAAATGTGGTCATAGTGGGGCCGACTCTTTTTTTCCCGCTGAAAGAAGAGCCCCGGGAGTAACATTTAGGGAGAACATTTAGGAAGAACATTTCATTTTTAGGAGAACAAATTTCATTTAGAGAACATTCCCAGACCAGGAATTCCCTTTTTTTGTTTTTTTTTGGTCCATTAAATGTGTCACCAGTTGGGCGAATCTTTCCGCTAAAGAAAAAGGAGCCGGAGGAAACATTTAAGGAAGAACAATTTCCCATTTAAGGAAAAGAACATGTATCATATAGGAGAAACAATTTTATTTAGGAGAACACTTTTAGGAGCACATTTCAATTTAGGAAACACTTTTAGGAGCACCATTTATCCATTTAGGGAGAACAAACTTGCATTTTTAGGAAAACATTTTTTCATGTTTAGGAAATACCATTTACCATTTTAGGAAGAAACATTTCATTTTTAGGAAAGAACCCATATTTCATTTAGGAGAAAACACTTTTAGGAAGAAACAACTCATTTAGGGAGATCATTTCCCATTTAAGGAGAACAATTTAGAACATTTAGAAAGACCCACCTTCAATTTAGGAGCAATTTCATTTAGGGAGACAAGCAAAAACTGCATTTAGGAGGAAACATTTAGGAAGACAATTTTCATCTTAGGAAAAACAATTTGTGAGTCATTTAGGATTAAACATTTTCCATTTAGGAGAAAATAGTTTTTCCCCATGTAGGAAAAGAAACAAATTTTAGGAAAGACACTTTCAAATTTAAGGAGAAACATATTCATATTTAGGAAACATTTACATTTAGGAAGAAACCTTCTTTAGGAAAAAGAAGAACATTTCATTTTAGGAGAACCACTGCAAATTTAGGAAAAAACCTCAATATTTTAAATTTAGGATTTACATTTTCCCCATATTAGGATTAAACCAATTTAGGAGAACATTTCCTTTAGGAAGAACATTTTCCATTTAGGAGAATATTCCAATTAGGAGAAATATTTCATTTTAGGACAAAGAAATTAATTTCATTTAGAACATTTTAGGAGAAACCATTTTTTCATTTTAGGAAGAAAGGCCAACGGCAAAATTTTAGGAGAAAAAATTATTTAGGAGGAAAACACATCATTTTTAAGGAGAATATTTTCATTTTTAGAAGAACCACTTTTCCCATTTAGGTAGAACACTGCCCGATTTGAGGAAGAACATTTTCCATTTAGGAGACAACTGCAAATTTAGGATAGATCCACTCCTATAGGAGAACCTGTAAGGAGAATAAAATTTTTTTTAAGATTTAGGAGAACAATTTTTTCATGTAGGAGAACACCTTGGCCTTTAGGAGAGCACTTTCACTGAGGGAAGAACACTGTCAATTAAGCAGAGCCCTTCATTTAGTAAGGAATCACTTCCATTTAGGAGAACATTGTTAGGAAGAAACAAATTTTTTCCATTTAGGAGAAACATTTTTTAGGAGAACCAAATTTCATTTAGGAGAACCATTTCAAATCCTGGGATTTTTTTTTTTTTGGCACAATCCGAATTATTTTTTTGCAATCCCTTGTGGCCCCTTTTGAAAAATTTATTATTGTCCTCGATAACTGCCATGTTTGAATTGATTGCCACAATTTTCTCTTGTGCTGGTGACAGTCAAAGGTAAGTAAATACAAAATGGTTGTTAAATAATAATAATTAATAATAATTAAATATAATATAGAAAATTTTTATATAAGCGCTTGGGGGAATCCCTTTGTAAAAAAATAAGCAAACAAGATCGAAAGTGCTTGCCCACTCAAAATCATGTTTACAACGTCCATACAACCCTCCTCCTTAAACATAATGAACAATAAAAGTATTTAAAAGACCATGGGCAGTGGAAACTGAGGAAAGAATATTTGGTGTTTTTGAGATTCCAAAAATTTCCCCCTGATGACTAATAATAATTGCAAGCAGAGGCAAACATAATAATACTTTTTTTTTGCTGGATCCTGGCCCTTCTCCATTGTGGATATGTCCCCAAAGGGAATGAGAGCTGCTGGATTTCACTTTGGGCCATTAAACAGGGTGCACTCCCCTGATGGCAGTAGTGGAATGTATTGAATTCCCAATTTTCGCCCCCACAAAAATCGCCCAATGGTATGAACTTTTACATTCTAAATTAAGAAATTGTTAAAAATGCATCCCTAAAAATGAAAAAAATATTTCCCCCTGCGCTAAACGAAATAAAGAAAAAATTTTTGGATACGTAGAAATTGATATTTTTAAATGCATGGAAAAACCTTTTCTTTTTTTAAATTAAGCTATGTTTTGTTCCCCTACAATCCCCTTACAGTCAACCATTCAATTTTGTTTTTTTGTTCCCCCAATTCCTTGTGAACAAATTATAAAAGGGAGAGTAAACCTAAGAATATTCATGAAAAACCTGTATACCACTGCATCCCAAGAGGTTTTTATTAAAACCCTCAGCAAATTCATAAACATAAGACCCTGTGTGGGGTGTGGTTGTGGTTTGGGTGGTTATTGTGTGTGGGGGGTGGGGTGGTGTAGTTGTAGAAATATTATATTAAATAAATAAAAATATTATTTATATAATAATGATAAAATATAACAATTATTAATATATAGATAGTAAGATATGTTTGTTGTGTGTGGTGTCAATATGTGGTTGTGGTTGTTTCGTTTTTTCTACAACAGAGAGGAGAGAGAATGGGGTGTTATCAATGGGTACTGGTTGGTGACTGCAAATATGCCCCCTTTCCTATATCCACCAAAGTAAAAAGGTGAAATGGAAACCTTCAACAAAACACAAACCAGAAAACTGCCAACAAAGGCCCTAAATATCACCCAACAAGAAAAATTTATTTTTTTTTTTTTCAATTGATCATCGACTTCACTTTGCTTGACTTGTACCTGAATATTTGAAAGGACTTTTTTTTCTTACTCTTAAGAAAGTTTGTGTCAGCTCTACCTGCATTGAATTTTTTTTTTTTTCCCCATTTTGAAAGAATTATCCGTGATGCAAGGCTGGGTAATCTGGTGGGAAGGGCCAATTCCCCCCCCCCATCCCCCCCTTTCCCCACCCCACCTCCCCCCCACACCCCCCAGCACCCAATCCATCCCCCCCCCAACCCCCCTCCCTCCCCCCCCCTTCCCCTCATCCTTCCACCCCCCCCCCCCTCCCCCCCCCCACACCACCCCCCCCCCCCCTCACTCCCCCCTCCCCTTCCGCCCCCCCCCCATCCCACCCACCCCCCCCCCAACCCTCCCCCCCCCCCCCCTCCGCCGCCCCCCCCCCCTTCCCCCCTCCCCCAACCGCCCCCCCCCCATTCCCCCCCCATCCATCCTCCTCCACCCTCCCCCTCCCACCCCCCCTCCCCAGCCTTCCTCCCCCCCCCACCTTCCCCATCTCCGCTGGCCATCCACCCCCCCACCTCCTCCCCCCCTTCCCCTCCCCTTTCCCCCACAGTGTCCCCATATTCCCTCCCCCCCCCCTCCCCCCCCCCCCCACCCCCACCCTCCCCAACCCCATACCCCCCCAGCCCTATCCTCCTCCCTACCACCCCTTCCCCCACCCCTCCCCGCCCCCCCCCTCCCACCCCCCCCAGCCCCCATCCCCCCCCCTCCACCCCATCCCCCCACTCCCCCCTCCACCCCCAATCCCCCCCCCCCCCCCTCTCCCCCCACCTCCCCCCTCCCATTCCCCAGTCCCCTCCCCACCTCCCCTTCCCGAAGCTCCCCCTCCACCCCCCCCCCCCCCCTCCCCCCCGCCCCCTCCCCCCCCTCACCCCTCCCTTCCCCCCTTATTCCCTCCCCCCCAGCCCAATCACCCCATCCTCCCCTCCTAATCCCCCTCCCCCCCACAACCCCCCGCCCCTTCCTCCATCCCATTCCCCCTTCCCTCCCCCTCCCCCCCCATCCGCCTCCCCCACCCCCCCCCTCGCCACCGCCCATTCCCCCCTCCCTCCCCCGCCTACCTCCCCCCCTTCCCAATCCCCCCCTCCACCCCCCCCCCCAATCTCCCTCCCCTCCCCTCCCCCCCCCCACATCCCCCCACCCCCTTCCCCTCCTTTCTCACCCATTCCCCCCCCTCCCTCCACCCGCTCCCCCATCCCTCCCCCCCCCCCCCCCCCCATCCCCTTCCCATCCTCCCCATTCCCCCCCCCGCCCCCCTCCCCCCTCACCCCCCCCCCACCCACCCCCCTCCTCCACCCCCCCCCATTCCCCCCCCCCTACACCCAATCCATCCCAATTTCCTCCCCCCCCCCCCCTCACCCCCCCACCCCTCCCCCCTAGTTCCCTCATCCCCCCCCCCTAAACGCCTCCCCCCCCCCCCCCTCCCCCCCACCCCCTCCCACCCACCCCCAATCATTATCCCCCCTTTCTTTCCCCTCCCATCCCCCCCCCCCCCTCCCCCCCCCTTTCTCCTTTTCCCCCTCCATCCCCCCCCACCCATCTACCCCCCTCTCCTTCTCCCACCCCCCCATCCCCCTGCCTTCCCCACGTTACCCCCCCCCTCCCCTCCCCCCCCCCCCCCCCCCTCCACCCTCCCTCCTCCCACCCCCCCCCCCCCCCCCCAATCCCCCCCCCCCTCCCCCCCTCCTTCCTCCCCCCCCCCTCCACCACCCTCCTTTTTTCGTGGGATGCATGCCCTGGGTGGTGGTGGATTTTTCATCCATAACCAACACCAACCACAGCTGACCCTATCTTCCACTTACGAAAGGTGCCGTTGGTTTTTTATAACGTGTGTGGCAAAAATGGCCTGTGCGGTGCCCGGTTTTAACCACAGAACCTTAAAGTATTTTGTAGATCACCCCCGAAAGGTCCCTGGGTCCAGGGGAGGGGTAGACCTAAACAACTGAACCCCTGAGCCTCGCATCAAACCCAAAACCAGCTCCCCCCCGTTTTTCAGAAAGGTGAGTTTCTCCCCCCTGGTCAAGGTTTTAACAAAACAGTGGCAGACTCCACCCTCACCCCACCCCAAAAAGTCCCCCCCTTCGGATGAGAACTATTAAACCGAAAAGGTCCCCCCCCCCCGTTTAAATGCAAAAGCACGCAGAAAATATCTTGCCGCACACGTTATTAAAAATTTTGTTTTCCAACCCTTTTTCGGGAGAGTAAAGGGCCCACTGGTGGGGTGGCCGGAGGGGAACGGAAATGGACCCCAAAGTTTATAAAACTAAATGCGCTAGGGGGTCCCCCCCCCAGAATGGTTAACCGAAAAGGATAGAAGAAGAAAGAAGAAGGAAAAGAAAGAAGAAGGAAATAAAGAAAGAAGAAGAAGAAGAAGACAGAAAGAAGAAAAGGAAAAGAAAAGAAAAAAGAAGGAAAGGAAAAGGAAAGAAAAGAAGAAAGAAAGAAAAAGAAAAGAAAGAAGAGAAGGAAAGAAAAAGACAGAAGAAAGAAAGAAAAGAAGAAGAAGAAAGAAGAAGATAGAAAGAAAAGGGAAAAGAAGAAGAAAGGAGAAGAAAGGAGAAGAAGAAAAGGATAAGGAAGAAATAAAGAACGAAGAAGGAAAGAAAAAGAAGAAGAAGAAACAGAAGAAAGAACAAACAACCAACAACAACAACAAAACAAAAGAAGAAAAGGCTCAATGAGGTTTTTTTCTTAATTCCCTTTTTATCCTTCCCAAAATAAAAAGAAATTAACTAAAAAAAGACAGATTATAATGAATGATAAAAGAAAGAAAATAATAACTCCCAGGGGTAAAAAATCCTCTTCAACAAAAAAACCGATCCCCCTCACAGTTGAAGACCATCCAATCTGATCCCCTCGGCAAAACCCATCCCCGAATTTGCCAAAGTTTTTCAATCTTTCTACCCCACAGAGACTCGGGCCCCATGCACCCGACCAAAGAACCTTAGCCCCCTTACAGAACTGGAGGGTAAAAGGGGTTGGCAGAATGAAAATATAAAAATTGGTTTTTTAAGAAATAAAGGAAAAAATATATTAATATACAAACAAAATTAATATGAACCTGAAAGACGAAAATGAAAACACTCACAAAATAAAAAGTTGAAAAAACCCAGGTGAATTTTCAAAATAAAAGGGTAAAAGAAAATGTAAACTGACAATGAAATATCCCTTAATCAAATAATTTTATGACAGCTAGCAAGAAAAAGTAAAGCAGAATTTTTTGTTTTGGGGGTCTCATAAAAATCAAACCAAGCTACATTTTTTCAAAAAAACAGTAAAACCAACCCCAAGAACTGAAAAGACCCCATAGAAAAATTAAATTAAAATAGATTTTAATCAAAAGCTTCAATTGACCAACATCTGAATTTCCTCCCTCAAGATTTTTTAACACCAAAACAAAAAAGAAAAGTGAAAAAATGGGAAATCAAATTCCCAAAATCAACTTCCCAATGAAAACTTTACAACAATGTATATATGAATAATTATAATTTACAATAAAATTCAGAACACCAGTTAAGCCGCTGCCCGTGTGTAAAAATGTGCGGTGGGGGGTTTTTGCAACTGTACAACGTGGAAAAATGATAATAATACGATTTTTTTTTTTAAACGGGGAAAATGATATAATAACTTTTTTTTTCCAACCGTGGAAAAGAATATATACTTTTTTTTTTTAAAAGATTTAAATCATAAGGTGCTTTTCCCTGGTCACCTCCACATGCCCAATGGTGGGTTTCTTTACAAAAATTAATTCGACCACCTCCAATAACGTTCCACCCACTTGATTGCACCGTGGAAATGGTGGGGGAAATGGGAAACCGGCCCATCAGATTTTGTAAGGAAGAGCGCGGGGGAATTCCACGTTCCTGGGTCCCCAGACTTTTTTTTTTTCTCCCTCCATCCTCCGTAGAAGAGCGCCCAAGGCTTTGGAATAACTGGAACAAGAAGAATTTTTGAGAATAAAAGAAAAAAGACAAAAATCTTCAAATGCCAGAAAATGAATGCACACACACACCACCAAAATGAACAAATAAATGAAATCACTCAAATGTAATCAAGTCCCCCAAGATCCAGCCCTGGGCTTTTGGGTAATATTTTTTTACTTATTCTTTTTATACGAAGGAATATGGACAATAAGCCTTTAAGTTTTGCCTTTTAATACACCCAGACCCCCGTGGTGGTATGCAGAATTTCTAAAATTCCCCCTGTCTGTCACATCCTGTATTCCCTACCAGGGCCACAACAAATGGGCCCCCTACTCCTTACGAAAAAGTTGGGGAAAAACAGGATTTAACGTTGTGCGCCAAGCTGTGAGGTGTTTAACCTCCCTGCAGGTTCTGCCTGCTGGCCTCAGCCCACTAACGTTCCCGACTACAGGGCCTAAAAAATAAATGCAGCTCCATCAGAAAAGTTTTTTATAAGGAACCAAATTGTTTCAGAATTTTTCCCCATATAAAAAAAAGGGCTAAGAGAAAATGGCACTAGGTTTAAGGCCAAGGAAATATGCACGAGGAGGATAAAATGATTAAAAAAAGGGTGAGAAGAAAAAAAGACAGAAACCAACGGGAAGTGATGGAAAACAGGGGACATTAACTAGCCAAAACAGAAAAACTTCCCCAGAAGGCGGGAGGTGCTATTTATACCTCCTCCCCAAAAGAACCTTTCGGGATTGAAGACTATAAAGCCAAAAGCCCCCCCGGTGGTGGGGGCGAACGTAACGCAGAAAAAACATCTTTTGCCCGCATACGTTATTTAAATCTGGGTTTTTTTTCCGCTTTTTTTTCGTTAAAAAGAGGGGTGGTAGGCCCTTTATTGTGTTGTGCCGGTGTGGAAACGGAAAATGAATAAGAATTTACAAAACCGCAATACACACGACCTGGGAAAATTTGGCCAGTTGAAAAAAAAAAAACAACAAGCCACCATGAGTTGGCCTTATTCCATATATCCCCTAAAAATTAACGAATAAAAAAAATAATGGGAAATAAAATAACTAAAATATAATAAATACAGAAGAGGGCCCCACGGCCCCCATTCCCCCCACGGGCCGGGGGATTTTTATTTCTTTTCCTTCATTTCATTTTTCCCTCACCTGTGGCCCCCAGGCCCCAAAAGCTGTTGTATTAAATGGTCAGTTAATTGATGTATTTCCAGCTGATTGGCTAAAGGGCCCCTACCCTAACATGGGTTGAATTATGTTGTAAAAAAAAAATGTTTTGTGTTGAGATTGCACTTCACCCATGACAAGCCTACCTGAAAATTATAAGCCAACCTGCACTCCCCCCATCCTTACATGAGAAAAAAAAATTTCCCTCCTGGAAGTCGAAGTTACAAAGCCTGCCTACAAAATAAATGGAACCGAGGGCCAATCTTTTAAAAAAAATAATTTAAAAAAAACCAGTCCCCCCCCCATACCAACCACGCCCAAAACGTCCTCATTCAATTAAAACTGCGCAAAATTTACCAAAATCTCGCAGCGGATTCCCCAGGTTGGGGATTGAATGAAGTTGAGCGGAGTCCCCCAGAGCGGCCACCGTTCTGGTGAACCCCACAGGAACAGTGGAAACAGACCAGTGACAGAACAGGAAAACAGGGCAGAACAGGAACCAGGGCCAGGGGGCAGGACAGGAACAATGACGGGACCGGGAAACGGGAACGGGGAACCAAGCACAAACAAGGGCAGGACAGGACAAAAGGAACAGGACAGGGCAAAGACAGGCACAGGGCCCCAGGGCCAAGGGCAAAGGAACATGAACGGGACGGGACGGGGAAAAACGGACAGCGCAACAGGGGACCAGGAACAGGACAGGAACCCAGGACAGGGCCGGGCAAGGGGCAAAGAAACCCAGGAACAGGAGGACAGCCAAGAACAGGACAGGACAAACAAAGACAAGACCAAGGAAAAACAAAACCGGGCCAAGAGGCCCAATCCAAGGCCAAGGGCAAGGGGCAAAAAAAGGCCAAAACCATACAATACATACCATATATTGTTTCTGTAAATAAAAAATATAATAAAAGGATATCTAATATTATACATGAATACAAAATAAAATTATAAGCGCCTAGGCCCCCAACGGCCTTCCAACATCAACCCAACAACCATCAAACGGGCAACAAAACCTACCAACCAACAAACATACAGCACAAAACCATTCCCACCCAACCTTTGCAGCAAGGTGGGTCCAAAGGGGCAAGCGCCAAGGGCGGTTAACCCTCTTTCCGCAGCCAAGCCGCTTATTGTACCCCTGACAGCAACCCCGGGAAATAGCCCGCAGCTGACGCCCGAGGTTCTCCCCCCCTCCCGGCCCTCCAAGGGCGCGAAAAAACTAACCACCTGGGGGTGTGGGGCCGGCCTTTCCCAGGCAGCGGGCATGAAGTGAAGGGCAGAACGACCTCCCACTTTGGCCAGCAAAATAAATCCCTGCCCCCCCGCAAGGCAGTTTCCCCCTTGGGGGGAGAAAAATAATAAATAAAATAATAATAATAATAATGTTAAGATGGTATTTATAAATAAGCGGCTTGGAATCTTTGTAAACAGCAAACAAATTCAAATGACGAAAAGGGACGGTTTTTGAGGAAAGGGAGGGGAGGAGGGAAGGACAAGAGGATAGAGGGGAGAGGGAGGAGGAAGGGTTTGGGTGGTGGTGGTGGTGGTGGTGGTGGTGGGTGGGGAGGAAATGGGGAGAAAAGAGAGGAAGTAGGAGGAGGAAGGAGAGGAAGAAAAAAATGGAAGAAAAAAAGGTTAAAGCAAAGGAAGGATGGGGAAGGAGAAAGAAAAAATTGCAAGAAGGTTTAAGGAAGTAGAAGAAAGAAGAAGTTTTGAGAAGAAGAATAAAGAGTTTTAGAAGAAAGAAGAAGAGTTTTTGTTTGAGAAGAAGAAATTGCGAAAAGAAATAAATTGGCGAAAGAAAGAAGAAAATTGGCGAAAAAAGAAAGAAAATTGCGGAGAGTTTAAGAAAAAGGAAGAAGAAGGAAGAAGAAAGAGGGTGTATTTGGAGAAGAAGGGAACTTGGCCGAAGAAAATAATTGCGAAGAATTTGCCGAAGAATAATTGCGAAGGTAAGTTGCGAAGAAGACGATGGAACAAAAGGAAAGAATTGCGAAAAAAACGTGTTAAGAAAAGAAAGAAGAAGAAGAAGAAAGAAGGAGGAGGAGGTAGGGGGTGGAGGAGCAACTGTGAGGAGGACGCGGGACCGGCGGAACCAAAGGCAACACAAAAACACCCCTCCCCCCAAAAAAACTTTACAGATCCAATATATTCCATTGAGCCACACAATCACACGGAAAGAGAAAAACGCAGAAATTTCCCAAACATATCCACAAATGGACAGAGAAACAGGTAGAAAGTATCACAGAGTATGATAGAAAGAAAAGGACATTGTCAACAGACAAGAACGAACAAAACAAGCAAGGAAAAAAGATGAAATGCCCCAAAAAGAAACAAATGGTTTTTTATTGAAACCCACCTGGCCGTTACCTTTTGACAGGGAATAAACCTAAGGCCAACATACCACCCCCCTCAAATTGAATAATTCATTAATAATTTTTGTGGTGTTTTTTTTTAGTTTGGGGGGGGGAAAAGAGAGACAGACCCGACAGAACGACAAGAGCCAGACACAGACCAATAGAGAGGGAGATAGAGGACCAGACGAAGACAGACCACACAAAGACATTAGAGAGAGAAGATGACCACAGAAACAGACAGGACAGACAAACAGAGGAAATGGGTGAGAAAGGAAGGCGCAAATTGGGTTCCACTGGAGTGAAAGGGGACCCAAACTAGGATTCAAAGAAGACTAAAATCTATCCTAAAACATCAATCAAAGACAAAACCGTTCACGGCCGTTTCACTTGTCCCTAAAAGGTGAAGAGTGAAAAGGACCATTTTACTCCCCCCTGGAAATGGATAAGGATTGAGAGGTTGAAAAAGAACCATTTTAACCTTAGGAAGTGAACCGGGTCCAGAGTTTGAAAGGGACCATTTAACCTTGGAAAGTAGTAGGGTCCCCCAAGAGTTTGAAGAAACGTTTTTGCCTTGAAGAGAGGAAGGGTGAGAGGTTACAAGAAATAATTTTTTACCTTGACATTAATAGTGTCCAAAAGGTTGGAAGGAACCGTTTGATAAAACCTTGGAACAAATAAAGTCCCCCCAGAAGAATGAAAGTAACTGTATACCTTCAAGTGGTACAGGATAGGTCGAGGGTGGAAAAGCAATTTTAACCTATTGAAGTGGGAATTAGTGGAAAAGTTGGAAAAACAGGAAACTATCAATTTTGGTCAAGAGGTGAAAAAGAACCTTTAAACGATTGAGGCCCGAATAGATCCCAGGGCCTTGAAGGTCATTTCGTTTTTTTTTGTTACTTGGTCCAAGAGTGAATGCCAACCATTTTTAAACCACCGAGGTGAAAAAAGGTGGAGAAGTTTGGAATGAACCCCAATTTCATTTTTTTAAGTTAGTAGTCAGAAGGTGAATAGACAAAATTTTACCTTGAAAGTGATAAAGGTTCAGAAGTTTGAAGGACATTTTTTACCTTTTTGAAGTGATAGGTCAGAAGTGTTGAAAGACCAATTTTACCTTGGGAAGTGAAATTAGGTCAGAGTTTGAATGACAAATTTCACCTTGAAGTGAAATAGGTCCAAGAAGGTTTGAAAGGAACATTTTTACCTTGAAAGTTGACAATAGGTTCAAGAGTTTTGATGGAAACATATTACCTTGAAGAATAGGAAGAGTGTGCAGGACATTTTACCTTGAAAGTTGGATAGGTCAGAGTTGAAGGAACCATTTACCTTGGAAGTGATCGGTTCACGAAGTTGAAGGAACTATACCTTTGAAGTGTATAAAAGGTCCAGAGTTTGAAAGGAACACTTTTGCGGGATTGGGTGCCGTAAAAACCCACTTTGGGGCGTTTTTGGGGCGTTCTTCTTCCTGAACCCCCCTGTGGTGAAGAACCAACACCGAACACACCACAAACACGCACCCGCGTGCGCCGCAAACACACATACACCACATAGCAACACACAATACACCACACACACGATTTGCACGTAAACACCAAAAAGTTATCTTAACAGTTTGGTTGTCCTCTTCCTAGTTAAAAAATTAAAAGCAAATTTAAATTCATTTTTTTAACATCTCTCTCTCTTTCTTTCCCTTTTTTCCTTATCTCCTCTTCCTCCTCTCTCTCTCCTCTCCCCTCCCCCCTCCTCCCATCCATCCACTCCTCCATTTCTTCTCCCCTTCCATCTCTCCTCTCTTCCTCTCCTCTCTCCTCTCACCACACACCACCACACAATACACACAATACACACACAACTACCCCCCCCCAACCCCCGAAATTACACAACTAACACCCAACCACACATACACTAACCCCCCCCCTTCACCACACAAACCACAACACACACTCCAATCCACACCTACTCCACTAATAAAACCCACACACACACTAACCCCCACCCGAAACCCCCTGACCCCCCCACCAACTAACACCAACCACCCCCCCGACACCCACACATAAACGACTTAAAAACCCTAAACCTCCCCCCCCCCCCCCCCACAAACACACACACACAATAACCCAGTACACACAAACTAACCCCCTATCCCACACCCCCACCCCCCCCCCCCCCCCCCCCCAACAACAGACAACCACACGCCCAAACCCCACCCACTCCCACCCACACCAAACACTAAACCACCCCCCGCACCCCCCCTGAACCCCACCCCACCCCACACATAGACTAACCCCTTCACCACACACTAACCCCCCAACCCCCCCAAAACCACCCAAACCCCACCAAACACCACCCCCCACACAACACCAGAAAAAACACCCCCCCGACCCCACCTTCCCCCCCATACAACCACACAACAAACCACCCAAACCATCCACCCGCCACCACTCCTACCCCCCACACGCAACTAAAACAACCCACCCCCAACCCCACAACACCCCCCAAACCCCACACCCCCGCCCCCACACACACCCACTCACTAAAACCCACCCACCCCCCCACACACTATCACCCCCCCCACCCCCCACACATCAACACACACACAATTTACCCCACACACACAAAACAACCACTAACTCACTACACACACAACACCAATCCCACCCTCCCTCCTCCTCCCTCCTCCCCTCTTGCCCCCGCCATCTTTTTCCTGCTCCCCCTCTTTTTCCTTTCACTCTTGCCTCTCTTGACATCCCACATTTTCTGCTTGCAACTCTAACTGTCCCCGTCCCCCCTGTACTCCCTTCCTCGCGCCTTTGCTCCTCCCCCCTCCCACTCCTTTCGGCCCAAAATCTCCGTTGGCCCCAGGAAAAACCCCTGCGAATGGCTTTGAAAAAACGGAAAAGTAGTACATACAGTTGCGTGGGGGTGGAAGAGTGGGTGTTGGTTTAACTTTCCATTCATCCATTTTTTCTTCTTTTTTTTTCGAGGATAAATGAAAAATGAGCACTCAAATGGCTATTTCTTACATCCAGTTTCCCCCCGTGGTGGGTTATAATAACGGGTTTTTGTCCCAAATTGTATTTGTCATCCGTTTCCCACCGGCCAACACCAATTGGCCCCCTACTCTTCAACGAAAAAGCCCGGAACGGGTATTTTTTAACGTGTGGAGCAAGATTTCTGCGTGCGGTTTTTCGCACACGGAAAAAACCTCGGTTATATAAGGTTAAATACATCCCGAAGGGGGAAGTTTTTGGGGGAGAGTGAAAAGTCCCCCCCCCCAGCAAACTAAATGTAAACCTCCCAGAGAAAAAAAAAAAAATTCCTCTTCTGGAAAACGAGATTACCGAACCCGGGGGTTCCAAGCAGATCAACGAGCGCAAAAAATCAACTCCTAACCACCAGGCCTAAATCCCGGGCGGCGCGCCGCCGCCGCCGCGCCGCGTGTGGTGTGTTTTGGTGAAGTTGGGGTGTGGTGGTTTTGTGTGTTGTTTTGTTGTGTTTGGTGGGTGTGTGTGGGTTGGTGTGGGTGGGTGTGGGTTTTTGTGTGTGTGTGGGTGTGTGTGGTGGGGTTTGTGTGTGAGACAAAAGGGGCAGAGAGACACCCAGACATAAAAAGCCGAGGCAGAGAGGTAAATGAAAAACACAACAACCCACACACTACAACACACACACACCAACAACACACCAGCTATTTTTAATTTAAGTGGGAAAAAAAGAAATGGGGTTGGTCCCCCTTTTCTGTTGAATTAGTTTAAAAATTCCTAGGTCCTTTTTTTAAAATTCCTTTTTTGGCCCTAGAATTTAGCTTTTTTAGCAAGAACTGCCCAACGTAATTCTGTTTGTTCCAAATGTTGTGTTTGCATTTCAATGGGGTACGGCAGTGGGGCTGAAATTTAATCCCCATAATAATAATCATCATTCAATCAATAAAATTCAATGGAAATGGAATGAGGTATGGAAGACTACGACCGACGAAATGAATGAATGATGGATAATGATGAAGAATGAGATTGATTAGTTTAATAGCAACAACAACCCATAAACCGAATTGATATAGCGCGTATAATCCCTTGCAAAGAGAAACCCATAATCAAAACGGAAACGCTTTGGTACTCAACTCAAGTCTTATAACACCAGTTGTTATGCTTTTTATTTAAATTTATTTTATTCACTTTTTATATCGGGGAATAATGGAATAAAGCCCCACTCCCATGGTGGCCGTTTTTTACAATCCCATTTTCCGGTGGTATAAAAATAATAGCGGTTTTTTGGTTAAATTTTGGTCCAATCTCGGTACCCCCCCCCCACCGGCCAAACACAAATGGGCCCCTACTCCCTTTCTGAAAAGCGGGGAAAACAAGGAATTTAACCGCGTGGTTGGCAAGATGTTCTGCCACAAAGTTCCCATGCCAACCAGTAACCAACAATTAAAAATAGTTTTTTTCCAAAAGACAAGTTCAAATGGTACATGACTCCAAAACAGAAAACCCGTTTTTTTTATGTATGGGCGCAAGAATTTTTAAAACAACATAAAACAGAAATGAATAAAAAAAAACAAACCAAAACCGATAGAATACAGACCCGAACACAGGGTTAGACAGACAGACTGACAGACACAGACAGACCGTAGAACAGAGAGGGAAAACCTAAACCTCTCCTTGTAAAAGCTGTTAATTATACACCCAATCCAAACCGAACCCCCCCGGTACCCAACACCCTCCTCTCCTCCGCCCTTCCCAAAATACCCCCTTTTTTTTTTTCTGAAAAGTGTTTTAACATGGTATGTTTAGTTTATTTTTTTCCCAACTACCAAAAAGCCCTTTAATGGTTGGGGTAAAGTTTTATAAAAATGTTTTTCCGCTTCTTGCCTTGTAAACATGGACAACATATTCACTTGGAATTCCCTCCCCCCGTCCCCCATTTGCTAATGATTGGTTTGGGTTGTGTGGGGGTTTTTTTTGGGGCGGTGGGTGGATGTTTCCCGAAGGAGCACAATTACTTTTAAGGTCCCCAGCTTAGTGTTTTTGGCTCTAATCAAAAACCCGTGGCATGTGCGCTTTTGTGGAAGACCCTTCCCTCCTTTACCTCTAATATTTCCCCAATTTTTCAAAGAACAACAATCTTTAGCACCAACGCAACCTTTTTCCCCGAAGTCGGAAAAAATGCGGCTACCCTGTTTAATAAACATAAATAATAAATAATAATAATTAAAGTTTTTAAAATGGAATTTATATATAGCGCTTGAAATCTCTTGGTTTAAAGCCAAAAACAAAAATCCAAAAAGCCGCTCCAAAATTTTTTCATTTCAAAAATACCACTTTTAAGTCCACGGCAAAAGATTTTCATTTTCCTTTACCCGTTGAAAATTCGGGGGCTGTGCTCCTCCCGGTGAGAGCCGGGAAAGAGCCGCGGTGTCCGCAACAAGCGCTTGCGGCCCACCCTCCCTTTTTTAATTTTTTTTGTTTCACGGCATCAGGACCAAATAACCGGTTATTTGCATACAACAAATTCCTCCAGCAAGACTGGCGAACAAATCAGGGGGATTTAGCTGAAGGAACGGGGGAAACAAACCAACACGACCCCAATAACCAAAAAGCTTATCTCACCAGCCAGCCCCATGTCCCCCTTTAAATGACTGGCTGCCGTCCCCCCCACCCAGACGCGTGGGGGTTCCCCCCTCGCCTTCTCCAAGTGCTGGGGCCCCCCCCCTGTATGGAAATCAAAATACCCCTGAAGGGAAACACGTATGCCGGTTTTCGTCCCCGCCCACTGCCGTCAACACCACCACAATCAACAATGTAATTAATAACCTAAATAAAAAATAAAAAAAAAAAAATTCCGCGTGGGGTGTAAAGAAAACCCCACCGGCCAAACAAAAACGTCTCCCGTTCTATTGGTCAAATCCCTGTGGAGGTGGAAAAAAAAACAAACCCAACAAAAAAAACTCGGCCTGGTCCTTCATAAGGGTTTCATAGATACTATCCCCAAGACCAGGAAAAATTTCTTTTTTTTTTTGTTTTTGGGTCCCCATTTAAAATGTGGTCATAGTGGGGCCGACTCTTTTTTTCCCGCTGAAAGAAGAGCCCCGGGAGTAACATTTAGGGAGAACATTTAGGAAGAACATTTCATTTTTAGGAGAACAAATTTCATTTAGAGAACATTCCCAGACCAGGAATTCCCTTTTTTTGTTTTTTTTTGGTCCATTAAATGTGTCACCAGTTGGGCGAATCTTTCCGCTAAAGAAAAAGGAGCCGGAGGAAACATTTAAGGAAGAACAATTTCCCATTTAAGGAAAAGAACATGTATCATATAGGAGAAACAATTTTATTTAGGAGAACACTTTTAGGAGCACATTTCAATTTAGGAAACACTTTTAGGAGCACCATTTATCCATTTAGGGAGAACAAACTTGCATTTTTAGGAAAACATTTTTTCATGTTTAGGAAATACCATTTACCATTTTAGGAAGAAACATTTCATTTTTAGGAAAGAACCCATATTTCATTTAGGAGAAAACACTTTTAGGAAGAAACAACTCATTTAGGGAGATCATTTCCCATTTAAGGAGAACAATTTAGAACATTTAGAAAGACCCACCTTCAATTTAGGAGCAATTTCATTTAGGGAGACAAGCAAAAACTGCATTTAGGAGGAAACATTTAGGAAGACAATTTTCATCTTAGGAAAAACAATTTGTGAGTCATTTAGGATTAAACATTTTCCATTTAGGAGAAAATAGTTTTTCCCCATGTAGGAAAAGAAACAAATTTTAGGAAAGACACTTTCAAATTTAAGGAGAAACATATTCATATTTAGGAAACATTTACATTTAGGAAGAAACCTTCTTTAGGAAAAAGAAGAACATTTCATTTTAGGAGAACCACTGCAAATTTAGGAAAAAACCTCAATATTTTAAATTTAGGATTTACATTTTCCCCATATTAGGATTAAACCAATTTAGGAGAACATTTCCTTTAGGAAGAACATTTTCCATTTAGGAGAATATTCCAATTAGGAGAAATATTTCATTTTAGGACAAAGAAATTAATTTCATTTAGAACATTTTAGGAGAAACCATTTTTTCATTTTAGGAAGAAAGGCCAACGGCAAAATTTTAGGAGAAAAAATTATTTAGGAGGAAAACACATCATTTTTAAGGAGAATATTTTCATTTTTAGAAGAACCACTTTTCCCATTTAGGTAGAACACTGCCCGATTTGAGGAAGAACATTTTCCATTTAGGAGACAACTGCAAATTTAGGATAGATCCACTCCTATAGGAGAACCTGTAAGGAGAATAAAATTTTTTTTAAGATTTAGGAGAACAATTTTTTCATGTAGGAGAACACCTTGGCCTTTAGGAGAGCACTTTCACTGAGGGAAGAACACTGTCAATTAAGCAGAGCCCTTCATTTAGTAAGGAATCACTTCCATTTAGGAGAACATTGTTAGGAAGAAACAAATTTTTTCCATTTAGGAGAAACATTTTTTAGGAGAACCAAATTTCATTTAGGAGAACCATTTCAAATCCTGGGATTTTTTTTTTTTTGGCACAATCCGAATTATTTTTTTGCAATCCCTTGTGGCCCCTTTTGAAAAATTTATTATTGTCCTCGATAACTGCCATGTTTGAATTGATTGCCACAATTTTCTCTTGTGCTGGTGACAGTCAAAGGTAAGTAAATACAAAATGGTTGTTAAATAATAATAATTAATAATAATTAAATATAATATAGAAAATTTTTATATAAGCGCTTGGGGGAATCCCTTTGTAAAAAAATAAGCAAACAAGATCGAAAGTGCTTGCCCACTCAAAATCATGTTTACAACGTCCATACAACCCTCCTCCTTAAACATAATGAACAATAAAAGTATTTAAAAGACCATGGGCAGTGGAAACTGAGGAAAGAATATTTGGTGTTTTTGAGATTCCAAAAATTTCCCCCTGATGACTAATAATAATTGCAAGCAGAGGCAAACATAATAATACTTTTTTTTTGCTGGATCCTGGCCCTTCTCCATTGTGGATATGTCCCCAAAGGGAATGAGAGCTGCTGGATTTCACTTTGGGCCATTAAACAGGGTGCACTCCCCTGATGGCAGTAGTGGAATGTATTGAATTCCCAATTTTCGCCCCCACAAAAATCGCCCAATGGTATGAACTTTTACATTCTAAATTAAGAAATTGTTAAAAATGCATCCCTAAAAATGAAAAAAATATTTCCCCCTGCGCTAAACGAAATAAAGAAAAAATTTTTGGATACGTAGAAATTGATATTTTTAAATGCATGGAAAAACCTTTTCTTTTTTTAAATTAAGCTATGTTTTGTTCCCCTACAATCCCCTTACAGTCAACCATTCAATTTTGTTTTTTTGTTCCCCCAATTCCTTGTGAACAAATTATAAAAGGGAGAGTAAACCTAAGAATATTCATGAAAAACCTGTATACCACTGCATCCCAAGAGGTTTTTATTAAAACCCTCAGCAAATTCATAAACATAAGACCCTGTGTGGGGTGTGGTTGTGGTTTGGGTGGTTATTGTGTGTGGGGGGTGGGGTGGTGTAGTTGTAGAAATATTATATTAAATAAATAAAAATATTATTTATATAATAATGATAAAATATAACAATTATTAATATATAGATAGTAAGATATGTTTGTTGTGTGTGGTGTCAATATGTGGTTGTGGTTGTTTCGTTTTTTCTACAACAGAGAGGAGAGAGAATGGGGTGTTATCAATGGGTACTGGTTGGTGACTGCAAATATGCCCCCTTTCCTATATCCACCAAAGTAAAAAGGTGAAATGGAAACCTTCAACAAAACACAAACCAGAAAACTGCCAACAAAGGCCCTAAATATCACCCAACAAGAAAAATTTATTTTTTTTTTTTTCAATTGATCATCGACTTCACTTTGCTTGACTTGTACCTGAATATTTGAAAGGACTTTTTTTTCTTACTCTTAAGAAAGTTTGTGTCAGCTCTACCTGCATTGAATTTTTTTTTTTTTCCCCATTTTGAAAGAATTATCCGTGATGCAAGGCTGGGTAATCTGGTGGGAAGGGCCAATTCCCCCCCCCCATCCCCCCCTTTCCCCACCCCACCTCCCCCCCACACCCCCCAGCACCCAATCCATCCCCCCCCCAACCCCCCTCCCTCCCCCCCCCTTCCCCTCATCCTTCCACCCCCCCCCCCCTCCCCCCCCCCACACCACCCCCCCCCCCCCTCACTCCCCCCTCCCCTTCCGCCCCCCCCCCATCCCACCCACCCCCCCCCCAACCCTCCCCCCCCCCCCCCTCCGCCGCCCCCCCCCCCTTCCCCCCTCCCCCAACCGCCCCCCCCCCATTCCCCCCCCATCCATCCTCCTCCACCCTCCCCCTCCCACCCCCCCTCCCCAGCCTTCCTCCCCCCCCCACCTTCCCCATCTCCGCTGGCCATCCACCCCCCCACCTCCTCCCCCCCTTCCCCTCCCCTTTCCCCCACAGTGTCCCCATATTCCCTCCCCCCCCCCTCCCCCCCCCCCCCACCCCCACCCTCCCCAACCCCATACCCCCCCAGCCCTATCCTCCTCCCTACCACCCCTTCCCCCACCCCTCCCCGCCCCCCCCCTCCCACCCCCCCCAGCCCCCATCCCCCCCCCTCCACCCCATCCCCCCACTCCCCCCTCCACCCCCAATCCCCCCCCCCCCCCCTCTCCCCCCACCTCCCCCCTCCCATTCCCCAGTCCCCTCCCCACCTCCCCTTCCCGAAGCTCCCCCTCCACCCCCCCCCCCCCCCTCCCCCCCGCCCCCTCCCCCCCCTCACCCCTCCCTTCCCCCCTTATTCCCTCCCCCCCAGCCCAATCACCCCATCCTCCCCTCCTAATCCCCCTCCCCCCCACAACCCCCCGCCCCTTCCTCCATCCCATTCCCCCTTCCCTCCCCCTCCCCCCCCATCCGCCTCCCCCACCCCCCCCCTCGCCACCGCCCATTCCCCCCTCCCTCCCCCGCCTACCTCCCCCCCTTCCCAATCCCCCCCTCCACCCCCCCCCCCAATCTCCCTCCCCTCCCCTCCCCCCCCCCACATCCCCCCACCCCCTTCCCCTCCTTTCTCACCCATTCCCCCCCCTCCCTCCACCCGCTCCCCCATCCCTCCCCCCCCCCCCCCCCCCATCCCCTTCCCATCCTCCCCATTCCCCCCCCCGCCCCCCTCCCCCCTCACCCCCCCCCCACCCACCCCCCTCCTCCACCCCCCCCCATTCCCCCCCCCCTACACCCAATCCATCCCAATTTCCTCCCCCCCCCCCCCTCACCCCCCCACCCCTCCCCCCTAGTTCCCTCATCCCCCCCCCCTAAACGCCTCCCCCCCCCCCCCCTCCCCCCCACCCCCTCCCACCCACCCCCAATCATTATCCCCCCTTTCTTTCCCCTCCCATCCCCCCCCCCCCCTCCCCCCCCCTTTCTCCTTTTCCCCCTCCATCCCCCCCCACCCATCTACCCCCCTCTCCTTCTCCCACCCCCCCATCCCCCTGCCTTCCCCACGTTACCCCCCCCCTCCCCTCCCCCCCCCCCCCCCCCCTCCACCCTCCCTCCTCCCACCCCCCCCCCCCCCCCCCAATCCCCCCCCCCCTCCCCCCCTCCTTCCTCCCCCCCCCCTCCACCACCCTCCTTTTTTCGTGGGATGCATGCCCTGGGTGGTGGTGGATTTTTCATCCATAACCAACACCAACCACAGCTGACCCTATCTTCCACTTACGAAAGGTGCCGTTGGTTTTTTATAACGTGTGTGGCAAAAATGGCCTGTGCGGTGCCCGGTTTTAACCACAGAACCTTAAAGTATTTTGTAGATCACCCCCGAAAGGTCCCTGGGTCCAGGGGAGGGGTAGACCTAAACAACTGAACCCCTGAGCCTCGCATCAAACCCAAAACCAGCTCCCCCCCGTTTTTCAGAAAGGTGAGTTTCTCCCCCCTGGTCAAGGTTTTAACAAAACAGTGGCAGACTCCACCCTCACCCCACCCCAAAAAGTCCCCCCCTTCGGATGAGAACTATTAAACCGAAAAGGTCCCCCCCCCCCGTTTAAATGCAAAAGCACGCAGAAAATATCTTGCCGCACACGTTATTAAAAATTTTGTTTTCCAACCCTTTTTCGGGAGAGTAAAGGGCCCACTGGTGGGGTGGCCGGAGGGGAACGGAAATGGACCCCAAAGTTTATAAAACTAAATGCGCTAGGGGGTCCCCCCCCCAGAATGGTTAACCGAAAAGGATAGAAGAAGAAAGAAGAAGGAAAAGAAAGAAGAAGGAAATAAAGAAAGAAGAAGAAGAAGAAGACAGAAAGAAGAAAAGGAAAAGAAAAGAAAAAAGAAGGAAAGGAAAAGGAAAGAAAAGAAGAAAGAAAGAAAAAGAAAAGAAAGAAGAGAAGGAAAGAAAAAGACAGAAGAAAGAAAGAAAAGAAGAAGAAGAAAGAAGAAGATAGAAAGAAAAGGGAAAAGAAGAAGAAAGGAGAAGAAAGGAGAAGAAGAAAAGGATAAGGAAGAAATAAAGAACGAAGAAGGAAAGAAAAAGAAGAAGAAGAAACAGAAGAAAGAACAAACAACCAACAACAACAACAAAACAAAAGAAGAAAAGGGGGTTTCATGTCTGTGAACACAGAGTTTTTGCCTCTGCTATCAGTTAAAAGTTTAAGAAGACTGAAAAATTACAGATTTGGTAGCCATACTGGATTAAAGACTGAAAAATTACAGATTTGGTAGCCATACTGGATTAAAGACTGAAAAATTACAGATTTGGTAGCCATACTGGATTAAAGACTGAAAAATTACAGATTTGGTAGCCATACTGGATTGAAGACTGAAAAATTACAGCCTTGGTAGCCATATTGGATTGTTTCCATCGCAACGATGCATGAAATATGAGTAATTTATAGAGCTTCAGGCTTTATAAGTGATGCCCGTTTGATTAATCTGTGATGTAACTTGAACATTAACTCGTAACAATTTTTGATCAGTTGCAACCTCCACAGCCCACCTGCAGATTAAAACTTCATATATTTTGTTTTCAAGAACACGAACAAGATGATGTTTCTAAACAATGGAAGGCCCTTTTTCCCCCCTTCTAAAAAAGTTGCAAGGCTTATCATAAGTACAAGTAGACCGTGAGGTTCTGGGTTCGATTCCCAGACTTGCCCTTTTCTTCCCACTTTAACGGGGGGGGAAAAACCGAACTGAAAGTCAAAGTCCTTCGGATGAGACTATAAACTCAGGCCCCGTGTGTGAACACAGGCAGAACATCTTGCCCACACGTTAAAAACCCGTCACGCCTTTCAGAAGAGTAGGCCATTTCGTGCCGGTAGGAGCGGATAGCAGATTTTTTTTTAAAGCCTGCTGCATACGTACAGGTGTCGTGGTTTAGACACCGTCCCCGAAGTCGGAATGCGGCTACCTAAATGGTGGGGTGGGATTAAAAAACGGTTGCATACGCCAAAAAAAAAAATCTCACCATTGGAGAGCATGGACGCTCTAGCCGAGGAATGAAAAACAAAACAACATAAAGTACCATGGATGTTTTTTTGTGGGTTTTTTAAATTATTCTTTTATATCGAGGATAATGGAATAAACACTTACGTGCTTTTTCACATCCTGTCCCCGTGTGTATACGGTTTTGTCAATTCTGTCATCTGTTTCCCACCGGCACACAATGGCCTACTCTTAACGAAAAGCGGAACAGGGTTTTAACGTGTGCGCAAGATGTTCTCGCGTGCGTTCGCCAACGGGGGGCCTCCTCGGTTTATAGTCTCATCCAAAGGACTTTTTGGGGAGAGTGGAAGAGTCTGCACTGATGTTAAACTCCAGGGGAAAATATCCCCTTTGAACGGGAATGGAACCCGGGGTCGTCAGATTGCGAGCGAGGCAGTTTCTAACCACTAGGCTATCCGGTCCCGCAGGTGAGGGGGGTGGGGTAAGGGGGCACTGCAGGTGTTACCTCCATGAAGAGGTCCAAAACCTGCTGGCTGGAGGGAAACTCCACCTGCCACAGGCGGCACCCCCTCCTCCACACCATCCTGCCGCTCCTGCTCGAACACCTGCCGCTGGTAGAACTGCTGCAGGCGTCGTTTGGCCACGTTGATGGGACATCTGCCACATACATCGGTCAGTTATACATCAGCTGCCAATACAATCATCAGCTACCACATACTCATCAGTTATACA